>CM037851.1:191512755-192112755 GCA_021234595.1 Delia radicum | reverse complement strand
TAGTAACAGAATTTTTATTACCATTAACAAATGAACTGAAGGCACCAACACATATGGTATGCAAATACTTTTTACAGTTTTATTAATTTTTTGTTTATATATACATCGGTAATATATTTATGTTATTTTTAATTTACGAGCTTTCAACCTGCGTATATTTACAAAAATTAAGGAAATCCATCATATTAGATAAGTCATTTTAATCCGAAGTTTTAGAAAAGCTAGAGCCTCTAGAATTGGCAGAGCTTAAACAAGAAACCTATTCATCATCAATTTTGCTCCATTCATGAAACATTTTCGTCTATATGATGGAACTTTTTTCCCTGGGTCTTTATAGGCATTATTTTTATGCAAATATAATCTATTTATAGTATATTTGGACAATTTGTTTTGTTAGTATAGGTTTCACTGTCTATCCGAACAAAAATTTTCTTAAAAATAGAATTCCAGTTTTTAGTTTTCATAAGCTAGTAGGGCCTAATTTTTCCAATGTAAATAAAACAAAATATTTATTACATTTTCCCGACGTTTCGTCAATTTTATGTTGACTTTTTCAAATGTTCGTAATAAAACTAACAGTTTCACATTAAAACATTAAACATTTAACATGAACTTTTAACATAAACATTAAACATAAATATTATTACACACAGCTTAAAGTTAATATCACAGAATTTAGTTAGAATATTGCAACTCGATAACTAGCGTTAGTTATTGATAGGATTTTCAAACAAGAAACTTAATTTTTTAATTTTTATCAGGCAATAACAAAGTTTAAAATAAAGTAATATTCTAAATTATTTTTATTTATTTTTATCGATAGTTTTTAAAATATTTTTCTTTCGAAAAGAAAAAAAAAAAAACAAAAATAAAAATAAAGAAAAGAAAAGAAAATTAATGTCATTTTTTCAATATACAATATTTTTTTAACTTTAAACAAAAAATAAAAAGTTTTTGTACAAAAAGAGAAAAATTAATTTTTAAGAAATTAAAAGTTTTCATATAAAGAAAATTAATTTTAAATTAATTTATTATAAAGGGTCCGCCAAATAACTTTTTTTTTTGAACTCCTGAACCAATTGGACTTTGTATGGCGTCATACCAAGGTCTTTATGCAAAATTCGTCTCAATGATGTCTCCGAAATGTTCAATTGTTGACAACGACGGTGAATTGATGTTGATGGCGCTTCACGCACACTTTCTGCCACAGCAGCAATATTCTCGGGTGTACGCACTGTTTTTGGCTTTTCACGCTTTGGTTTATCGATGAGGATGCCAGTTTCTTTTACTTTTTTCACAAGATAACGAATATACTGACCATATTCGTTCAGCGGAAGGATAAAACTAATTATCTGTCAAATCAGACATGAGCTAAGTGTTACCATTCACGAAATAAGCACTAGTTGAAAAAAAAACGTTAGATGGCGGACCCTTTAATTCGAAATTGACATTAGTTAACATTGTAACAATATTTGTCACACTCTTTACACTATATCTTTTATTTAAAATTATTTGTGTTTTGCCGAAGGTCCTTTGTTATTCATAGCATTCATTATTATACCAAATGCATCGGAGCCCGATCTTTTATCTTACTTTTATTATTAATATCAAAAGTGGAAAGAGGGCCGCTATTTTGAAAATTTCGACTTTCACTGAGCATATGCGAAACTTTAAATATTCTGTATTTTAGTTATGTCTTCCTTAGCTCATTGGCGTTTTTTATACAAGTATGGAACTTTAAGTTGGCAACACTTTTTTAACTGGCGGCGATTTTGTCAGCATTAACCGTAAGTGGTTTATGTTTAGTTTGGTTTGGCATTTCAACATGAATAGACTGACGCTTGAACAGCGCTTCAAAATTGTGCAAATTTATTTTGAAAATCATCGTTTTGTTCGAAATGCGTATCGCGCACGAATTTTGTTTAGTGATGAAGCTCACTTTTGCTTAAATGGATATGTCAATAAACAAAACTGCCGTATTTGGAGCGATGATAATCCTCAAGTGGATGTTGAGACACCGTTACATCCAGAAAAATTGCTTGTTGGGTGTGCATTATGGGCTGGTAGAATCATTGGTCCGTACTTTTTAAAAACGATGCGGGTCAGAACGTTACAGTCAATGGTGACCGCTATAGAGCTAAGATTACTGACTTTTTCGTTCATCAATTGAAGAACCATGATGTGCTGGAGCTGTGGTTTCAACAAGACGTTGCAACATGTAACAGAGCTGATTTATTGAAGGAAACGTTTGGTAACCGCATATTTAAATTATAATGCCAGAAGATTATATTTCGAATAAAGAAAATTTCATGTCACTTTAAAAAAATTCATCTTTGTTTTATTCCATTTCAAAGTTTTATACCTCTATAAAAAACACACTTTAGATATAGACATACAAGCAGTAAAAAACTGGTGAATTATTATCACAATGCCAAACAATTTGCTTTTAAAGTAACGATATATGTATTTACTTTTAGCTATTGAAAAACAATTAACAAATGCGGAAGATATATGTGAAATGAAGGGATTTGGTATTGGTATCGATATAGCTAGGTTAGTAATTTGAAATGGTTTTTGTGCATTCGAGATACAATGAAATTTTCTAATTTTATTTGCAAAACTATGAATATATCGATCATAGCAAATATAATCTTTGAAATCTTTAAACAACAAATTAAAATTAACTGTTCAGTACAAAGAAATTATTTCGCTGTTGTTTGTAAAAATACTAAAAATAATTGATTCAAAATCTGTTAAGAAAAAAAAATTGTTTTTACTTTTAATTACTCTTTTCATAGTTACTACACAAACAACTGTCGTGGCGACACATACATTTTTGCTAATGTTGTTCGAAATTCTTCTACCACTTAGTTTGTAATTTGAATTCATTTAGTACTAATCACTTCAAAGATCATAGAGGTCCCGATCTTGTTTTTTTTGTGTTTTATGTGGAGGCTTTATTATGACAGGGCTTATAAACCAAAACCACTAAAATCTGCTCATCAAATGTCAATATAAAAACTTTTTTTATGTTTTTATATTGTGTAACAAATACAAGAAAAAAAAGCATTGATGCATTAATATTTCCGTGTAAATTATAATATGTTATGGAAAAGTTTCTTGACCATAAAATTAATTAATGCAAATTAGAAATAAACCTCACCGTCATTGACTTTACACATCATTGCCCAGCAAAATCTTTTACTACCTTTGAGGTGAGAATAACATTTTTTTATTTTTTTATTTTAATAAAAAAAAATAAAAACATTGGATACGGTGTATTACTTAATTAAATTCGGTTCGATCTACTTAATAAATTCAGTTGTCCCAACAAGTTTTTTTTTTTATTCCATTGGTATACTTTGATAGTCAGTACTCATAGCCGAATTTCAATGACTGCGATTGAATTTCTAATTAAATAAATATTAGTAAATGTAACTATCAAAATTCGGTTGGCAAAGAATTCGGTTGCAGCAATTGGTTCTCTTTTCTGTGTGTATAGATGGAAGTGATAAAACTACTTACTTTTAAGTGCTTACCTGCAATGACATACCTATGTTAATTGCAGAACCTGTCATTGAAATAATCCTAGTTCGGATTTCAGCATTCAATAATGGTTTATTCATATAAATAATGCCAATGATTTGGCATTAGCATTGATGTGGAAAAATCAATGCCTCAATGCTTTGCTACCATGTATGGAAATAATAATTTTTTTTTTTGCACTTTCTGAAATATCGCAGTTTCTACATTTACATAATTTACCGCTGGTTTCTTTTACATATTTTGCTTAATTTTTCGAAATCTAACCGCTAGATTGTGAATTTTTTTAAGAATATAAATCTACACAGAATTATCTTTAATTTATCTTATATGTAATCATGTCGGTGTTTGTTTCAGGATATCTTACCGGTATTTGCAAGTTGAAAATGTTCCATGTTTAGTTTTATCCTTATAAATTTTACGTATCCTAAAAAAATGTAAGTTCTACCAATGGTCGTAAACTAAACATTTCACTGATCTCATTTTTAAATTGATCTCATTTTTAAAAATTGCAAATCCATTGAAAATATCCTAAAATATTTAGAAATTGCAAATCCATTGAAAATATACTAAAATATTTAGAAAAAATTGTTTACTACAAAGGAGGAAAAATATCGCAAAATCTTTGGGGTTCAACATCAAAACTTGAGCTCGATATTACGTCATTTTAGTCTATTCCAAACTATATGTCAATCGGACAGAGCTGTAAATGAATCATTCTTTTTTGATTTCAATTCATTACGAATTTGAATTAATTCTTTTCACATAAAAAAAGATTTGAATGAAATTTAAATTATTTCAAATGAAATTGGCAAAAATAAATTGAAATTAATTTCCGATTCAAATGAATTTGGCGAAATGAATTGCAATCCATTTTCAATTCAAATGATTTGTCAAAATGAATTGCAGTTCATTTTCAATTCATTTGAATTGAATTGATTTTGAATTAATTCAAATGAATTAGAAAAAAAAATTTCAATTCATATTAATGAAATGAAAAATGAGTTGCAATTAATCAAAGAAAACATTGTGTTTGGAGTTTGTTTCTTCAAGTATTACTTATTTTGGTTTTGGCATACGCTAAACGACAAAACGCGTTTAATATTCGAGAAACAGTTGTTCCTTATGTTCCGAGTCCATTTTATAGGAATCTAGTTGTATTGAATTTAAAAGAAAAATACATTTTATTTTTTATTACAAAAATAATATATAACTAACTAATATATTAGCTAACTTACTCATTTGAATTAATTCAAAATCAATTCAAGTCAAATGAATTGGAAATGAATTGCAATTCATTTTGCCAAACTCATTTGAATTGAAAATGAATTGCAATTCATTTTGCCAAATTCATTTGATTTGGAATGAATTGCAATTCATTTCAGCCAAATGCATATGAATCGATTCAAATTTCATTCAATTCTTTTTTTGGCGAAAAGAATTGCTTCAAAATTTTACTAATTCAGTGCATGAATGGTTCGCGATTTAATTCAAAAATGAATGATTCATTTACAGCTCTGCAATCGGACCACTATGTAAGAAAGGGTCGAATTATTTCCAAATATTGTGTGATATATCCCTCTGTGCATAGTTGTGTTTAAAAGCAGGTTTTTTTTGCCGTTGAATAGTATTAGTGTAATGTTTTGAGCAGTTTGGTATTGTTGCTCGTTTTAACTTCGTCTTTAAAAAAAACTGTTGTTAATGTTCAAATTTGTTCGTTTTTGTAACTCCTCCATTCAGAAATTGTGTTTTTGTTTGTTATTCAATATTTGCAACCCTACTTTTTGATGGGAGAATACAACAATAACAAAGCAACTAATTAAGGTGTTTATATTTAAATCACTTGTCTCACTTTATTAGCGGCATGCAATTGCACCAAGTATTATCTTTGGTCAATATCAAATTTTAATTGTCATTCTCGAATTGCATTATTTTACATTTAAATTGTCAATTAAGTCATAACTATGCCCGACTATCTATGTAAGTAGAAATGCAATGTAATATCTCAATAAACTATAATCTTCATTTTTGTTTATAATAATACAAAATTCGCAAATAAATTGTATTCTATTAAATTAATATACAACTCATCATTAAAACACTCGTTGATGAATTAAAACTCCGCCCCAACAATCATATTGAAAGTAACACAGCCCAACAAAATAAATTACTTTGTGAGATACCGCCAATTGTATGAGTGCCTTATATAATGCTTATAAATCAGCTACATTTTCAGTGCTGCAAACCCATTTAGTTAAAAAATCGTTAATTTTTAAAAACGAGAATTGGTGAACCCCGAAACCCAATACATTTTAATAAAAAAAGGCGACAGTTTAATTAAAACATTGATTTAACTTGTAATAATTTCGCCACTTTGTTGTTTCCATTTATTATAGCTCCTAGTTTTAAGCGCACAACTTTCAAAATGCATTAAGCATTGATCTTATACTTTTTTTTTGCACTTTTTAAGTACGAAACAAAACGTAGAAAATCACTCTTAAATTGAATTCTTCAAAAATTAACATTTTTGGAGCTATTTTCTAGAAATATATGAAAAATCATTTTTTTATTTGCTTAATTTTTAAAATAAAATTTAAATTTTTTATCAGAAAACTTTAAAAGATTATAAATTTAAAAATATCGTAAATTTCCATATAATAAATTATGTAAAATCGTCCATCGTCATTTAAATATGTGTTTATTTAATTTTTTACGCGAGTTACTGAAAAACAGATTGGACCCAGTAAAATTAAAGTTAGTTATAAAATTATAACTCCAGACTTACTCAAAACCAGCAAGCAAATTCTGATAAACAAGCCGGTGTTGGATAGTGATATTGTTTAGCATACTATAGTATACTAACACTATGGTAACTAATAATTTTGAATTACATAAGGGAATGTTCAGAATAGTTGTATGTTCCCCAAAGTGAACCATCCCGTGAAAAAAACGATTTCGGTAGCATATCTTTTTAGTTTGGTGCCATACTAAATTGTATAAAATTTAATATAAAAAATGGATTAATAAAATTTTAGCTGATTGAATTTATTTGTATAAAATTTAAAAAACCCTTATCAGACTTTGTATTAAGTTTTCAAAACATTGCACTACGTTTTATCGCATTTTATGAATTTTTATAAATTAGAAAATTTAGCTATATCAAAATATAATATTTGAGTAATATTTTAAAAATAAAAATAATTTTTTTAAATTAGGAAGGAATTCATGTTTTTATTTCTTTGTTTTATATAACACAAGCCGGCTAAAGCCGGGCTTGCCCGGAGTGCCCCTACACGCAGAGAAAAGGTATGATTGATTGAAATTATCATACTTTGATTTTATTATCATATACATGACTCTGGATGATCATATTACGATTACCGAAGGCGATTTTATCGTCATTTAGGATCATAATATGATTGCTACGAATTGTAGTCATTACATGATGCTCTAAAACTATTATAAAACGATGCTCTTTTTTCTGCGTGTAGTTCTGCCTAAAAATTTTTATTCATTGTAAGTTTTGTGAATATTTTTTTATATTATGACCAACATGTGGAATATTATACAGAATTCATGTGATGTTGATCACTGATCCAAATCCTTGCCTGCAAACTCTAGCTGCAGGAGTTTGAAGCTTCATAACAATGTAGTTTGTGTTTGGTTTTTATTTACCTATAATTAATAATTTTAATTAGTTTTTGTTTGTATAAACATTTTTTACGGACGGTTACCCACCCTAACCGACCAAGAGGGCTCATCCCTATGACGTTGGGATACGTCCACACTATGGTACGAACTATAGCGGATTAAGATGTATTTTTAGTACTAATAGGGGTATGCCCGCTGCATTGTTAGCATGGGGACAACATTGTTTTGCCTTCAAGTTTAAAATGTAATTGATTTTGGATAAGAATTTAATAATTTAAGGAAAATAAAACACAATGTAGTAGAGATGGCATCCAAACCTTTAGGCAGGTATGGCCTGGCATTATCACTATTAACAATTTGGGAATTAGGAATGAAAATATGTTTGTCTTAACCCCCAATATATTACAGTTTTTCTGCGTAGACGGACTGCGGCCAGGTTTAGGATTTTTCTATTCTGTGGTATGTCCAAAGACAGCTTCCCTGAGTAAAACATTTATGGAAGGCTGTAAAATAAAAAAGTAAATACTTTATTCCGTTTTCCAATAGAAATTACATTTTAAACTTTAAGGCAAAACAACGTGTTATCTATGATAGCAACCTAGTGAGCTTTCACGTTACCATTACTTATGTGTTCATTGGTATGAGTTCTAATTTAATGAAAAGATAATTTCTAAAATATGCAATAAAAATATGGTAAAAATGGTATTCATAAGATATTAATACCGCCAAATCTCGCTGCCTAAAACGCTGGAGCTTGGAACTTCAAATTTATCATTGAGGTTCCTTCTCCATCACATACATCTAATGACGATTTTAGGAAATTGTTAGTATGTAGTACAAAAAGATAAAGAGTCCTCCCCTTATCGTCCTGTTTAAACCCCTTTGGCTAAAAATCTGAAATTTCAAGTGCATTAGCCAATAATCTATGGGCTACAGCACTTAAAATATACCTTTAGGAATTTTAAACAAAAAAGGCAAATATGTTCCCTTAATCACACAGCCCAAACCGCTTGATTTTTTAATACGGCATGTAGGTTTCTCATCCACTCACAAAGATGGAATTACAGTAAAAAGGGGTTTTAATAAGAAAATTTGGGATTAATTACAAAGCTTAAACCGCTGGAGTAAGGAACTTGAAATTTGGTTTGAAAGTTCCTCGACCGGCGAAGACATTATCTAAGAATAAATTTAAAGAAATTCTTACCGTGAGAGCGAAATCTTCCTTTAAATGTCATCCCAAATAACATTTAGCTAGAAATTTGACTTTTAAAATGTGTTTCTTTGAACTTCTAATTAAAACGCTGTAAAGGGATTGCCCGTTACTATAATTATGTGCTCTTTGGTATATGGACTAATTTACTGGAAAAATAATTTCTAAAATATGCAATAAAAACATAGTAAAAATTGTATTTAAAAGGGATTTAGTACAGGCTCAACACCCAATCTAAGCCACTGGAGCTTGGAACTTCAATTTGTCATGGAGGTTCCTTCTTGATCGTGTACAACTAATCACGACCTATGGAAATTGTTAGGACAAAAGGGATAAAAAGTCGTCCCCTTATCGTCCTACTTAAACCCCTTCAGCTGGAAATCTAAAATTTGCCTTTAGGAACTTCCAATAAAACTTGATAAAAATGTGGTGCAAAGGCAAATATGTTCCCGTAACCACTCAGCCCAAACCGCTTGATTTTGAAATTCGGCATGTACGTTCCTCCTCTGGCGTAGACATCCACAAATATGGGATTATTGGAAATGTTTACGTAATGGAGCAAAAAGTGAAAAGGTTTCCTCTTGATTTACTGCCCAACCCTTTTGTATAGAAATGTTTATTTTAGGATATGTATTCCCTGATGTATGCGCTAATTTATCGAAAATATACTTTTTGAAATTTCCAATAAAAACTTGATAAAAATGGTAAAAATATATTCAACTTCAAATTGTTATTAAATAAGACATCCACTAAGACGGGATTTTTGCAAACTTAGCGGGGATGGATAAAAAGGAAAACATTGAAGAATATTTTTTTGGAACTCACCATAAAAGCGGGGCTTAAAATTGGGACTAATCACAAAGCTTAAACCGCTGGAGTAAGGAACTTGAATTTGACTTGAAGGTTCCTCGTCTGGAGCAGACATTATCTAATAAGAAATTTATATGGTGAAATTTCTTACGGTGAAGGGCAAATCTACTTTTTAATATTTTGCCAAATAACATTTGGCTACAAATCTGACTTTTAAAATATGTGTTTCTTTGAACTTACAATTAAAACGTTGTATAAATGGGGTTAAAAAGGAAAAGTGAACTTTAATAGCCCGGCTCAAATCGTAGGAGCTGGGAACTTGAGATTTTCCATTTAGGTTCTCTTAAGCGTAGACATAAACCAAGAGAGGGGCAAAAACGGACAATCTCTATTTAACATCATAATCAAAACCATTAGGTAATTTTATCGTAATTCACTTAAGATATACTTTCTGCGTTTTTATTCAAAACTTGTCATAAATAGGGATTTAAAGGTGAAAAGTGTCCTCTTAATGACATATACAATTGCTTTATGCTTAAAATTTAAAACATCTTCTCGAACCATTTCATACCATTTGAAACAGGAAATCATTTTCTTTTTAATGTATTCCGACATTGAAAACTATTGGTAACGATATCTCGGACTTTTAAGCTAGTCAAGTATAATAAAAATTAGGTTATAAAATATTTTGGATATTCAGAAGTTAACTGTATAAAAAGGGGTAAAAGTTGGTACTTATTCATAACTTTTAAATACATTTTCCTATTCTCTTGAAATTTTTAGGTTCCAAGTGCTTCAAAATTATATACTCTTATTGACAAATGAACACAAAAGCAAAAAATTTGTAAAAAAAAAATATTTGGGCCTGGACGATTTTTATAAGAAGTTATTCATTTGGGGATCTACATTTTTAGGCAGGAATGACATGACATTATCCCAATTTCCGATTTGGGAATTATGAATTGAAATGTTTCTATCATAACTCTCAAACCAACATAGGAACTATGCCCAAAATTATTATGCTAATAATCCCCAGTAAAAAATATACATATTCTTCAAAGACAAATTTTAAAAGAAGATTGTGTGAGTATTAAAGTTTTTCTGCGTAGCCGGCCTGCGGCCGGACTTAGGGGTTTTTTACTCTGCGGTATGTCCGAAGCAGGCTTCGCTGAGTAAAAAATTTCTGCAAATCTGTTAAATAAAATAGGTAATACTTTATTGTATTGTCCAATAAAAATTACATTTTGAACTTTAACGCAAAAAAAAAACGTCTTATCTACGCTAACAACCTTGTGGGCATTGTCCGCCAGTATAAAATATGTGTTGATGTACAGATTAATTAACTACTTTTTGAAATAAAAACATAGTTAAAATGGGGTTCAAATGTTAATAAGTAATCTCCCAGCTTTAACCGCATGGGCTTGGAACTTCAAATTTGGTATGAAGGCTCTGTCTCCGGCGTAGACACAATTCTCGGAAACATGATTTTTGGAAATAATTAAAAGGTTGCATAAAAAAACAAAAAAGTGTTTTGCTTAACGTTCTGCTTAAACCTCTTCGCTAGAAATCTGAAATCGTAGACTATTTTTGGAAATTGTTACGATAAAAAATATCCATCTTATCTTTCTGCTTAAACCTCTTCTGCTAGAAATCTGTAATTTCAAATAGAGTAATGGATAATGCACTTAAAATACACTTTTTGGAATTCCCTATAAAAACTCAATGAGAATCTGGCACAAAGAAAAAAATGTCCCCTTAATCACCATGGCCAAGCCGCTGCAGCTAGGAACTTGAAATTCGGCATGTAGGTTCTTCCCCTCGTATATACATCCACTAAGATGGGATTTTTGGAAATGTTTACGGGGAAAAGTCTCCTTTTGTCCAAAACACTTCAGGTAATTCACTGAAGAAAAACTTTTTGGAATTTAATATAAAACCATAGTAATAGGATAAATGGCCATTAATCACAAAGTTCAAACCACTGGAGCTAGGAACTTGGAATTAAGCAAACAATTTTAATGTTTAATTATTAAAAGATGAAATCTTTATATATTCCGATATTAAAAACTACCGTTAACGGCGTCTAGGATTTTTAAGATATAGAAGATTTTGAATATTTAGAAGTTATAGGTTTAAAAAAGAGCAAAAGTTGGTAAATGGTATTCTTTACAACTCTGAAAGAAATTTACATATTCACTTAAAACTTGTAGGTTTCAACTGCAGCAAAATTATTTACTCTTTTTAACAAATGAACACAAAAGCATGAAATTGGGAACCTGTAAAAAATATTTGGTCCTGGGCAACCAATGAAAACAAAAGCAGGAAATTGTGGAACCTGTAAACAAAATTTGGTCCTATACGATTTTTATCTCCCGATCATAAATTTATTTTTTAAATTTTTCACTTTTTAATTTTAAGAGTACATCTTCATTATGGGCCTTCCAGAATTCCAAGTTTTTTTTCGATAGTAGAAACTTTTCTACAAAAACTGTTATACTAAAATTTCAGAACGGAATTCCATGTATTTCCAAAACAATAAACATAAAAAATCTATTGAATGTGTTTTAAATCGAGTTGACTATTTTTGAACCCATTTTGTATTTAAAAACTGACTTAAGCATAGATTTAAGTTAATCTTCTTTAACAAAATAGTAAAAATTTCCTGTGGCTTAACCATTTTTGAGTGTTATTTTTCAAAACTATTTTCCAGAATTTATTTGTTAAATTTTACTGTTAAAATATGATATTACCTTGTAAATGGCGCCATCAGCTTATCTGAAGTATTCAAGACTGCGCTCCTTATCTGATTTTAGAATATGACCTATAGCTTGAAAACTGATAAAGTTAAAGGAAAGTCGATGAAAATATGTATTACTCCTGCCTTTACCCTACGCCCGTGATAACGACAACCCTATCAAAAATTGGACCTTGGTTAGGACCAGGAGCCACGAAATTTTTTCGAAAAATATTCTATTTTATAAAACATTCAAAATTTTCGTTTCATCGGGGTATCCACAAATGCTCTTAATATATATATGGACCAGGGCTGGTAAAGCTTCCGCGACCCGTATGAACAAAGAGTCCAACATTAAAAAGTAATGGCGCAAATGAAAGACCAACTTATTTTATTATATTTCACATCAATGTATCATTGTTTTTAGCTTGAATAAAATTGTGTGTAAATTAGAAGTAGAAATAAGACTGTAGATGTACTTATTTTGTACTTAAATTAAAAATTGTAATAATTAACAAAAATACTTTTTCTGAGCCAAAAAAACGGGAATACATTTTGTAATTTTTTCTGTTGTTTTTTTTTTTTTTTTTTCAATTTAGATTAAAATTGATTTATAAAAAATAAGGTGTGAGAACAATGCTAATGAAAATTAAAAAATACATACAATGTGAATGAAGTTTTTAGTGCAAAAGACTATTATTTTTGGAACTACTTGAAATATTGAAACTTAAATATAATATTTTTGTGAAAAAATGGTATCAATTTATGCAAAAACTTTTTCGATGTCTTAAAGGCAAACATTTAATTATTTTAGGGGTTTTTAACATTCTATCCTCTTCATCTCCGAGTTCCTAATTAGCCCTTCTCAGTGCGCATGTTTTTATAACTACATATAAAATTCAATGTTTCGACTATCAATTAATCGAGTTTCCATGTTCTTATAAAATTTTTCAAAAACCAAATTTTTACTGATCTGCCTATTTTGGAAACAACTTAAGTTTTAAGTTTCAGATTTAGCTTAACAGTTTGATTAAGATGAGCACTTCTTAAACATTTTAAATCCCGGTAATACCACGTTTTCACTGGAAAATTCAATAAGTGCATTTTCAGTGTATTAGCCTACATCACAGAAAACCTATATTTCTACTTTTTAGCCAATGGTCGTAAAATGGGACTCTTTACTTTTAGTGGAGGTCTTCATTTGGCCATGTTTAATTAGTAAGTACTTGTTTAAAGAACTTTTTGGAAATAACCCATCGTGCCATGATCATGAAAATTAATATAACATGAAAATTGTTATATGTATTCTTAAAATTTTTACAAACTTACAGTTTTTTAGATTTTTTGAAAATTTGTTATCAAAAAAAATAAAATTATTTTTTAGAATAGTATGTAGTTTTTTGAAAAAAAATCTTAACTTTTTTTTTGAAAAAGTATTTTTTTTTTTTTTTTGTTTTTGACAACTTTTTGGTAAAAGCATTTTTTTTTTTTCGAAAAAGTCTTTTTTCTGGTGAAAGCACCTTTTCCGGGAAAAGTCCATTTTTTTGGTAAAAGCACTTGTTTATAAAAACGTATTTTTTTGTGGAAAAAGTACTTTTTGTTTTAAAAACCCGTTCTTTTTTTGAAAAGTAAAGTTACTTAAAAAAAACGCATTATATTTTTTTAAAACCCGCTATTTTTTTTAAACAACAGTTACGTTTTTAAACCCGTTATTTTTTGAAAAATATCGCTACTTAAAAAACAAAAACCGTTAGTTGTTGATTAAACTGTTTCTTTAAAAAAACCGTTACTTTTATGTGTTAAAAAAGTAACGGTTAGTTTTTTAAAAATGCCGTTACTTTTTATGCAAAAACGGAAAACTTTTTCCACTTTTTGGCACTCTCCATTGAAATATTGGAAAATCCCTTGTAAATTTTAAGTTCCTAGGTCCAGGAGTCTAGGCTGGGCGATGTTGAGTCAGTCACTCACACCACTTCTTTATATGTATAGATTATATACATTAATATGAAAAAAAAATATACACGAAATATTTTAACCTCTATTTGTAGTCTAAGATTGTAACACGATAAGTGTAAAAAACCACTAAAATAAAGTTTATACGGGAAAAAGTGTAGAAAATTAGAACGTAATTATAAATTATATTTGTAGAAAATTTTGTAGAATTCTGGTTAAACGAATTACAGGACGTCTAGGTTGTTCGTTAAATCGAGTATTCGTTAAACAACAAACCGAATAAAAAACAAAACTATGCAATTATTATTTATATTTTTTAAATTTATATATTTTTTATTTTCGTTCGACTTGTTTGTTAAAGCGTTACTTCAGTGTGAAAAGTTTGACATTCGTTGAACCGGGACTTTTTTTCATTGAGTGTTGTTTTTTCATTTTTTTTTTAAATTTTAAATACAAAAAAAAATGGCAAAAGCACTTCAAAAATTATAAATTTTTTTGGAAAAAGTAATTTTTTCAAACTGTAATTTAATTTTTGAAAAAATGTATTTTTTCTGTATTTTTGGTACTTTTTTAGAAAAATTAATTTTTTTTTGGTACTTTGTTTTGGAAAAGCTAAAAAATTTTCGCTAATATTATTTTTTTTTTGGAAAAAGTATTGTTTTGAAATTGGAAATTTTTTTAGGAAAAGGTATTTTTTGCGGAAAAATTACTGTTTTTTATGGAAAAAGTTCTTTTTGAAATTGTTATTTTTTTAGAAAATTTTATTTATTTTCTTTTTTGTTTGGAAATTGTATCTTTTTTTGGAAAAGGTGTTTTTTGGGAAGAAGCACTTTTTTGAAATTGATACTTATTTTGAAAATTAAATTTTGTTGGTAGAATTTTTTTTTGGAAAACGTACTTTTTCGGTATTTTTTTTTCGGAAAATGTACTTTTTTTGGTACTCTTTTATGGAAGATACAGAAAGAAGAAATTGCTACATTTTTAGAAAAATTTCGGTACTTTTTGTTTGAAAAATGGAAATGATTTTTGGAAGGAGTACATATTTGAAATTGGTACTTTTTTTTAGAAAAATTTATTTTTTGTGTACTTTTTTTGGAAAAAATACTTTTGTGCGACAAATACTTTTTTTTGGAAAGGATATTTTTTTGGAATAAGTACTTTTTTTACATTAGTACTTTTTTAGAAAAATTATTTTTTTGTACTGTTTTCCAATACTTTTTTAGAAAAATTAAATTTTTTTTTGCAATGTTTTTGAAAAAGAAACATTTTTGGTACCTCTTTTTATGGAAAAAGAAACTTTTTTGGTACTTTATTTTGGAATTTGGTACTTTCGCAGAAAAATAATTTTTTTTTTTGTACTTTTTTTTTGGTAAAATGGTAAAGGTTTTTTTTTGAAAAGGGAACTTTTTCGTAATTTTTTTTGGAAAAGGTACTTTTTTTTGGAAAAGATACTTATGGTTTGAAAAAGAGGTACTTATTTAGGGGAAAAGTACTATTTTGAAATTGGTACGTTTTTAGATAAAGAACATTTTTTTGGTACTTTTTTACAACAGTTTTGTACTTTTTTCTGAAAAGGGTACATTTTTTGGTATTTTTTAAGAGGGTATTTTTCGGCAATTATTTTATTTGAAAATTTCGGTACTTTTTTGGAATATTTTTTTGGTATTTTTTTTTTGAAAATGAACTTTTTCGGTACTTTTTCTCTGGAAAATGTACTTTTTTCTGAAAAGGGTAAAATTTTTGGTTTTTTTTTTTCGAAAAGGGACTGTTTTCGGTAAGTATTTTTTTTTTAAAATTTCGTTACTTTTTTTTGGATAGAAACATTTTTCAAATTGGTACTTTTTTATAAAATTTAATTTTTTTGGTAGTTTTTTGGCAATAGTTTTGGTACTTTTTTTTGAAAATTAACGTTTTCGGTACTTTTTCTCTTGGAAGATGTAGTTTTTTTGAAGAAGGTACTTTTTTTTGGAAAAATTGGTACTTTTTCAGAAAGAGAAAATTTTTTTTGGTGCTTTTTTACAATAGGTTTTTGTACTTTTTTCTGAAAAGGGTACATTTTTTGTAATAGGCTTTTTCGGTAATTTTTTTTTTTGAAAATTTCGGTACTTTTTTTTTGGAAAGGGACATTTTGAAATTGATACATTTTAAGAAAATTAAATTTTTTTGGTACTTTTATTTTGGATAAGGAACTTTTTTTGAAAACTTCGGTACTTTTTTGGAGAGGGACATTTTTGAAATCAGTACATTTTTGGAATATTTAATTTTTTTGGTACTTTTTTGCCAATATTTTTGGTACTTTTTTTTTGGTGAAAAGAAAAATTTTTTGGTACTTTTTTTTTGAAAATGAACATTTTCGGTACTTTTTCTCATTTTTTGGTACTTTTATTTTGGATAAGGGACTTTTTCGGCAATTATTTATTTTTGAAAATTTCGGTACTTTTTTTTGGAAAGGGACATTTTTGGAATCAGTACTTTTTTAGAATATTTATTTTTTTTGGTACCTTTTTGCCAATAGTTTTGGTACTTTTTTTTTGGTAAAAAGAAAAATTTTTTGGTACTTTTTTTTGAAAATGAACATTTTCGGAAGTTTTTCTCTCTGAAATTTTACTTTTTTTTGGTACTTTTTTTCTGGAAAGGGTACATTTTTTGGTACTTTTTTTGAGAAAAGGGCTTTTTTTGGTAATTATTTTCTTTGAAAATTTCAGTACTCTTTTTTGGAAAGGGACATTTTTGAAATTGGTACTTATTTGAAAAATTTAACTTTTTTGGTACTTTTTTGTCAATAGTTTTGGTACTTTTTTTTTGGTAAAAATAAAAATTTTTTGGTACTTTTTTTTGAAAATTAACGTTTTTGGTACTTTTTCTCTTGGTACTTTTTCTCTTGGTACTTTTTTTGGAAGAAGGTACTTTTTTTGAAAGAAGGTACTTTTTTTTGGACTTCGTTTTCGGTACTTTTTTTTTTTTTGGAAAAAGGTACTTTTTTTCGGAAAAATGGACACTATTTTCCGAAAAAGGAGGAGTTTTCCACTTTTTGGCCTTCTCCCTAGGAATATCCAAAAATCGCTTCTTAGTGGAGGTCTAAGCCGGAGGAGGAACATATGTACCAAATTTCAAGTTCCTAGGTCCAGAGGTCTTGGCTGGGGAAAAGGGACATTATTTTCCAAAAAAGGAGGAGTTTTTTCCACTTTGTGGTCTTGTCCGTTGGAATATCAAAAAATCGCTTCTTAGTGGAGGTCTAAGTCGGAGGAGGAACATATTTACCAAATTTCAAGTTCCTAGGTCCAGAGGTTTTGGCTGGGCGATGTTGAGTCACTCAGCCCTCAGTCACTCAGTCACTCAGTCACTCAGTCACTCAGTATCTCAGTCACGCTACTCTTATATAGTTATAGATTATGAAAACATTTTTTTAAACTTTAATCATTTCTTATAATTACGAAACGATAAAGAAATTGTTTAAAATTAAACACTTATCTTAAATGAAATAGAGTTAATTTTTGGTCATAGATCGTATATTTTTTTATATCGTTTTGTATTCCGCAATATTTAAATTTATTTGCAACCAAATATAATTTAGTCAAGAATATCTGATGACATTAAAAATAATATAAAAGAAAACATATTTTTGGATTTGATAACATATTTTACTTAATTCTTCTAAAAATTGTATATGCTTTTAGACCGTGGATTATTCAGCCAACGCTTTTGGCGGGAGGGATAATTTGTGAAAATTTTTGTAAATTGATGGAATGCATTTTCTGAACCACTACGGTCTTCATCAACATTCTTCGTGCCATTTAGTGTTAATCGTAAATATCTTCTATTTAACTCACACGTTAAAGAAATTGGGTAACGTTAAATCCCACATTACTCTGTGTGTTGAGTTAGAAAGAAATTTACCACAAACGATTTCTATTTATAGTGTGTTTGTTTTTTCTCTAATCATTATCATAATTGCCAGTTTAACTTCCAGTTAAAACTTTAAATGGCAATTCTTTTCTCTAATGTCATCATATACTATCCTTCTACATAAGCAAAGCATATCAACAAACATTAAAGATTTTTTTGTTAATACATATGTCGAGCGTATACATTAAACGATTTTTACACTGTACCTGGTGAGTGGTTTAATAGTGAATTTTATCGTTTATCTATAAGTTTACGTGTGAGATTTTATTAACAGGACATTCTAGAGAAATAAATACAAGAAATTTTTAATGCGGTATATCCCAGTGTAGAAAAGTATTACCACATAAGTGGTTATATAGGCACATATTTGGTAGTGGCAAGTGGCGCTACGAAATAACCCCCAATGAAATAACACCCAAACGACAAAATGAAATAACCCCCAATGAAATAAATCCCAAAAAAAATGAAATAAGTCCCAACAACAAAAAATTAAATAATACCCAAAAGAAATGAAATATTCCCCAAAGGTGAAAATGAAATAACACCCAAAATTTGGGGGTTGTTTCGTAATGAAATAACTCCCAAAAGGAGAAATGAAATAACCCCCAATGAAATAAGCTCCAAAGAAATGAAATATGTCCCAAATTTTTTTTTATTTTTTGTTTTCATATTTTTGATTCTTTTGTTACACTGTTCAGTTTTTCTGCGTGGCGGCCTGCGGCCGATCTTAGGGGTTTTCTCCTCCATGGGACGCGGCAGGTGGCTTCGCTGAATACAGTTTTCCTGCGCGCGTCTCATTATCTTCCCTAGTGTGACGCGCGCAGGGAAACTTTATTTAGCGAAGCCACCTGCCGCGTCCCATGGAGGAGAAAACCCCTAAGAGCGGCCGCAGGCCGCCACGCAGAAAAACTAACAAATATTAAAAAAATTTCACTTTTAGCAAAATGAAATATCCCCCAAAAAATATGAAATAACCCCCAAAATAATTGCATATGAAATAATCTCCAAAGAATTTAAATTTTGGGCTTTATTTCATTGGGCGTTGCTTCATAATGAAATAATCTCCAAACCGTAAGATGAAATAATCCCCAAAAAAAATGAAAAAACCCCCAAACAATTTTACATAATTTTTTGGGGGTTATTTCATTTTTGGCCGTTGGGGGTTATTTCATTGGGGGTTATTTCGTAGCGCCGTGGCAAGTACTTACAAACCCGATAATAATCATTACTAAACACCTTACGAGAATCAAAAAATATGTGGTTACGCATACAATTACTTGTATGGACAAAAATAATGAGTCTAAAAAACTTTTTCAAAAAAACTAAATTTAATGAAAAAATACTTGGGACTACAGGTTGCAGTACATGGGACTACAGGTTGCAGCCAACCGCTCTACCATCAGATATGTTATACTTAATTGATATAAACATAAAATTGATTTCATACTTGTAATGTACACCCAAATGAATAATATATTCTATTTGGAGCAGTCATAAAAATTATATTTAGTTTTGCTCGTTTTTTAATGAATTGAAATAGAGTAGATAGAGTAGAACTAGAAACATTTATGGCAGACCAAATTCATTTTCATAAAGTTTACAATTTCAAGAAATCCGCGAATTCAATATTAATTTGAAACTCAAATATGATGTATTTCATAACAAAACCTAAAAAAAGGCGCATTTTGAACATGACCCCCTCAGATTTTGATAAAATTTAGCATACAGCTACATTTGACCTATACAAACACAACCTCATTTTTAAAAATTGCATTTTCGAAAAATTGTGTGCGTGGAAAGTTATCGAAATATTTGAAAAATTACGATAATAGGTACATTTAAGCAGCGATTACTACGGAATGGCTAAACCGATTTCAAAGATATTGGCGGCATTAGAAAGTTATATAAGTCAGCTTTCGTAAACATACACTGTAAAAATTGTATACTACACTGAAAAAATTTTTGTCAAAAATAAAACTTTAAACTAAGAAAACACTTGAAAGGCCAAGTGTTTTTTCCAAAAAAAAAGGTCTATTTAATATATATAACATATCTGAAAACTAAAATGGCGTTTTTTTTCTTTATTTTAATTTTTTTTTAAGTAAATGCATCTCTTGTTAACTTCCTTATATTTTGATATCATTGTGTGACAAAAAAGAATAAAGTAGCTATATTTTGAAAGTTATACAGATTTTTTTGTAATTCTAATAGATTAGAACAAGAATCGTATTATCAAATGTTTCAGACACCCCCAAAATATGGACTTACCCTTGGTACTTTTTTTTTTTTTTATTTTTATATTTTAGATTTAATATATAATTTTGCGCAGAACATACTATTGACTTTCGGAATATTTTCTAACTTTTCGTGAAATTCTTTATATGTAATATACATGAAAAGATATTGAGATTCTATGTGTTACGACCAAAATAATTTAAAACTTCAATGGCAATATTCCATCTAAAAATAAAACTTTTTTAATTGGCAGACCATATTTGTGTTCATACTAGGGTTATCACTCGATTAAAAAAAAAATTTAATAAAACTTTTTCGAAAATTTACCAATTTTAGAAAATTCTTTATAAAAAATAATAATGGAGAAAATAAAATCAAAACTATTGAAGACAAAATTGAAGTGTTAAAACTCTTATTTCCACGATATGGACTCTTTAATAATGGGTAAAGATATATGATTTGACTATCAAGCTAGCAATAGGAAGGAATTCACAGATAAAGTGATGTCGTTGAAATATATCATGACAAAACTAACAAAACTGTTGCTACATTACAACGATAGCACGTTACCACTTAAACTGTGAATTCCTTTCATGTAATTTCTACGGCGACTAAAATAGGATCTGAACAAATCGATATACTAAAACTATTTCCTATATATATTTAACTTTTCAACGATTTTCAAAACTGTAATTTTTTCATCAAATGGCTTATGATTGTGAAATATTTTGGTCTAAAATGATTTCATTTGAGAATTGTTATTGTTGTAGTATTAAAATTGTGCAAAAATTCTAACAATAAGAAAAAATACGTGGCAATTAAATTTTTATTTTCTTCAGCATATCCAAAGTTTATTAATATCAATGGGTCCGAGTTGGGATACCTCCCTTGTAAGAGGGTCAGGCCAATGTGCTTGCAATAAAACCTGAAATAAGCTTGAAATAAATGAAATTTTTAAAACTTTTTAATACAAAGGTACAAATTTATGTGTTTGTTAACATATTATTTTTTGGTCCCGGGTGAACTTTTTGTGGATATGTCTACATATAAGTTTCATTTAAATCGGTGTTTACCTCGTAGGGTAGTTCCCTTGTCAGAAAAAATTTAGTTTTGCATAGAAAGTATGTTCCGAAATTTTAATAGTTTTTATTAAAAGTACCAATTCTATTTGGAAAAAATTTTTAAATTTGTAAAACATAATTTTCCTGAATATTGGATATATTTCAATATAATTTTGTGACATAGTGTACACAGCTTTGCTTGCTAATATACGTATACAATATTATAGGGTTAAACTGAAAGAATAATAGACAGTCGTAACTTAAATGTAATTACAATATCGAAAATTCAGCAAAGTAACCATTTATTAGACAACTGCCACTAAAAAAAATTAACTGAACTGAAATACATATCTAATAAATACAGTACAAAAGCAACAAAAAACTATAAAATACTTGAAGTTTCGAATAAAGCAATCAGAGTTGTAAATCAAATTGTATTCACAAACTGTGTTACAAAAAAAAATATATATATATTTTCAACGCGTTAACATTCGCTATTCTTTGAAAACGTAGCTAAAAAACTATAGTTCGAAAGTTAAAAAATTCAAATATAAACATGAAAAAAGGATTCTTAATTAATGCTGCTGTACCAGCAATAGTCGTAGTGATATTGATGTCGATTTTAACTTCTGCACAAAAACCACGACGCGATGAGAATGTAAAGTTAACAATTTAATTACTCTACTCTCCTACTCTCTAGAATACATCTTAATTCACGAAACAAACACAAGAAAACGGAAGTTTCACAAAAAAAAAATAGGCCGACGGTTTTTTACCCTAAACCGGAGTGTATTTTACTAAAGTTATTTAGATCTATGATTTCAATACAGTCTTTCGATTTATTTAACGCCTTTTTACACCGAAAAATTTTTTATCGTGTTATCTGTAAAAATCGAAAATTTAATTCCTTTTTTTCTTCTAAAATTCTTTCTTCATATTTAAAAATGATTTGAAAAACATTTGACAGCGGATCAATTTCTTTGATGAAATATGAAAAATCCCAAATATCGAAAATACACCTACGGCAGATTAACCGGTCACAGGATACATGAAGGCCATGGGTCTAATTCACATATTTTAAACAGCTTGTGACATTCAAAATGAAAAATCAATAACTTTACAAATATACACACCATACAGTTTGTAAAATTGCAATTTGGCACGAATTTGTCATAAGGAACACTTTTTACGAATTTTTAAAAAGGAAAATTTTGAAAATTAGCTGAATAAATTCTGTTGACTAATTATAAAAGAATATAAAAAAGCGCTTTGGTATTTAAAACTACGTTCAAATTAAAACCCAAAATACGAGTTTTCGTATTTTCGAGTTTCAAATTCTATGCAAATTTTATATCGAAAACTCGCATTTAAATTAAAAGTCTAATTCTATGCAAATTTTATATCGAAAACTCGTATATAAATTAAAAGTCTAAAACATATTAAAAGGTAAGGGAATATTCGCTGCTGTGGCCTGTTCGCTAAAGTGGACCTTTCGGTTTTTATGTGTTGTTGCATTAATATGTCTAAACAAAATTTTGAAAATTAGCTGAATAAATTCTGTTGACTAATTATAAAAGAATATAAAAAAGCGCTTTGGTATTTAAAACTACGTTCAAATTAAAACCCAAAAGATGAGTTTTCGTATTTTCGATTTTCAAATTCTATGCAAATTTTATATGGAAAACTCGTATTTATATTAAAAGTCTAATTCTATGCAAATTTTATATCGAAAACTCGTATTTAAATTAAAAGACTAAAACATATTAAAAAGTAAGGGAATATTCGCTACTTTGGCCTGTTCGCTAAAGTGGACCCTTCGGTTTTTATGTGTTGTTGCATTAATATGTCTAAACAAACCAGTTTTAAAGAATTTTCCAAGTCTGTTTTCTGCAAACGGTAATAATTTTATTCGCAATTTAAATAAAAACAATTGATTTCATAAAAAATAAATAATAACAAGAATTTGAAAAATTAAATTTTCATAATGTTCGCTAATATGGTAATAATGTTCTCTAAATCGACTTTCGACTTTTTGGAAGTCGACTTTCTTCCCATGGACTTTCTTTCACTTCTAATGAAAAAGTTGAAAATTCGTCTCATGATTTGGACTTCCTTATTTGTTATATATAGGCTTAAAAGTAAATTTTGTTTTAGCCGATAACGCAATAGACAAACATAAAACCAGTTATGCCCACAAAATCGTGAATTATGAAAACACAAAAGTGAGCGAAAAAGCGCACCTGGTCCGATTTGGACATAATGTGTACGTAATTGTAGAGAAGGAGTAAGGATTGTGTGGTCACCCATTATACAGTGTAAACTATAATACCTCTAGTGTTAAAATTTATCCAGAGCTTTAAATTTCATTAAATATGGGCCGATTTAAATAATTTTTGACTTTTGGCAATCTATTTGATAAGATACAAAAAAAATATGCTTTGAGTATGGTAAAAAATTTATTGGAAAACTGACATTAGAATTTTTTTTTTTTTTTTCATAGAAAAAATTTTCTTAAAGTCTGAGTTCACTTTTTGGATTTTTGTTAACACTGTTTGTCGCTTAGATTCATAACTATAAAAATTTGTTTTTGTTTGGAACTACTGTGCTTTGCAGTTCTCCATGTAGTAAACTCGATTGACTACAAAATTAATTTTTAAGAGAATTATACTATGTTGTGACTTTAGTGTTTTGAGTAAAACATATGTTTTGGTAAAAAAAAATGTATGCGAAAAAATGTGCCAAACATATTTTGTTTTAAAACATGTCAAAAACACCTTCAGGGGAAACGTGGCCTTACTGTTTTGTGCAACGCTATAAAGTAAGCGATTTGTTTAACGTTTGTAAAAGTGTAGTTCGGTACAATTACAAATAAAGCACCAAATAAGTACATAAGCCAATTAATTGATCCCAAAACAATCTGAAAAATAAGTTTTTTCGATTATTACAAATTTTCATACAAAAAGTCGATTAATCGACTTTTAATTGGAAAAAACTCGATAAGTTGAAAAGTCGGCTTCTGAAAATGTGACAAAGTCGAATAGTCAACTTTTAAATTTTTTCCAACGTCGGAAAGTCAAATTTTTGTTGCAACTATATAACCCTATGTGGTATATTGTTTGTTCGCATTGTTTAGACCACTTATATATTTTCTTATATTAAAATTTTTTTGATCGATTTCAAAGTTTTAGTATTTTTCAAATGTTGTAGGCATTTCTTGTCTATTATGTAAAAAATTTTAACATGCTCCATAACAAAAATAATATCCTTTGCTTACCGCAATAAAAAAAAGTTAGCATTATAAAATAAACGCAGCATTCTGTTGCTATTGCATATTACATAAACATTAAAGCAGCTGGAAACGATATACAAAACGTTAATAAACAGAATTAAAATAAATTAATAAAATAATTAAAATATAAATTTTTGGCAATTTAACATCACATTCTAACAATTGTTTATGCCTTCCCGATTAAAATGTTAATATGGTGCCATATGTAAAATAATACGTTTTAATATATAATCATATTAAATTTGATCCGAAAAATGGTGGATACAATTCTATATAAATATATTAAACTACAATGAGATGGATATAATTTGATACGGATCAATACTTAATGTTAGGAAAATAAATTTTTTAAATAAAAGAATATAGTTGCTAGATATTATGGTTCTATTACTTAGAGCCCAATTTAAATTTAACGTTCAGTTAAATTTATCGGCTTAAATTCAATGTTATAAAATTCAAGCTATAAAAAACATTCGATATGGCAACAACACTTTATAAAATTTTTGTTTACTTTTTGGAAAGGTATACGATATTGATATTAATTGAAAATTTTTTCAATAATAGTTGAAAAAATAACTCAATTAAAGAGCTATGAATTTCTTATTGAATTAGCAATTATTGTTGTTGGCGGAATTTTAAAAAGAAAAAGTTCTGAATCGGAACTAAAGTTATTACTTTATTAAGTTAAATAATTTTTTTATTATAATTTATTTCAGTGGTTTAAACCTAAATATTAATTTATTCTAAAACATTATCATAAAATTGATAACGTAGTTTTTCAATTCAAATTTTGTTTAATAAAAATGTAACCATTTTTTTAACGAAACAAATTTAAAAAAAAATTTAAATTATTAAAAAAAAAATACACTGGTTATAACAGAAGGGCTAATTTCTGCAAAATAAACCCAATACTCCCTACGTTTCAAAAGAAAGATAAAAAATAATTTCTGTGCGCTTTTGTTACATAAATAAATAGATCTGCTAACTAAATGAGAATTACATGCCGGTTTAAATTCAATATTAAAAAATTAAAGCTATAAAAAACATTTGGTATGGCAACAACAATTTAACAAATTTTATTTTTTTTTTTGCTCTTTGTTTAGATATACGACATTTATCAATTTTTAATCCAATGAATTAGTATTTAATTGAAAAATAATTCAATTAAAGAGATATCAATTTATAATTGAATTAGAATTTTTTGTTGTTTGCCGAATTTCAGCAATTGAAGATACTGAATTGGTGCTTTCCATGATTGAAATGGGTTTTTATTTCTTTTGTGTGTACGTATAGAACCATCGGCAATCATCAACTAGTTTTTGGTAAATTCAGTTGAGAAAGTTGAGAGATCATTAATTTTAACTCTTTGATCTCTTTCGATAGATTACTCGCTGAAGAAACCAAATCAGAAGTAGTTTTCAAAGTGCAAAATTTTGCATTGAAATCAAGCTAAATATTTTGACTTTTGAAGAATTAAATAGAAAATTCCATTTATATTTTCTAACTTCAAAGTTGATTAATTAATTTTTGAAGCCCTAAAAAAATTTAAACTTAAAACTACATCAGTAAAGGAAAGTTCAAAATTAAAAATCAACTGTAACATAATAAATAAGGGCGAAGAAATAAATCATAATAATAATTTAATTAGAGAAAATTTAAAAACTTTTATATAAGGTGAATGTCATAATTACTCCGGAGTAGTTGTAAGTATTTTTCTATTAAAACACAATATATGTACATTAGGGTTGTTCGATTGAAGGAAAAAAATCTTAATGGGCGATTCGCGTTGAGCAACAAAGTCCACTAGACCATACGTCTACGGTGAAAATCGAGCTTCCACATTTTGACTTTTTAGCCGTATTTTGTGAAAGTAACAATGTGTGGGATGGACATATCTCAGGAAGTAGGAGGAGCTTATCCAAGATTATGGTATCAATCTCTTTTTTGGAA
Organism: Delia radicum; assembly: GCA_021234595.1. Classification (NCBI taxonomy): domain Eukaryota; kingdom Metazoa; phylum Arthropoda; class Insecta; order Diptera; family Anthomyiidae; genus Delia; species Delia radicum. Next base: position 192,086,413 of record CM037851.1, on the reverse strand, counting down.
GATTCTCTAGCAGATTAATGTATCAATCATATTTTTAGGTGGGGTTGAAGGGGTCAATTTTTAATTTCAAAATAGGGCTTTTTTGCCGTAAAGTCAAAATCTGGAAGCTCGATTTTCACCGTAGACGTGGTGAATTTTTAATTTCAAAATAAGGCTTTTTTTTGCCGTATTTTGTGAAAGTAACAATGTGTGGGATGGACATATCTCAGGAAGTAGGAGGAGCTTATCCAAGATTATGGTATCAATCTCTTCTTTGGAACATTTTCTATTTTTGGGTGGGGTTGAAGGGGTCAATTTTTAATTTCAAAATAGGGCTTTTTTGCCGTAAAGTCAAAATCTGGAAGCTCGATTTTCACCGTAGACGTGTGGTCTAGTGGACTTTTTTGCTCAGTACAATCCCAAGAATCAGAAACGCGAAGCGCCCATTAAGATTTTTTTCCTTCCATACTAATCGCCCCACCCCAATGTATATGCAGAAAAAAACTGGGGGAACATCGTCGAAGTGCTTAGTAATTATACAACTACATACATATGTTTCAAGTTTGTTTTACAAAGTTCTAATAAAATAATTAGAAATTTTTGTAAAATATATACAAGCCTAGTAAAACATTTCGAAAAAATCATATATTTTACAAAAAATATGTAAAACTAACTTGAAACGTATGTAGTTGTACAATTACTATGAACTTTGATTATATTCCCCCAGTTTATTTTTCTTCGTGTAGGTACATAACTGGTGTAGTTAAAGATCTAGAAACTTCTTTATAAAAATATAAATTCTCTAAAGGTATTTTTAACCTTAAAGTATTTAAAGCCTTTTCTTAAAAAAAATATTAAAAGAATTACACTTTATTTTAGAATTTTTTTAGAGTTTTTCAAAAATTTGCTAAAAAGTAATAAAATATGAATCAAATTCGAATACTTAACAAATTTTACAACAAAATCGTAAAACAAATATCAATAACCATTTTTTTTATTTAAAAAAAAGTATATACAATTTTGATTTTTCCCGGACAACAAACTCTATTGGTGTACTAACTGAAAGAGAAGCATTAACTTGCATACTAAACATAGCCGATAACTTTCGAATATTTTTCTTATTCAAAAAAATTTGAATTTAAAATTTTTGTTTTTTTTAACAATTATAGTTACGTTTGTCCACCACTCAAAATGTACCTTAGTTTGTTTTATGACTTAGTTTGTTTTATGACCAAAATATTTCGTGTCTATCATCCAGATGCCGTGAGCTGGACAGTTTTCAAAGAGATTTTTTTTAGGTTTTCAAAGAATTTTGCACTTCAAATATAAACATCGCATACAATAATTGGCATCATATGATTATTTTTTTTTTTTGAGCTTTTATGCTGAGCACAAACAAATCTTAATTTCAGACATGCTTCAATACAAAAACTTATTAATTTTTACCCCACCTTTTATCACTTAAATGTGCGATTGGGCCGCAAAATATAAGTTCCATTAATTTGTTGATGATGGAAGCATCATCTGCACTCAAATTAAACGAAAACCACCGATTCAATAACTTTAATTGCTGAAATTTCGCCCACAACGAAAATTGCTAATTAACTTTTATTTAATTACTTTTCAATTAAATTGTAACCTATTTGATAAAAAAAGTGATCAATATCGTATACCTTCCCAAAAAAAAAAAAAAAAAATTGTTTTTGCCATACCAAATGTTTTGTTGACATACCAAATGTTTTTTATAGCTTGAATTTCACAGTGCAACACATAAATTGGTTCCACTTTCGTACCCGGTTTTTTTTGAAGTGTATATCGAAACTAAAAAAAATCCGCAAAGGACTTGGCCAGATTACATCGAAATTTTTTTTTTTGGACACCCTAAGTTTTTGCCCCCAAACATGATTTTTTTAAAAAAGGAAAATTTTTATGGAATTCATATATCATAAACCGTTCGGAATTTTGTTTTTATGTCTTTGGCAAAGTTGTAGATCCAAACCAAAGCAAAAAAATTCTCATATGGACCGACCCAAAAAAATTGCATCCACTGCATCAAAATTGCAAAAAATTGGGAAAAAATGCTATTTTTTTATGATAATATGGAAATAGCCAAACTTTAAAATCCAATTTTAAAATCCTGTTTAGGAAGATGAGGTGTTGTAAAAACCCAGTTCCACCTAAAAACCGCAACACGAAGATAAAACACACATGGCAATCACACCCACTCAGAAACATTTTTTAAGAAGTTTTTAAAAAGGGTGTTGTAAAAACCCAGTTCTTCCCGCAAAGTGCAACACGAAGATAAAATACACTTGACAATTACACCCATTCAGAAACATTTTTTAAGAAGTTTTTAAAAAAGGGTGTTGTAAAAACCCAGTTCTACCTGCAAAGTGCAACACGAAGATAAAACACACTTGACAATCAGACTAGCACGCAGTATAAATAACAGTTCAAGTAAGTGTAATTATATCCGTGTTTTGTGCAAAATTTTACAATTCAACTATTGCGCAATATGGAAAATAGCCGGTGTCCAAACATTGATTATTTTTGTTTAGTTTGTGGTCATATGGTGCCTACAAGTGTGCAAAGGAAAAGGTCTACTTCTGAGTTTAAGCTAGCCTATGCATCTTATTTCGATGAGGTTGATCCCAGCGGTGAAGATTACACTCCAAATACAGTGTGTGGCACTTGTTACTTCCGCCTTTTGGATTGGTATCATCGACGAGGTAGAAATTTAAGTTTCATGAAGCCAATGGTGTGGATAAAAGACCCAAATTCACACGACAAATCCCGGTGTTACTCATGTATCAATTACTCCCCTAAGTTAAATAAACATATGTTAAAATGCAAAACATATGTGGCCGCTTATACAGGCATAGTCCCGGTGTCAATGCCTGATGGTGTCAAACCACCTAAGCCTCCGAGTCCGGATGTTATGTCCACACGGTCATCCACTACGACTTTCACAAATCAATCAGATTTCCAAGATGCCGATTATGAGCCTGATATTGACGACGATAAACCAAAACCGCTCGTACAAAACGAAATGGACTATGTTGTGGCTAAGATGGGCTTATCACAGCGGAATGCAGAATTTCATTTTACCAGAAGTTACTATACTCATTCATCGGCAGTTAATAATACACATGTTTTGCATTTGTATAAATAAACAAAAAAACTTAAACAAAAAATAAAAAAAAAATTATGAAATTGTTAATTGCGTTATAAAATAATTACTTTTTATTAATAAAATAAATATATTCATTTTTTTCAAAAACATATCAGCATTACAACAATAAAATGTTTAAATAGTAAATTTGAAAACAAGTAACAACAAAAACGGCATTAACCTATATAGTATTTCTTTGCCGAAACGACAAACATTGGCTATGCAAAATAAGTGTGAGCAAAAAGATGTGCTTTCTAGGGTTAAGGAATGTTCGTATTAAGATGACATGTACTAGAGAGTTGTTTATATTGTTGTTAGATATAATTTAGCTGAAGAAAGATTTCTTAAATTCCCAGTATTTAAGCCATTTCAGGACAAAATCATGAAAAAATCATAAAAAAAATAGCATTTTTTCCCAATTTTTTGCAATTTTGATGCAGTGGATGCAATTTTTTTGGGTCGGTCCATATGAGAATTTTTTTGCTTTGGTTTAGATCTACAACTTTGCCAAAGACATAAAAACAAAATTCCGAACGGTTTATGATATATGGATTCCATAAAAATTTTCCTTTTTTAAAAAAATCATGTTTGGGTGCAAAAACTTAGGGTGTCCAAAAAAAAAAATTTCGATGTAATCTGGCCAAGTCCTTTGCGGATTTTTTTTAGTTTCGATATACACTTCAAAAAAATACGGGTATGAAGGAGGAACCAAACGATGACCTTAAAAATGCTGCACTGTGTTTTATAACATTGAATTTAAATTATTTTAAATATAAAGATATGATCTAAACATTTTTGAAAATCTACACTTAAACTCAATTTTTTTTAATTGTAGTATTTAAATCTTGATTTTTGCAAGCAATTAAATAGGTTTTTTTATCAAGTAGAACATAGCTCAGATGGTAGAGCGTCGACTGACATCCTGGAGTCCTAGGTTCGAATCTCGCGAGGGTACATTTTATTAACCAAATAATTTTGTAAAAATAAAATATTTTTTTTTGTTAAATTTAGTTTTTTTTAATTTATTATTTTATAGTCGTTATATTTGTCCATACTGGTAAGCATATTGGTAACCATATATATTTAAAGTTTTTTTAAGTGGTTAGTAACGATATGTCATTATTTCGCGCGACATCCCCAAATAAAAGTAATGAGATTTATAATGACAAGAGTGATTTTTTAGCAACTTTCTTTTTGGCAACACTGTTTTTGGCAGCTCAGCTGTTTTCGTGTACCATGTTCAGTTTGGTCTATAATTTAACCATGAATCGACTTACAAACGAACAACGCTTGCAGATTACTGAATTTTATTATCAAAATTCATGCTCGGTTAAGAAACTCCATTTCTTCCAATTTATGGTCAGTTTGGGCGACCTTCTGAGGCGGCTATTTGGTATCTTGACATTAAACTACCAACACGCATACATAGAGTGCGGACAGAGGACAATATCGCAGCTGTACCCGCCAGTGTTGTTGATGATGCTGAATTATTGATTCGGCGCCGTTCGCAGCAATTGGGCCTCTGTAACTCTACTAAGTGGAAAATTTTGCGGAAAGATTTGGGTGTCAACCCTTGTGAAATACATCTGGTGCAAGAATTGAAGCCACACGACCTACTACAATGGCTAACTTTTGCTGAATGGGCGCTGAACACTTTGGATGAAGATCCACTTTTATCGGTAAATTCTGTTCAGCGACGAAGCATATTTCTGGTTGAATGGATACATGAACAAGCAAAATTGCCGTATTTGGTGTGAAGAGCAGCCAGAAGCATTGCAAAAACTGCCAATGCATCCCGAAAAATGCACTGTTTGGTGTGGATTTTGGGCCGGTGGCATCATTGGACCGTACTTTTTCAAAGACGATGAAGGCAGGAACGTTACTGTGAATGGCGATCGCTACCGTGCGATGATTACAAAATTTTTTTTTGCCCAAAATGGAGAAGCTGAACTTGGGTGACATGTGGTTTCAACAAGACGGTGCCACATGCCACACAGCACGCGAAACAATGGCCCAATTGAGATTCAAGTTCAGTGAACAGTTTATTTCACGTTTGGGACCGGTCAATTGGCCGCCTAGATCGTGCGACTAAACGCCTTTAGACTGTTTTTTGTGGGGCTATGTTAAGGCTCATGTCTATAAGGACAAGCCCGCAACGGTTGGCGCACTAAAAGACAATATTGAATAATTTAGTCGTGAGATACCGGCCGATATGTTGGAGAGAGTAGACCATTTGAGGCATAGCCGTGGTCAACATTTATATGAAATCATCGTTAAGCATTGAATTATATATATCATTCTATCGACTTAAATAAAGATTTCATACATTTCTATAAATGTTATGTGTTTTTTTTTTCTTTTTTAATCAAATCTGAAAGGTCTTAACCCGTTACTTGCCATTACCAAATATTTACTTATATTACCACTTATATGATAAATATTTTCTACACTAGGATGTGTCATAAAATTAAAGAAAAACTTTTCACCCCAATTTTAAATATTTTTGAGAATAGCCCATTTGTTTTTACTTAAAAGAATTTTTTATTTTTGCCAAAATGGGTTTCGTTTAAAATATTTCTCTTTTTCATACATTTTATTTGGAATACTTTCTAACTTTTTATTCAATTGATACTTAAAAAAAAATGTTGCTACTGGCCAATATTGATTTCAATCTTAATTAACTTTTACACATTTGCAAGTTTTTTGTTTATACGAAGGAGTCTTTTAATAGATATAATGTCTGTCTTTTTCATGATTGTAGATGTATGTAGTATTTTTGAGCATGCTTTGAATGTATTGTCCACATTTTGAGGTTTCTGGCAAACTAGAATTTCAATAATTTGTTCTGCATTTATTGGTTTCTCATTTGTTGTATTCATTAAGTATATAGCTACTATCTGTATTTTATCTTTTTTATTGCTTTCTATTTTAGTATCCTCCTCCAGATTTCATAAAAAGATTTACCATCATTCATGATGTTTGTGTTGAGAAAACAGGAGTAACAGAAGGTAAGTTATTTCTTTTTAAGAGGGCAAAATAATACTTATTGCTGTTTAAATAATTTTTTAAATTAATTATATTTCACTTCTTAATTATTTAGATGCTATTAAAGAATTTAGTGACGGTGATATACATGAAGATCCAGCATTAAAATGTTATATGAATTGTCTATTTCATGAAGTTAATGTTGTCGATGATAATGGTGAAGTTCATTATGATAAATTAAAACGTTTATTACCTGACAATTTAAAAGAATTTGTCCAACATATTATTGATGCCTGCGAATCTCATGTACCTCAAGGTGGTACTCAATGTGAGAGAGCCTGGTCTTGGCATGTATGTTTTAAGCAAACTGATCCTGTGGTAAATATTTTACATTTTACATTTTCGTTTTTAAGGTTGCTGTAGAACTATATTTTTTTTTTTTCTTTCAGCATTACTTTTTGCCTTAAAGATGTTTTGAATACAAAATTTAATGCAATTAAAAAATGGTCATGGTATAAATGTATATAAATATGTACTAAATATTTAATAAAAGCAAATATCTCTTTATGGATTTTAGTTCAATGTTAACCATTTATTTAACCTGAAACACTCTACAATTTTTTTTGTTGAATTTTGCCAACACCCAGAAAAAAGATTTGGTGTTGACAACCGAATTTGTTGCCAATCGAATGATTCGGTTATGGTAATCGAATTTTTCAGTTGTGACCACAGAATTTTCGTTCAGGCAACCGAAATTTGGTTGTCGCAGTCAAATTATTCATGCACTACTGAAATATTCGGTAGTCAACACCGAATTTGAATTTTTATTTTTCTGGGTGAACCATACAAAAAAAAATAGTACTGGCAAACCACTCGTATTTTTGTAAAACCCACCGTGTTGAAAATTACCTAGAAACAACTAATATTGTAGTAGAAAAAACAATATTTTGTTTGCAAAACATGCGTTCTGCCAGTACCACCTGCAAAATTCGTTGGCTCAATTGTTTTTACCAATATTACAACCAATTAGAAATTTTATCTATTTTAACATTAAATTTACATTTCATACATTCAAATATGATGTAAAATACTAATACCGAACTGTACTGCTGCTTCTTAAATGTGTGTTTATTATGCACATAGAGAACATATTCGTTGTGACAGCCGAATTACTTGCAAACGAATTTTTACATGTCCAATCACATATTTCGGTTGCAGCCAACATGACCGAATTATAAACATGACCGAATTATCATTCTATAGATCTGACCGAATTTATTTATTGAAATAAATAAAACACCGTTTCCAGTTTTTTTTTTTTTAATATATTTTTGTATGTATTAATTAGTAAAACATAAAGTAAATAAAGAAATTATTAATTCAAAAAATAAAAGCAATTAAATCCCATAAAATACGAATTTTCTTTTTTTGATGTCCAATATGAACGTGATCTGCTTTAGAGGTACTAGCGGTATATTAATTATTTAAACCGATAAATTAACTCTGAAATATAATTTTAATAGTAATAATTTTATAAACCGAACCATTTTAATATTTTTTGTAGAAAAATTGCAGTATCATGATTTGTTTTATAAACTATCAGTTTCTGAGGTCTTACTTAAAAAAAAAAATAGACTTTACCAACCTTCAAATTTTGAGGAGTTCTTTCTTTAAAAAAAAATACTTATATTTTGTTGAATTTCTATATTAAATTTTTTCTGTGGAAAAATCATGAAACTCGGACAACTTTTTCCTTTTAAGAAAACCCGCAGACTCTAAGGACTTGGAAAACTCCTCACCACTTAAAAAACTCTCAGATTCTAATCACATTTTCTTTTAAGAAAACTCGCAGATTTGAACTCCTTTCTGATTCAGAGGCCTTTCCAACGTAATTTAACAAAAACGCCCTTATACTTGAAGGTGTTTTTAATGAAAACTACAATTTTCTGTTACCTTTTTACAAAAACAAAAAACTGTCAGATTTTTTTAATTATTTCTTATATAAACCCTCACAAACTAAAGTTTATATTAAAGAAAAAAAAGAATTATTGAATTTTTCTGTAGATAAATTTTAACTTCAAATTTAGATTTTCCTAAAGAAAAGTTCAAGTTATGTTGGTGTATGATTTTGTATTAATTTATGTTTATTTTAGCATTAAAATAGACGGCCTTTTGAAAAAGTCAACAAAAAATTGACAAATTGTCAGGGAACATGTAATAAACTGTTGTTTTATTTACGTTAATGGACTTAGGCCTTATCAGCTCAAAAATTAAAGAATAAAAAATTCTACGAAATAAGAAAATTATTGGCAAAATAATTAATCAAATAAAGAAAAACCTTCGCATTCTGATGACTTTTTTCTTTAGGAAAACCTCTAGATTGTGATGGATTTTTGCTACAGAAACAACATTTGATTTTGAACATGTGTTACAGACGGAAGTCCAACAGATTATGTTATACTTTGAGAGATTTTTGCTGAAGAAAAACCATCATTATTTATTAAAAGCCCTTAAATCGTAAAATTTTTTTTAAGCGATACATCCCATTTGGTAAACATCTTTTTCTATATAACACTTTAACATGTCTAATGACTTTTACTTACAGAAAAATGTTTTTGGTTTTGAGAACTTTTTTCTATAACAGTCATTCAGATTCTGAGGTATTTTTTTTATAACAAAAAAAAACATGTCAGATTTTGAGGATTTTTCTTTAAAAAAACGTGATTATGTTAGTTTTTCAACAGAAAACTCGTAGATTCTGAGGACTCTTATGCATAGAAAAACTCTTGGATTCTGCCGGTCTTTTCTGTAGAATCTTTAGGTTTATCTATAAAAAAAAAGTCAATTGTAGGGTTTTTAAGTAGCAAACATTTTTTGGAATCTGTGGTCTTTCATAAAGGAAATGCTCCTCATAACGTAAAGGTTTTATTATACGAAATGTTCTTAGAATCAACAATGGAAGAATGGAAAAGTTTTTTCCATATGGAAAAGTCTACTGAAAATCATGTGTTTTTTGGAGAAAGTCCTAAGAATCTGAGGTCTTTTTTTGTTGACGAAGTTGTCAAAATTTGGGTCTTTACTCTAAGGGTATTTTATAGGGCAAAGTCCAAAGAATATTAGCGATTTTCATTGGAAAACGCCTTTACAAACTGTGGAGTTTTTTACAGAAGAGTCACACAAGTTTTACTGTTTACGATCACCAGGTTATGTATGAAAAGCCAATAAATCCACAAATGACTATGTCCAACAACAGTTTCACTACCTCTCCGAACTCTTTCGTGTCTTATTAGCTATCTATTATTTTATTTTGGATAAGGATCATGCAGGCTCACAATACGTGTTTTTTATAGAGTGACACAAGTTTAAATCATAATGAAACAAGGAAATATATTTTTAATATCAATGAAACGGGCTTTATTGGAAAGAAAATTTTATGAAATTAATGTTTAAATATGATTTCTGCCATGTGATCGCCACGGCTCGCGCGTAGAAGGCGCAATCTGGAACACCAATTTTCAACAACTTTTCGCAGCATTTGCGGCCGTATTTCGCAGATAACTCTTCGAATGTGAATATTCAGGTGTTCAATTGTTCGTGGTTTATCGACGTAGACAAGTGACTTAACATAACCCCAAAGAAAATAGTCAAATGGGTTTAAATCACACGATCTTGGTGGCCAATTTATTGGACCATTATGTGAAATTATTTTTTCATCAAAAGTTTCTTTAAGTAAATCAATTGTAGCGCCCGCTGTGTGGCATGTGGCTCCGTCCTGTTGGAGCCACATATCAGCCCGATTAATACCACGTAATTGAGGTACGAAAAAATTTCGTATCATGTTCCTATACCGTTCACCATTGACAGTAACATTCTGAACATCATCGTTTTTGAATACATATAGGCCAATGACTCCGCCAGCCCATAAAGCGCACCAAATAGTAAGTTTCTGTGGATGTAATGGAGTTTCGACAAAAGCTTGTGGATTCTCCTCACTCCAAATGCGACAATTCTGCTTATTTACGTACCCATTCAACTATAAAATCATTCAGCCATAAAATGGAAGAAGTGCACTATGAGTTTGACGAATAGAACAATTATTTTGATTAAAAATTTCAACAGTTTGCTCGCGTTGCTCTGGTTAAGTCGATTTATAATGAAATTTCAAAGCAAACTAAACAAAAAGCAACTATCAGCTGTTAAATGTGTGGTCAAATAAAGCAGTGATGCAAACTCAAAGTTGTGACTCTCTAAAAAAACACGCTTTAGAACTGTAAAATATAAAAGTCATCAAAAATATTGTTATTAAAAAATATTTTATTTTATTAATTTTTTTTTTTTTTTTGTATTGTTGATTTTTGACAACTACACCCAATTCATTGACTTCCGGCCTTTTCCTGGTCGTGGTGACTAAAGTTGTTAGAACGAACTTTTATGTTTTTTTCATTTGTGTGTTACTATCGAAAATCTGTTTCACAACTGACTGACTTTAAATCAATTGGTAGAAACTATTCAGTATGGCGTTAGTAATTTTAAAAATCGGTAGTTACGACGGAAATGGTTTCAATGTTTATTAAAAGTTGCCACTAGCGAATAAAATTACAAAAATTCATTTTTGATTGCATTGTTGAGAATAACTGAATTTTATAGCATACATAACCTTTTCTTTTTTTAGTTATTAAAGCCCATTTGTTACCAACACAATTAATTTTATGTAATTTAGATAAAAATGTGTTTTAGTACAAAAATATTTGTAATTTTAATCGAATTCCAACTGATTTATTTTCTGTGTGTACATATTTCTCAGAATTAATTAAATTTAAGGTTTTTTTTGAGCTACCAACGTTATGCCAACGGTGTCAAGTTCGCTTAAACCAACGGTTGATCAATGTTATCAATCGGGTAACAGGACAATACTGTTAAAATTGTTTATCACACGTTCTGACACCGCATAGCCGACCGTCGCCGACGCTTTACCAACACTGTGCCGATTGTATTTTTCTGTCTGGGTAAAGGCGTGCTAGGGGAGTGGTTTTTGTACATATATTTTATTGCAATAAATCGTATTATATTATTATCAAATTGATAGTAATTACTAAGTTAAAGTGAATTATGTTTAAAAATATAAAACTTAAACTCGTTAAATTTGAATTTATTCTCATTATTATGGTGAAAAATGTGATTTAAATGCAAAAAAAACTCAACATCTGTAAAAAAAAATTTCATAAAATGCAGTAATCGACTTCTAAATAATAAATAGTTCTGATTACAAATATTGTTGGCTAATTTGGCCCTACCCCAGTACGTTACGTTATTAAGACAATATAATGAAACATGTCGAATAAAATATATGGTTTTTATAGGAGATCCAAACTCCAAACCACCCAAAACTTTCGCTAATAAAAAAGAAAAGTGACAATTTAAAAAAAAAACGTCGAAAAAGTACACAAATGTGCCAAAACAGAAAATATTTTAGACAAAAATTTGAAAAATTGGGTGTCATATATGAAATTTGTGAATTTACATAGAAAATTCGCTAAATAGCACACAAAATTGCGAGTCTTTTTTAATTGTTTATTAACAGATATAAAATGTTCACTTATCTAACTGCTTATAACAATAAAAATATCACTTGCAGCTAAAATTTTGAGAAAGCCCCCTAAACCAATCCCAGCCCAAATAAGTCGTTATAAAAAGGAACAACAATAAGAATATTTAAAAAACAAGTCATTCATTTTGAAACATTAAAGTTGTACTTTTAAATCAATAACACTTTGTTTCAATAATTTTAATAAATACATCCATTTTTAATACATTTACTTTTAAAAGTCACTATTTTTGCTTTTTCAAAAATTGACTGACAAGGGAGGTATACCGACCCGGACCAACAGATCTAAATAAAAATTTAAATGACACGCATTTTTTAGCTTCCCAATTTCATGTTTAGGCGTTAATAAGTGAGATTCAAAATGACCCCATTTTACGATTTTTTCGTCTTTTTTTTTTCGATTTAAAGTAACTATACCCACTAGATGGAAAGGGTTCCGATAAAGGTATATATAATCGCATATATAATTAATTATCACATCATACCATAGCTGATCCGAAAAACGGCATACATAATCTTATCACAAGAGATCAATGGGATTTCATCTGATATAATTTGATCCGAAAATTGGGTCTATATGATTTGATAAAGGTATATATAATTTGATAAAATTTGATATAAATTCATAAAATTCTTTGGAAATCTGCAAAACTATTTTCTTTCCCATTCCAAATAATAATGAAAGTTTAATCAATGCATTGGAAAATTAGACGTGATTTGAATTAGACTACTATATTACGAGTATATGTGAAAGTGATATAATATGTTTCTTGTTTCTACCATAAATGTATGTTTTATTTTTTTCAAAGAAGACAATTAGCTTTTTTACTTTTTTATCCTTTTTATTCTGACTTAAAGTTCTTTTTTTACTCATGAAATATTATTTATTCTATTAACTCTGAACTTTTGTTCTGAGAGCAGCTTTTCTTAGTGTTTTACTTTTACTTTGTTTACAATATATTTTTTTACTTCAAATACATTGAATTTCGCTTTTTTTACTTTACTGATAAAAGTGATTGATTTTGTTGATAATTTTTACCATATATGTTTATATATAATTATATAAAAAATTAATCGAGTTTTTTTTTTAAATGTATATATAATTAAACGTGATGCCATATATAATTATATATAAAAGTAATATAATATTTTAGGTTTTATTGTATCATGCATACCTATATATATTAATCTTATATTTAGCTATATCAAGTATATATGAGATATAACGATATATGATGATTTATAGCGCTGTATTAAAAATTTTCAAAAAAATACATTGGAAATGTAAATATATAGCTTTACGTATGGCCACATGTGAAATTATATGTAATTATATTAAGCTATATATAACTATAGATAAACGTTATTCGTCGGCGATGAAAGAAGTTCCAATATAGGTATTTACAATAGAGTGCCTTAAAAAACTACGTGCATAATTCACCCCTTGAAAATAAAGATTATAATGTTCTATAATGATTCCTAAAATTTTTCGGCTCTAGCGATAACATCCCGTGAGATAAAAAAATTCGATGGTACTGCATTAAAAAATCATAAAATTCAGAATCTTGGCTCTAGATAACAAGATTTGTATGCCATTTTTTGTATGTTTTTTAATGCGATCTTTATAAAAAATTAAACAAATATTTCATTTGTTATCCGTTTATCATTTTTAAGCTATCGTCGAAATGTTATCGAAGTACGACTACTCCAATAATTTTGGTAACTGATTAGCCCTTATTTTGCACTGTGGTACTTATTTTTGCCGTACACCTACTATGCATAAAATTGAGTTCATTATTTTTTAATTAATGAAAACAAATATTTTATATTTAAACAAAGTATTATATTTTTTTCATACACAAAGAGAAAAAAAAGTGTTGGCCAAATTGAAAAGTGTATTTTGGTAACTTATGAATACTTTGATTGTTTTAACTAAAATTCAGTTGAGAAAGCCAATATCCAGTTGTACCAACCGATTTCAGTCAAAGTGATCGAAATCGATTTAAGCGAATTCCAGTTGGTAAATGGAAAAATTATTTTCTGTGTGTAATTTTGATTTTTTTTTGCAAATATTTCAGGAAGAATTCAAAGTTTCTGCATCTTTGATACAAGTTTACGTGATACGTCAAAAAATTCAAATCTACTAGCTGCGGTAAGAAATAAAGGCATTAATATTAAAAATGAGAATTTTCTAGTTCCTTAGAGTATCTTCAAAACGTCATTGAACATTAGGAAACATTACTATATTGAAATTATTAACGGATGTCAACACTTTCCAGAACGGAAGAAAAATTTTAGATTTTTTTAAATTTTTATAAAAATTTCATTCAAAAACATCAAAACAAATGATACAAAAAACTTATTTTCTCGAGTCGAGAAACTGTTGTAATATTTTTTTAATGCGGAATGGTAGAATTTTGAAACATTTTTTTATATTTGACCAAATAGACAATTTTAAAACTGTTGTAATTAAAAACCTAATTATTTTTTTTTTAAATATTTTTTTTTATAACAGAGTATAGACTATAAATTTTTGATTCACTTTTTGTAGAGAGCCAACGGACCGCAAACTTCTTTTTGACGTATTTTATGCTTGATACCTCCAATCATACTTTGGACGACATTCATGCACATTTTTTTACACTGCTTTTAATTTGTTTCTTCAATTCTTCACTGCATTTGGCTTTTCAACCGTTTTCATACACTTTTTGTCATAAAAGACTCAAAACGTCATCAGTTGGACGTGCTTTAGGGACGTTTGGAGGATTTTCGTATTTCGGTACAAAAGCTATGTTTTCCCATTAAGCCATTGTAACGTCTCTCTGTCATAATGACAGCTTTTTTAAATCTGGGCAAAAAAATATGTTGTCTTTAAAGTGAATATATCTGATAAATTTTTCAAGCCTTACTAAACATTTATTAATGTAAAAATCCGCGTTTGCAGCTATGGCTTTTGAATTCTGGATGTAAAGTTGTAATTTATCTTTTGCCGAAATGGCTGCCCACACTAGTACTTTTGGTTCAAACTTCGCTTTGGCCGAATACCGTATATTAAAACTTCCGTTGTTACGAGCAAAAAAAAGTTATTTGCGTCATCTAAAGTTATTTGAACATTTTTTTCATGAAGTTTTTTCTCAGTTGTCTGCATTTTGTTAGTATTTCTTCCAATTGTTTAACTGTCTTCCTATGTTTCTGGATCATTTGGAGTATGTCAATTTGTTTGGTTTTATTGTAGCATATAACTTATATATATTTATACATGAAAGTATATATGATCTCATATTTAGCTATCTCAAGTATATATGACGAAATAAAAAAGATCAACTTATATATAAAATGAGGTATATCTTTTTAACCCTTAAACGTGAGATTAGGCCGATAAAAAAATACGTGTCCCGTTTTTTTTTTTCCTCCACAACATATACCTTCTTTGTAAGCTTGAGGTTATATAACTTCCATAATCCAGCAATGCGTCCTAAAAATTATTTTAGTATAAATTTACAAATCTACTTTATAAAACTCACGTTCATGTATAGCCTTATTTTAATTACATTAAGCACAGTCAGCCGAAGTGTATATTCATGTTTTGTGTTACCATATGTTAAATACAGAACGTTAAGGGTTAAAGTCAAAGTACAGTTTACATTTATTCTTATCTACTTTTCTTACAGTTGATGACTTTTTTTGATTGTCATCCAGTAAAATTAAATCCTGCTACAAAATATATTTTTAAAAATGCTTCAGCTGAACTATATATAGCTCCTTAGACTTAACAACTTATTTAGATGATAATTCCTCAAAGGTTAAATCAAATATGTTGTTTTAATTAAACAACCAAAAATAATGTTACAAGTTTGTTTGTAAAGAAAACTTAATCTTAATTAAAATTTGTTTGTTTTAGAGACCATAAACAACTTTTTGACAGAAAAGCTCAACTTTTTGTAGGGTAGACCACAATTTTTTAAAAAAATAAGTTAAAATTAACTATTTTACAAACTTTTAGATTTTTCTGCTTACTTTCCATTCTAATTTGTAGCGATTTACTTTGAGTATTTGCACTTTTAATAAAGTTTGTATAATTTCCGATATCTGACATATAGGAAAAAAGTCAATACTGCAAAAGGTAATAAAATTGGTACCTACCCAAGTAATAAAGTATATATATTCAGATATAATTGTATATAATAAAATGTTTCAATATATAAATTTATATAGTCATATAAACATTTATGTTAACGCATAAATATTTGTATCTAATTGTATATAGCTTTCTGTTGTTTCCATAATATTTATATGGGGATATATATAGCAATGGTTTTTTTAATATTGTCTTATATATAATCATACTTAATATACCTTATTTTACTATATATACCCTATAGTTTTTTTTTTTTTTTTTTTCATCAAAATTTTTGAATATTATGCCACATATTTATACATACCGACCAATAAACAATTGTATATGATATACAAAATTACATATGGGTAATCTAATTATGTACGATACATGTATAATTAGATATAACATAAATCAAAACTATACACAATAACATATAGTGTAATATTCAAAAAACGTATTTCATTTTGGATAAAAAGGTATTTTGACCTATTGATAATTATATATTGGCTCCATAGAGTTTGTGCGTGCAAAATATAATTTAATTTGGAAGATCCATTGACTGAGTTTGACCGATCTAACGTGGAATGGCCGATATATAAAAGTTTTCAATATGTTAAAGTATATTAAAATATCTTACATGCAAATTAAAAATTGTTCGGTATTTTAAAAAAATAGAACCCATCGCCATCAAATTCAAAAACTTTATTATTTATTTAGTTGAAGTGTGTGTAGAAGCTGATATAAAATTTTTTTTGTTAGGTGTGGTCGAAAGTGGCAAAAAAATACAAATGAAATTTAAAAACTAAAAAAAACAAACATTAAACAATAGCATCATAGATTTTAAAAACATTTGGACAAAGTAGAGCACAGGCCCATTTAAATAAGCCATTAACTTTTGAATTTTGCCTACGAGTTTTTAAAAAACACTAATTTAAATATCGACATGTCGTAAAATTTTTGATGTTTTTAGAATATTTAAACACAACTCTTTAATAAATTATTTTTCATTTTTTCCAAAAATATGTGTAAATTATGTTTTAATTAAAAAAGCGATCCATATTTCAAAGCAATTTAAAATCCTGACGAAAAAAAATTCTCTAAAAAGGTGGTAAGTTTTTAGGTTCATTTAATCGCTATTTACCATAGAAAAACTAAAGGAATTGTGATGGTGTTATGGGCTACTATTGGCTACGTGAAAACATCCTATAGGACTGATCAAAGGGGCATGAAACAGATTTAAAAGGGAAACTGGAAGAAGATTGAGGGGTTTGGTTTGCCGTCACCACACCATGGACTAATATTTACTACACTCACAGTTTAGATACGTCAACAGAAAATAGTACCTAAATTCGCGACAGCAGAATTTTAAATGAAGTTGAGAATCACAGACTGCTAAATTTAGGTGACCTAAGTTTTAGAAGGACTAAATTTGAGCTGTTGTTAAATTAGCTAAGAATTTAGCTAAATCGACAGAATTTAACTTTTATTTCAACTGTTAAAATTTTTTTGTTAAAAATAAATTTGTTTTAAGAAATTTTAAAAATGGAGTTTTGTTAAAGAATTATAGTCAAATTAAAGTGGAAAATATGTATATTAATGCGTGTTCAATATAGTACAGTAGGTGTCTAAGCTATTTCCAAAATTCTTAATTGTTTGACTTTTATTCGACTTTTTCTGAAGAGCTTTTTAGCCTGTATTTTAAATATTTAAAATAAATGGCAACCCTAACACACTACATCGGTAACATTAGTACCAAAATTTTAATTTTTTCGAGTACATCAAAGCTGCGTTCAAAAACTCTGAATACTCAGATATGTTTCCACACACAAATGTCTTGACTTTGGCCCCACCTTTTAACCCTTAACGTGAGGTTGGGTCTTTGAAAAAAATAGGTCTCCCTTGTTTTTCTTTATCACATATCCCACTATCATAAAGATCGGAGAGAACCCCTCGGGAGACTCCGCTTTGAGAAGTTGCAATATACCCTGAAACTTTCGATAAAACAACAGTAAAAGAGTATTTTTTTAGACTGGCGCATTTTTAAACGGTATTTAAAATAAATTTACCTGATGTTTCCAAATATATCGCTCATTTCCTGCAAGAACGTCACAACTCAAAAAACACGATTTCTGAGTTAATAACGCAGAATAATTCGTTTTATTACTAATCAAATTGTGTAGAAAAGTCGTATAAATATCTTGTATACTCACCTCTTGAGAAGAAATTATGATGTTATTTTTCCTTCAAGCTGGGAGTAAATTGAAAACTTAAAACTCGTTTTCTACAAAATCAAAATTTTTGAGTTATGACGATATGCAGCAAATGAGTGATATATACTTTCTATATACTATTAATATAAATATGTAGAGATTTGCTTCATAAAAATTAAATTTTTTAATTTTTTTTTAATTTTTTCTACTTCTACGAGGGTTTTTTCGAATATTCTTTAAAACAACAATATTCTTAAAGCTAGTGTTATCGTGAGTAAAATGAGCCTGCAGTTGTTAAAGTAGGTTGCTTTTTCTATATACAGAGAGAATTTTGTTTTTTCTAATGCAAACTACTGCATAGGTGCAAAGAAGGAAGTATTGCATTATTTTTAAACTCTCCTACTTCAGAAAAAACGTTGACACTTTATTTATTTGACACTTCCAGTAAGTGCAGTACCATAAAATATAAGAATTTCATGGAACTACTTTTTAATTTTCAATAGCCTGGCAATATCTGTTTTTTAAATATATCAGAACTTTGTCTGAAATTTTATAATAAAACAACAACGTTATAAAGGGTGTCCCAAGAAGAACGCAATTTTTAAATCTGGCAACATTTGAAGTGTCATTGTTTGACATTTGAACAATTGTTATTGTTTGCTAGTAGAAGGTACGAGGTTAGTAAAAATGGAGCCAGCTGACCATGGACAGCGAAGGGAGATTGTTAATTGGGTATTGGAGAGACAACATGAAAATGCTGATTTTGCCGATAAAATCATCTTCAGTGACGAGGCCCATTTTCATCTTGATGGCTTCGTCAATAGGCAGAATTGTCGCATTTGGGGTGAGGAAAATCCTCGAGTGATTCACGAGAAGCAAATGCATCCTCAACGTGTCACTGTGTGGTGTGGTTTTTGGGCTGGAGGAATCATTGGACCTTTTTTTATGAAAATGAGGCAGGTCAAGCGCAAACAGTCAATGGTGTTCGGTATCGTGAAATGATAACCAGTTTTTTCTTGCCTATAATTGAAGAAATGAATGTGGAGGGCATGTGGTTCCATCAAGACGGCGCCACATGTCATACAGCCAGAGAAACAATTCAATTGCTGCATCAGTCATTTCCCGGTCGTGTTATTTCGCGTTTTGGAGATCAGAATTGGCCGCCTAGATCGTGCGATTTAACACCATTAGATTTTTTTCTTAGGGTTTTTTGAAGTCGATGGTTTACGCGAATAAGCCGACGACGACTCAAACCCTAAAAGAGGAAATTGGACGCTGCATTAATGAAATACCGCAGCATTCATGCAAAACGGTCATTGAAAATTTCATTAAAAGATCACGTGCATGCCAGCAAAGCCGCGGCGGCCATCTGCACGATATATTGTTCCATACATAACCTCATTCTGTCTACTTTACGATATAATAAAGTTTCACGATTTTTTTTTAAATATCTGTGTTTTATTTCAAATTTAAAAATTGCGCTCTTCTTGGGACACCCTTTATCTCAAAACATGTCCATTTTTTATTTCTTTTTATATTTTTGAACCAAAGATAGTACTTTTTTTTAATAGATATGCAAAATTTACAAAATTTCACTGTGGAACAGAAATTTGACATTTTAATATTGAATTTCTGTTCCACAGTGTCGTCAATTTATATAACGAGTGGCCAAAAATTGAAAGAGTTGCCGTACGTAAGTGAAATTTGGTACACGTGTATGTATTGCTTAAGCATGTAAAAATTCAAAATATTGTCAAAATCGTAGCAAGGACCCGCCTACATGACATATATACTGAAAGTTAACGAAATTGGACGACAATTGGTATATTTCTTAGATATGCAGCTAGAATTGGATATGTAAAATTGTATATGTTCCCTAGCACGGATACGGCATACTCCAAAATGTCCTTGAAATAAAAAATTGCATAAAATCTTAATGCTACGAAAATAGGTATATATAATAAATATGTCATTCAAAATAAGTGTTTCCAAGCAAGAACCTAGTTTGAAGTTTTTTTTATTATAAAAGCCCTAACACTTATTAAAAACTAGCGAAATAAGGCTCATGTTTTTGGTATGTAGCAGTCAATATGCAAGCCAAATCATCATTCAATTCGAAATCATTTTGCCTAATAATAAGTTTTTTAATATGTCCTGGAAATTAAGGCGTCTACATATATAATAAAATATAAAAAACTAAAAATTAAAAATTAAAATGTTTCTGCAAATGTAATATTAACTTTTTGACAATACTGTTAAGGCGCTATTTATAAATCAGTTTTGTCCTTAAAGTAGGGGTTTTAAACAAAGTTGGTTTTAGATCTTTTTATGGCAGAAATATAAAAAAAAAATTGCTGTTAAAATTGGTTACTACTATTTTCAGTTTTTAGGAATGATAGATATAATAGTAACGCTTAAATAAAACGTATAAAAAATTAAACTTTAATGTTTTAAAGCTCTTATAAAAAACCCCTCAAAATTATGTTGTAGTATATATTGAGGACGGGCGTGTCCTTACTTGGAATTTAATAAAAATCAGCACACTTATTATGGTGAAATGTTTATTATATATGTATACCTATTATCGTAACATTAAAACCATTTTCTAAGAAGTTTAAAAAGTTTAAAAAACTTTTAAAATTTTAATTGTTATAAAAAAACGCTCTACATATTTATATTAATAATGTAAATAATGTATATATATTTGGTTACAAATTCAAAATTGGTCGAAAAATGACGTAGTTACAAATGCTTAAATCCGCTAGTCTCAAAAAATACTCTTTTACGATTATCTCTAAAATTTGAGGGTATATTGTAACTTTTCACACTGGATAACAACCCACACTAGGTCAATTGCAAAGTGATTGCATTTTTTTAGTAGCACCGTGTAATTACTAATTTATGCAAATTTATGGTTTGAAAATAATTGTGGTTTAAATTAACTGGCTAAAGTTGTAAATTTGCGAATAATGAATTACTAACTTTTAAGTCGAACAATATTTTCAAACATGGATGAAATTTGTTATTGACGTAAAATGAGTAGTGTCCGACCAAACAGTTCGGCCAGAAAATGCATTTGGTCTGTATTCGGTATTTTAAAGCATTATGGACAAATTTGGCGGATGGAAAAATGTTTATTGGACTGATTAAATGCTATTTAGAGTGTCAAATTTGAAAAAAAAGTCTGTAGTTAAGCAATGAATTCACTATTCGGCCTCAGAAAGTTCGGCCAAATCGAAAATAGTTCGGCGGCCGAACTTTTAACTTTATAGCTAAACTTCGGCTTTTCTCTTAAATTTTATACACAAAATCGAATTAAATCAGCTCAACAAACATGTTTCCAATACCAAAGTTTGTCATCATTGCCTCTATATAGCAAAAAACCGACAAAATATAGTTTTTTGGCCGAACTGTTAGGTCGGACACTAAAAATGAGATAACTAATAACTTAAGCTAACTAACTGATTTAAATGATAATAATAGAAAAAGAAGCTCAACTGATTTGCAACCCCTTAAAGAGAATCTTGATTTAACTTTTTTATGAGTGCAAAAGAAATTTTGTGTCATACCATAATGTGGTCCTGTCACAAGTCGATAGGATCCAAAGAATGATATTCATATGCTACATCTGCTGTGCACATTTTCCAGATAGATAAATAGCATTTCTGAATAAACCATTCGGGCACCTACAGATTTGGATAAAATTTAGATATGTGGTATAGGTCACAAAAATAATTCCCATACAAAACCTTTCTAATGATAAAAGTAATGGCTAACTTTTATAAAAGTGGTCAAAGTGTACAACCTCTAAATATTATCCAATCTTCTGCAAATATTAAATATTTTAATGTCTGCCTTACAAAATGGAACACCCTATTGTTTATATATACACCATTTTTAGTTCATATTTCTCAACATGGCTAAAAGTAATTTATTAAAACCTTTTTAAAATACAAAATAGTAGTAAAACGATTATTTTTATTAGGTAAAACAAATATTTAACATACACTAATCGAAATTAAAATAAAAAACATAAGTAATATTAGGTAAAGGAAAAAATATTTTCTAAATTTAAAGATCTACCAGGAAAAAGATTACGCGGTCTCAGCCCAGTGTAGTAAAAGCAGTGGGGTATCATTATTTTTTTGACTACCAGTAATGCCACCATCTTACTCTCTCTCTCTCTCTCTCTTATTTTAAATTTAAAGTAATGATCTAAAACTTTTTTTAGGCTCATTATTTTTTTATTTATAGTAAGTTTTGTAAAATTTATTAAAGTTAAGTATTGTAAAATGCGATTTGACTTGTCACTGTAATTTTTCGAAAAACGGCATATCTAATTGTATCTTACAATATGTTATACCATATGTTATTAGGCGTGCAAAATATATATTTGGGTTGGAAGAATTAAATAGATGAGTTTGAACCAAACAATGTATTTCCCCATGCAAAAAACATTTTTTTTTAAGTTTTGGAAAAGTGATGTTTTTGTTTTAAAATTTATAACATTTTACTCAATATTTTAGTAAGTGTGTTCGAAAACACACAAATTTGTATAATATCGTTCAAATTTGTACAAGTTTTTACTATTCGTTTACGCAAATACTCATTAACCAATTTTCACTTCCGTTACTCTAAAGCAACAACTACTTTTGAGGCATGATAACTTTGGATAGGAGGGAGATACAATAACGCACTAAAAATATGTGACAATCTGAGGTCTTTACTATACAAAGAAAAAAAAAAAAAATACCAAAATTATTGTTTCAGGTTTGCCATATAATTAGTGAAAAACAACAATTTTTGTAACGATTACGTTTTCTGTTATAGTTTATAAATACGTATAAACTACACTCAGAGAACTTCTGCTTTAAAAATATCTAGTTTCTTTATTTTTAATGTAAATGTCAGTCATAGTTAATTTAAAAAGCAAACCACATCAAATGACTGTTTTATGACTTTACATTAATTTTGTACAGTTGTTTTTTGTTATTTAAAAAAAGAGAAAAAATAAATGTTTGTTTATTTTTTACTAACATGTGGTTTATTTTCACTACCATTGCTAGTAATTTTTTGAACTTAAAAAAACAAATGACAATGTTAGTTGAATTTACAGAAATGTAAGTCGTCCTTTCTTCAAGTGAAATTTCATTTGTTTTTAACTACATATGCAGTTGTCTTTACCTACATAGTATTCTAAGTGTATTTATTGATACTGCTTAAACAAAACTTAAATCTGCCCTGCATAAAATATTTTTTGAAAATGGCATGGTGATTTTTATGTTTAATTCTCTCATTTTGGCACCATATATTTTTTAGATTGAAAACCTCTACAATTTGGGATTTTAAATATACCAATACAATAGGTCCCGCTTAACAGCACTTGCTAGAGTTATGAAATTTTAAGGAATGATGTAAATGATTGACAAGTGTCGATTATTATTGAAAAAAAAAAACAAAAATATACAATCGCGTAGCTTACGTCTTTTTGGTGGATAGGGCTCGATATGCATTTCTAAAAAAAAACAATTATAAAAAAATATTATTTTTTGTTATACGGATAATAATATTAAACACTAAATGCTAAATTTACAAATGTTTTATAAAGTTATAGGAGGTTTATGGAAAAGATCATTGCACAATTAAAAGTCAAAAAAACATAATTTTTATTTTAAATACAAATTATATCACACTTGTAAAAATACAGAATACGGTCTTAATTTAGTTCCCCTTTACATCTTGTTTTTAAATAAAACAAAACAGGTGTAAAAATAAAAAGTAGAACAAAAACAAAAAGCGTGTATTGTATATCTACCAAAGGTAGAGTTTGCACAAAACAAACAAGTTTGCAATATATGTTTGATCAGTGGTGGTAATCTTAAACTTCAAGATCATATATTAGTTCTCATTTAGTAGGATAACTATGTTATATGAATGTTTGGGGTTTGTATGAGGTTGCCCCTTCTTTAAAAACGTGTTCTGAAGATGGGAGCCTGGAAAATTCCCAAAATAGATCTATCAACATATTCCTGAAAGTGGTCAATTAATAAATTTGAAAACAAAAACTCTATAAACTATTTTTTAGGACAATATACTAATAAAGAAATATAGAGTATTTATGGCCTCGAACTTAAATGATTTTTATTTCATTGTACAATTAAAGGTAGAAAAACATAATTTTAATTTCTAATAAAAATTATATCAAACTTGAAAAGATTTTGTATTAAAATTAGGTGTAAATTAAAATATTTTTAGCTAAAATTCAATAATTTAAACAATAAATGTATTAAAGAGAATCATTAATTTCGTTAAATGCGCATTTTATCAACAAATGCAATAGTTCCCTAAATGATTATCCGCTTAAATGAGGAGAAAACTCTAAAACTAGGAGAGCCATGTTCTACTTTGTAATAGAAGTGAACGCATCACGTGCAAGATCTGTAAAAATTCCTGCTAGCAGATTGCCACAATTTTTATGATCTATTTTTCTATTTTTTTTTTTACCGTGTACTTATGCTTTTGCCTAAAGTCTGTATTTTAGTCTGAATTACTTGTTTACTTAAAATATGAATTAATACATTTATTTCAAAAAAAAGTAACAAACATATCGCAATCTAAAATAACTTCCTAAAAAGCAGAAACAAAAAAAATCAGCATTGAATTTGTTACTTGGTTTAAATAAGATTTGCATCAAAATGTTGTTTGCATCTGAAGTTTTTAGCTTTTATTCAGTTTTTCATTCTTCTGTAAAGCAATCGAATAAGGGTAGAATTATTTCCTTGATTTCGCTTGATTTACAAGAATCTTTAATGCTTGTCAAGAATTAAGAAAAATTATGTTTTGTCAAGACTTTTAAAGCCCAACCAAGTAACACATTAAAAAAATAATTTTTTTTTTTAATTTTTTAAAAGTTTTCCTTAAACTCAGTTCTTTCAAAAGCAAAGCATTATTGAAATCGTGCTTTTTGAATAAAATATACTTCATAGACGAAAACGAAAACGTTGTTAAACATAAAGGATCATTAGGGGAAGCAATTTCTTGTAAATGCATGTAGTCAGTAGCCCAAAATCGATTTTGACAAAATACTTTTAGGAACCAAAGAATTAGCCACACAGTGGCATCGATTTGTTGTTGCATATTTTTCTACAACTGCATATTTTGCTATATTTGCTTGGGCAGGAATGAAATCCGGATAGGGACACGCCTACATCAGATTGTTTTTCACAATTTGTTAAATAAGTTTTGGGACTTTAGCACATTTAATTACTATAAATGCAATTAATGTTTATCCCGATGAAAATAAATTTAAATAACAAATATGCAGGTGCTTGTGCAAATTTAAATGTAACTGACACTAATAGAAAACATATGATTTTCTATTGTTGATTTACTTGAATAAACGTCACTACATTGCTAGGTCTGTCAAAAAAACAGAGTAGTATTTGGAAGATGACAAAGCCAATTGTGACAATATTTTGTTGTTGTTTTTGTTTTTTCTTTGATATTTTAAATTTTGAATCTCGCTCCTAGACGAGGACAAGAAATTCTCATTGAGTTTGTGATTTAACATAAAAAATATCTCTAGAAATTATAATAACAAAGTCCCCTGAAGATTTCCTTGGGCAGGAATGAAATCCGGATAGGGACACGCCTACATCAGATTGTTTTTCACAATTTGTTAAATAAGTTTTGGGACTTTAGCACATTTAATTACTATAAATGCATATTATAGCATGTTTTGTTACATATTTTGCATATTTTCAATTTAATTTCCTATTGTTGCATATTTTGCAAAAAATAAAATTAAGTTTTAATTAAACATAAAAAAAGAAAACATTTGTAACAGTGAACATGGCATCTAGTTTTCATTTGTAAGCCATTTAAATTAGAATTAAATTTAAAATAAACGCGTTCGAGTAATAAATTGATTTTTAAAAATTCAAATATTGTATTTTGATTTTTAGTGAATATTTTTGGATTTTAAGTGCATATTATTTAGTTTTTAGTGCATATTTCGATTGTTAACCATTTCATTGTTAACCATTTCACTACTGACTTTTTGTTTGTTGATACATTTCTTTTTTGACTTCTGATTCTTTTTAGGGATACCTAAAATAGGAAGATATATATATTAGAGCGACTCAAGTTGTATGGAAGCGAAATTCGTGCAAGGTGTACCCTCCTCAAAATGAACATTGGTATTTTTTATGATGACATCTAAAATATTTCGGCTCTAGCTTTGACCTCTCGTGAGCTGGACCATTTTGAAAAAGGGTCCATTTTTGCATGTTTTGTTAATTTAGGAATCTGTTTCCTTACCAACATATACAATATGGGTATCATAAGAAAGGTTTTTTAAGGCGTGTAAAACTGTATATACAATTTCTCCAAGGACGATCATCCATGTCCTTTTTTTAAGGATATTCTGTAAAAAAAACGGTTTTTGAAATTTTTGTTCGTTGTTGTTTGTAATAAAAATGCCAAATTAACATATTTTAATCTTTAGTCGATTTAATTAAATACGGGTCTCAGCTTTTTTTGAAATTCGTGCTTGTTCGCGTTTTGACAAAAATACAATGGGGTGGTAACTCTTCGTTTTAAATAGGGCAATATGGGTATCAAATTTTTTCTTTTGCCAAGTACATCATCTTTGTATGTAAATAATTTAGATTTTTGTAAATTAGATGCATTTTACACGGTGCTCTGGAAAATATATAAATGCAATTTTGTGGTAACTCTAATATGATAGCGGATTTAGTTTCTAGATCACTTTTTAAACTGAGAAGACACATATGTTTTGTTTTGCGTTTTTTTTTTTGTTGCCATTTTTTGACATTTTTACTCATATTACTTTAAAAAAGCATTTTATTAAGGTGTTTGTTTGGCCCTTAAATTTACCCTTTTCAGATATTCTTCACTTTAAAAGCTTTTTTCATCAATATTGTTTAGTTCTTTTAAAAAGTGTAATTATTTTTCCTTTTTTATAGATTTACTATTTTTTTGCCATAAACACAATGGATTTTTCTATTTAATGTATTCTCTGATTATAAATTATAAAAATTATAAATAACACACATTCGGCTTAAAGTATGAAACAGCAAGTTTAAAAAATGCAAAACATATAGCGCACAGTGGCTGAAAATTTGATTTCACTGGCCAAAGGTCCAATTTTCTTTTGTCACCTATTTTTAAAATTTTAACGTCATTTTGTAGCTAGTATGTCCAAATTAAGGCAGCCAAAAAATTAAGTCAAACTACTGCTAATTGTGGCCTTAACTTAACTGTTTTTTAATTTCAGAAAAGGTGATTTTTTTGTTTTTTTTATCAAAAATAAATGGTTAGTAGGATTGCAGTCTTTAGTTGTTCTAAGTGGTCATAGCACTACCGTTTATTATTACGGTGTTCTGACATATTTATTAAACTACTATATTTTTGTCAAATTTCAATTTCAATGGAATAGAACTTCCAATAGAAACAAGTTGGCAAGAAACGTATACCACCCGGAGAAAGGTGAAAGTGTCCTCTTTAACCCTATATATACTTTTGCACCCGCCACGACCCGTCGGTAGAACAAATTTTTCATTTTAATGAAATATATCAAAAAAAAAAAATTCAAATGACGCACAGTGGCTGAAAATCATTTTTCATTGACCAAAATTCTGTAACTTTTGAACCGATCCAAATATTTTATTACTTTTTTTTAAAAGGACAGGTAATTAGTTGAACTTGGCTCAAATTGACTCT
Source organism: Delia radicum (assembly GCA_021234595.1). Lineage (NCBI taxonomy): Eukaryota > Metazoa > Arthropoda > Insecta > Diptera > Anthomyiidae > Delia > Delia radicum. The sequence continues at coordinate 192,058,598 of CM037851.1, read as the reverse complement.
AGAAAATTTGGAGATTATGCAAAGGAAACTGCAAAAATATATACAACCAAGTACCCATGGAGAAAGATGTCTGCAACAGTTCACAAAATCCTTTATCATGGAGAAGATGTCATTAAATATCATTTAGTGCCACTTGGAGATCTATCAGAAGAAGCTCAGGAAAAAAGGAATAAGGATTACAGATTTTATAGAGAGCACAATACTAGCAAAAATTCACGAAATTCCACAAATGAAGATATATTTAATATATTATTGGCTACATCAGATCCGTTCATCTCCAGTATTCGAAATAAATGGAAAGTTGAACATCGGGATTTAGATGAAGAAGTCAAAAAAACTACTACAGCACAGAAATAACACAGAACAGAACATGGAATATTTGCAATCAATATTTGAATCAAATGAATAATAATTATAATTGCCTTTCATTGTTATTTAAGTACGAAAAACATAGAACTAGTAAAAATATTAATAAACATAAACCTCCCATTAATTGTAAAAGGCGTGGTAGAGAAGAATGAGTGTATTTTCTAAAAATCATAACTACATTGCAAATTTTCAATTTTCTGAATCAGACTTCGCAGTTTCTGGTATTGAACCTTGGTCAGCGACCCTGTTTTTTGAATTTGAATAATGTTATATTTGTTATGTTTTTATTTGTTCGATTGCGTCTATATGAAATTTTCTGTGCAATCACTGACCGTGGTATAGACAAACTGATTTCTAGTGACACATGCACTCGCACTACACGTTAGACAGAGCGCTTTAGCCCACTGATCTAGTTATGATTTTTAGAAAATACACTCATTCTTCTCTAACACGCCCTTCGCAATTAAAATTAAATAAAATTGCATATTAATTATAGTATTAATTGCAATTGTCTGAAAAAGAAGTTAAAAATTCAAACTCAAACCTCCCATTGTTACAAATATTTTAAAATCTATTGCAGTTTTTATTTTTAAACGGTTTTTTTATCCACATATGAAATGTTTTAATAAATAAAAAAGGTGCAGTAAATAAAAACCCATATTTTCATATCAAAATAAAAAAAAAAAAAATCAGAATATTTGCGCTGATGTTCAGCAGATTTATTTTGCTAAAATTAACAAATTTGTCAGTGTAAATATGTTTTTAATGTAAACAAATTTGCAAACTTGACAGCAAAAATGGTTACTTTTTAAGTTATAATAGCAAAATTTTCAGTTGATTTTACTATTGGTTTTTTTTTTTTGAGTGTAAACATTTCCCATTATCGCAAAAAATGTTTATAATTATTAATAAAATCCAAATATGACATTTTTTAATAAATAAAAAAATTAAAAAACCTATATTTTACGCTAAATGTTAAATTTCAACTTTGACCTTGAATTCCTAAAGAAGTGCTCAATCAATGTTAATGAAATTAAAACTGAGCCAAGTTCAACTAATTACCTGTCCTTTAAAAAAAAAACAATACTAAAATATTTTGATCAGTTCGAAAGTTACAGAATTTTGTCCAATTAAAAATGATTTTCAGCCACTGTGTAGCGTAGTTTAATTTATTTTTATTAAAACTTAAATATCACTCATACGTATTGGCCCCTTTGTTTTCATAATATGTTTCTCGAAGGTATGAAACAAAAAATGTGGTTTGCACACCAACCCTCACGCAATACATATTATACGAAATATTTATATATCACTCATACGTCTGGGTGTGTTTTATTTGTACTGTTATTTTATAATTTTTTTCAGTTTAACATTTAATATTTAGAAAACAAGTGTAAATGCTTAGTTAGCATTTTTCCAGTAAAAATATTTTAAATATTTAAGAATACGAATACTTAGATAACAAATAGAAAATACTCAAATTACATAAGGCTATAAAAATGGATAATATATATGTTTTCAAAACCCTTTGGGGTTTTTGATCTGCAGCGAGTCTAGTTTTATATTCCGCTGGTCTCGTTAGGGATACAATTTCACGTTGAACAGTGTAATTAAAAACATTATCCAGCTGACAAATAGTGAGTTCATTTGTTTATATTTTTCTTTTAACTCGTTTTAATTGGTTTTTATAAAAGATTATATTAAGAAATTAAATTCATGAAAATATATGGAATATGACGAGGTCCAAAATGCAAGTTTATTTGAAATGATTGAATAACGGGCTGTAGACAAAATGGCCCAATGAAAAATCGACCAAAACCAAAAACGAATAATCACCCAAAAAACTGGGTTTAACTTCATACGAAAAATAAGCCAATTTTTATTGTTGATTTTTCGTAGTTTTTGGGGAATAATTCGTTTTTCATATTGGGCGGCTTTTCGTTATGAAAAATGTTTGTGTAATATTACATATTTTTCGTTTTTTACAGTTTGGACAACATTGTAGAGGTTTTTAATTTGAAAAATACGTGTTTTGAAAATGGGAGGATAAAACATAAAAACAACCATGTCATTTTCATATTTAGGTTTAGGTTAAACTTGAACAGTAAAAATAATCTTAAATTTTTTTTTAATTTTGTACCTGAGGCACTTAATTCTCCAATTCAAAAATGACAACCCAGCAAAAAAAAAACGTCGATTTGGTAAGCATTTTCTTCTTTTGTACACTTCCAATGATATCTATTAATTCACGAATCTTTAATTAAATCTAAGAAAAAGATATGATTTTAATATTTTTAACTTGATTTAAAGTGAAAAACCGTCATAAATTTTGCGCAGTTAAAGATAATTGATTAATGCGGATGTATTTAGCATGCTTAAACTTCGGCTAACACATACAGAAAAGGATATTCATATCATAGAAGAAAAAATGCTGCCTCAAAGTGTCGAAAATTTTTGGAATTCCGCATATTAAGGTGTCCAAAAAAAGTTGGATTCCACAACCCTTAAAATATGCCACTATGAAAATAAAAAAGGTGTGCATAAAACAAATCTAAAAAAAGTTTTGTGTAGTAAAAAATTATTTTCTTGCTTAACAACTCTTCATATTGTAATTGGTTCATTCTGCTGCATGACCATTTGTCAAGCTCAATTGCAAGTTAAGCGAAAAAAATTAGCTAATTTGAAGTTTTGTGTATTAACTATGTGCCTTAAATAAGACCTCAGAAGTTGGCATTTCATTGAACAGAAAAATGTTAAATTAATTGTAGTTTAATGTAGTTACCGAGCCTGTGGCACACGCAGGACCGGTCCCATTCCCCATAGAGGAGTTTATGCATTCTGGTTTCAATTTTAAGAATTGTTTACAATACTACTTGCTTTTTTGACTCTATCGTTGGAATGTGTTTGGTATTGCAGTTACAAAATTTGGCAATGAGATGTGTCAGCAAGTGTGGGCATCACCTTCTTTTTGGAATGTGTAATTTTTTCCTGGGTAGTGGTGGTTATAAACCAATTAATTTTTAAAAGTTAAGATTTTGTCCCCCTGTGTTATTATTATTATAATTATCGGATCCGCGACACATCAAATCTAATATTATTTGGGTCGTACTTTACGAATAAAAATAAATAAAATAAAAATTTAAATCGGAAGTCGCGGATTTCGCAAAATTGGAAAATGTCCTACAAAAAAGCGTTAAAATTTGTTCAAAAAGTTTTCATATATTTACCACTGTGAAATTTTTTTTTGAATTATTATATTTCCGTGGATTTCCGTTAAGTAATTAAAAAATGTGGCCACGATATATACTCAAATAAAAAAGTTAGTAAAGTCAGCAAAATTTTAGCCAGGAGGGTGCTTGCAAAAAAGTTGCTAATGTCAGCAAAATCCTTTGCTGAAAATCAGCGAGCTAATTTTTAGCAACAAAATTAGTAGATTCAGCAAAAGTTTTGCTAAAACTTAGTGGATTAAAAATTAAAAAACCCTTGCTAAAAATTAATAAAATTTTTGCTGAATATTAGTAGACTAAAAAAGTTAGTAAAGTCAGCAAAATTTTAGCCAGGAGGGTGCTTGCAAAAAAGTTGCTAATGTCAGCAAAATCCTTTGCTGAAAATCAGCGAGCTAATTTTTAGCAACAAAATTAGTATATTCAGCAAAAGTTTTGCTAAAACTTAGTGGATTAAAAATTAAAAAACCCTTGCTAAAAATTAATAAAATTTTTGCTGAAAATCATAAAAAATATTTTTGTGATTCTTTTTAAAAAAAATTATTTTTTAACTACTTACATTATTGGCTGTCTAAATGATGCTATCTTAAATTAGTAAAACATTAGTAAAATATTAGTAAAACCTTAGTACAAAACAGTTAAGTGCTGAATAAGTATAACTAAAATTTTAGTTTAAAACAAAATTTTAGCAAAAAATTTGCTGAAAAATTTTGCTGATTTACAAGATGTTTTACTAACTTTTCTACAAACTTTTTTTTTAAGTGTAGGTAACGATATTCACGTTTAACTACTTACATTATTGGCTGTCTAAATGATGCTATCTTAAATTAGTAAAACATTAGTAAAATATTAGTAAAACCTTAGTTCAAAACAGTTAAGTGCTGAATAAGTATAACTAAAATTTTAGTTTAAAACAAAATTTTAGCAAAAAATTTGCTGAAAATTAGTATACCTGATTTACAAGATGTTTTACTAACTTTTCTACAAACTTTTGTTTAGGTGTAGGGTAACGATATTCACGTTTCAGATATGTTTTCATACAAACGTTACAGACAGAAAAGGCCAACCGAATTATAAAGTATATATTCTTCTTCAACTTCTTCAACGAATAAATTAGGTTTTGGTTGTTGCAACTAATATTCCGTTCTGGTAACCTAATTTCGTATCGAAAAGCAATATTTAGTTGTACCAACCGATTTTCTGTCATAGTAACCGAATTTTAGTTGGCAAATGGCTTAATTTTTCTCTGTCCGTAATTAATTTTACAACCCCTTTTTGTTAACCCTTAAACGTGAGATTGTGCAGCTACAATAATACGTGTCTATTCTACAATAGACACGTATTACAAAGTTCATTAAAATCTGCTGGTACGGTTAGAGGTACCTCCTGTGCAAGACATTTTTCTTCATATTCAACAGCATTGTTTTAAAACTGCGGATAAACTAAACTCTGGTGGGAAAAATTACATATTTTTCTGTCGAAAATCGACTACATTTCGGAAATTTTTTTTATCTTCAGCCCCTAAATATGAGATTGTGTAGCTAAAACAAAAACGCGTGTGCACAATATAGCAAATAAATATTTCCCTTACCTTAGATGCCAAAGTTAATAGTAAAATAAGTAGTACTATATATTAAAAATTAAAAAAAAAAGTACTACAAAGTTATCAAAATAAGTCCTTCAAAGCTCTTCTCTTCTCCTGTTCGAAGAAACTGTACGTTAAATAACTTGACGCACATCAAATGATGAATATTTTTAAAAACAAAAACTTTTAATTAAGCAACTTTTTTTCTTTCTGCTCTATTCTGACTTTTTCATTCACTTCCTATTTTTAAAACTAGTTTAAAAAAATTAAAACAAAAATAAAAATGTTTCGGAAATAGCATAATAGCAAAAAATGTAAATAACTTGGTTTATAAGAGGGTGTATAGAGAACACTATATTTTGGGTAGTTTAAATGTCCGAAGCCCACTTGCCAGATTTAGCTATGGCAGGAGCTTATTGTAGGCTTCATTTAAAAAAAAACTAAAAAGAAAAAGATAAAAACCAACATTATTTAAGACGCATTTAAATTAAATTTAATTATACATATTTTATTTTTCTGCGTTAGCAACAGAACAACAACAAAACTAACTTAACTAAATCCAAAAAGTTGTGAAAATGTTGTTGCAAATACGTAAATGAAAATGAGGCATGTGGTTGTAAAAATTTAACTTTTTTCTTCATCTCGTTACTAACTAAAGAGAATTTAACATATAGAGGTTTGTTTCGCTCGCTACAAAAATAAGAGGGAACAAACAAAATTTAGCAGTAGTTATAGGACTTGTTCTAGATAAATTTATCCTGCTTTGAGTTAATACTACAGGGTGGGCCAACTCAGACTGACTGATTTGAAATGCTTTAACTTTTTTTATGTCTACAGTTTTTTATTTTATTTTATTAAAATTTTATAATGTCATCATACTCAATGCAAGAACGTGTAAAATTGTTGAATTTTTTTATGTTTCTGGACTATTAACTGTTACAACACACATTTTACAACATTTTCATTTAAATGGATATGTTAATAAACAGAACTACGGCATTTGGTGTGCCCAAAAACCTAGAGCAGTGCATCAGCTATAATCACACCCTCTTAAATGCACGGTTTGGGGTGGAATTATGGCTGATAGAGTTATCGGTTCATATTTTTTCGAAATCTGTTGAACCAGAAACCGTCTCTGAAACCGTCTATTTAAAAACAAAACGCTGATTTTGCGTGGCTATCTCGTTCCTCAGATTTAGCTGCCCCTGACCTTTTTGAGCTGTTTCTAGAAAGGACGGGCTTACGTCAACAAATAACAAAACATTCAGCAACTTAAGCAGAATATTCGCTGAGAAATTGCAGAATTGAAGCCAGAAACGTTGCGCAACGAAATGCAAAACGTCTTGAAAAGATCCAATTAATGCCAATAGGAAAATGGGCGCCATTTAATGGATGACGTTTTTTATACTTACCTAAAAAAAATTTATAAGTTAGCTTTCATTTAAAAATAAAATAAAAAACTGTAAAAAATAAAAAAATTATAAGTATTTCAAATCAGTCAGCCGAAGTTGGCCCACCCTGTAGAATGACCGGATTTTTGTATACCTAGTCTGCCAAAAAAAATCAAAATTACAAATTTACATAAAATGCCTGCCGAATTTAAAAAAAATTTGCCAAAATATTTTTTTTTTAACATATTTAGAAATTTGAAATGTAAAAAGGTTTTATTAAAAAAATTATTTTGGAGATTTTGGTTTTAAAAGTAAATTTTATATAAAAAAGCAGCATTGCCAACTGTTTTTTTTCCAGTTTTTTGGGATGCTTAACAGTTTTTCAGTTTTGTCATGAAAAAAAGTTTTTTATTGTAACTCATGCAGTTTTCTACCATTTTTCTTATTAAATCAGTGTATTTGATTCATTTACTATTAATTTTTACTAAAATTTAAGGTTTCAATACAAAATACAACAAAACTTTCTTATTGCGGAAAAAAAAAGTAGATTCAAATTTTAGTTTGTGATTTTTTGTTTAATTAAGTATTGATTTTTTTTTAAATATATAAACAAAGCTCAAATCTTCCCATGTATAAAAAACTATCTGCAAAAATTATTGCTAAAGTACAATATGAAGATTTCAATTAGGTATCTCACAATTGGCATTTAAAAGTACTTGTTTTTTAAAAGTCAAAAATTATAAAATTTAAAAAATTGAAAATGAAAAATTATTCAAGTTCGAAAATGAAAAATTATTCAAGTACTCTATAGAGGTTTACCTTGCACATAATAAACAAGTTTTCAATTTTTTTTTTATCAATGGTTATAATCTTTAACTTCAAGCTCATATATTAGTTCTCATGTAGTGAGTAAACTAGTTCATATGAATGTTTGATGTTTGGCATGGGATTGTTACCGCTTTCAAAACGTGTTCTGATGATGGGAACCTAGAAAATTCCCGAAATAGATCTATCAACACATTCCTGAAAGGGTAAAATAATAAATTTGAAAACAAAAAACTCTATAGACAATTTGTTAGGACAATATCCTAATAAATAAATACTCTATATGGCCTCGAATTTGAATAATTTTTCATTTTCATTGCACAATTAAATGTCGAAAAAAACATAATTTTTATTTTTTAATAAAAATTATATTAAACTTATTTAAAAATATGTTTACCTAAATTTTGCAGATATAGAGGACTATGCTTAATTCAATTTTTATTTTCCATTAATTCTGGTTGAAATGAAAACAAAATACATTTCAGCTTATTTTCGATTTTATTTATTTGGAACATTGATGTTGCTATCAGCCAGATTTTTTAACACACAAATAAAGGGCTGAATTTGCTAATCAAAATAATAATATAAAAGTCTAGACTTATTTATAATTTTCGATAGTTTCTGAAAAAAAGCACAAAATTGATTTTCTTTAAATAAAAATTTGGTAACGTTGAATAACAATTTCTTACCTTTTTTTAATTATGATTGCTATTAAGATCTGAAATTATTTTGTGGGTTTCTAATTATCTTAATCCGGTAAAAAAAAGTACAGTCGCTTACAGGTGCTTTATATAAAATGAAAAAGTGTGTCCAATGTGGAACAATTTTTTTGTGTAGGTGTCATACTTTGCTCTAAGAATCGTTTTTTATTAGATTTTTTGGAACAACAGTTTTTCTTTCAAAATACAGTTTTTGTAAACAGATCTTCTTAAAAAATTATACAGCAACACTGCACATAAGAAAAATACTGTAGCAGCAGCTATTGTTTCAAATGTATTTTATAAACTGTTGCAAATAAATACAAATTTATTGATATCATTTTATAGCTCAGGAATTCTTTATTTGCAATATAGAAATTAATTAAATATGGTTCAGCTTTAGAACACGTTGCTTTTAAAAAAACTAATTAAAAAGTCATCAAAAATAGCATACATTTAATTTTGTTCCAAATATCGCTTAAAAAACACAACAGTTGAGAAGTGCTAGACTACTAAATTATATTTCTGCTTCAACCGTAATGATCGGAAGAAAACTGTATTTTTGACGATTTCAAAAAAAAAAAAAAACAGCCATATTGACTAGTTTTGGGCAGATTAAGTAAATGGTGTGTTTTATACAGATATATAACTTTAAGTTGGCAACACTTTTTTAACTGGCGGCCATTTTACAGTTAGGACAATATCCTAATGAAGAAATATAGAGTATATGGCCTCGAACTTGAATAATTTTCATTTTCATTGCACAATTAAAGGTCGAAAAAACATAATTTTTATTTTTAATAAAAATTATAACAAACTTGTGAAAAAAGGCAAAGTACCGCCTAGTTTACTTCCCCTGTTTTGTTTACAAACTTAACAAAACATAAAAAGGAGGAAAAAAACAAAAACGTGTATTGAATATTTACCAAAGGTAGACATACACACAAACAAGTTTTCAATTTATTTTTGATCAATGGTTATAATCTTTAACTTCAAAATCATATGTATATTAGTTCTCATGTAGTGAGTAAACTAGTTCATATGAATGCTTGATGTTTGACATGGGATTGTTACCGCTTTCAAAACGTGTTCTGATGATGGGAACCTAGAAAATTCCCGAAATAGATCTATCAACACATTCCTGAAAGGGTCAAATAATAAATTTGAAAACAAAAACTCTATAGATTATTTGTTAGGACAATATCCTAATGAAGAAATATAGAGTATATGGCCTCGAACTTGAATAATTTTCATTTTCATTGCACAATTAAAGGTCGAAAAAACATAATTTTTATTTTTAATAAAAATTATAACAAACTTGTGAAAAAAGGCAAAGTACCGCCTAGTTTACTTCCCCTGTTTTGTTTACAAACTTAACAAAACATAAAAAGGAGGAAAAAAACAAAAACGTGTATTGAATATTTACCAAAGGTAGACATACACACAAACAAGTTTTCAATTTATTTTTTGATCAATGGTTATAATCTTTAACTTCAAAATCATATGTATATTAGTTCTCATGTAGTGAGTAAACTAGTTCATATGAATGCTTGATGTTTGACATGGGATTGTTACCGCTTTCAAAACGTGTTCTGATGATGGGAACCTAGAAAATTCCCGAAATAGATCTATCAACACATTCCTGAAAGGGTCAAATAATAAATTTGAAAACAAAAACTCTATAGATTATTTGTTAGGACAATATCCTAATGAAGAAATATAGAGTATATGGCCTCGAACTTGAATAATTTTCATTTTCATTGCACAATTAAAGGTCGAAAAAACATAATTTTTATTTTTAATAAAAATTATAACAAACTTGTGATTTTTAATATCGCTAAAAACAACTAATTTTCACAGGTTTTGTTAGTTTTTCAAGTAAAATAAATTTTTTAATAAATAAACGGTTAACCGACCCAAAAACACCGGTTTCTCAAATATTCGAAATGGTAAAAAATTCGAAGCTGATCCAGTTTTTGAAAAGAAAAAAACCGGCAAACCGGTTTCGGTTAATTATATTGAAATTAAATTTATATTGTGATTTTTTTTGATTTTTTTTTTGTGTACTAATGTTTAGCAAATTTTTTGCTGAATAATTTTGTTGCTTTAGTTTATTCTTTTTAATATTTATTTGAATCAGTTAATATTTTAACTGTTTAAATTCATTGTGTAAAATTTCTAATAATTTTATTGAGTGATAGATGCGAAATCAATTAAAATATTAATTGGTATCAAATTAGTAATAAAAATTTGTTTTAATTTTTTCTGTGTAAGTTTTTTATGAATATATCCTTTTAACAATTCTAAAATTACTGAAATTAACTTACGCAGCCAGAGAGAAAAAGCCTCTATATGTTAAATACTCTTTTTTAACTAATACCCTTACAACAACACTCTCCACTGACAACATAAAAACAAAATTGTACAAGTATGTGTTTATAAAAACTTTTAATAGGGGAAACAAAATGACATATAAACTAAACTAAATCCCGAAAACAAACAACATTCACATTCTAGTATGAAATTAAGATGCAAAAGATAGTACAGTAAAACCAGGTTAAAATGAATTAAGACGAACTGCGACATGATTTATTTAACATATTCTAATTATCCACAGAATATTTAAAATCTCAAAAACATTTTCAAAAACTTTGTATTCTTTTCATAGGTTTCCTAAATTTTTAGAAGTTTGTAATGAAATTTTTTTTTGTGGGACCGACAGAAACTGTTCGTTTTAACAGAGTGTTCGTCTTAATCGAGTTCATATTAACAGATACGTTTGAAGAGGGCGGATCAATAAGTCCGTGACTTTTCGAACTTCTCTCGTAGTTATATGAAATGCAACACTGCTCCCATCTAGTACCACATGTTACTAGGCTACTGTCAAATTTTGAGCGAGTTCCGTTATTTTCTTTGCGTTTAATAGCTGTTCAAAATATACAACCTCGTAGATTTTTTTAAAAATGGAGAAAAGATTATTTTTTGCGAAAAAAAAAACCGTCAATCAAACCAAGGAAAAGCTTGATAAATACTATGGGGCCTCTGCACCATCGATTTCAATGGTAAAAAAGTGGTTTACTGACTTTCGTTGTGGTCGCACAAGTACAAATGGCGCTGAACGTTCTGGACGGCCAATTGAGGTCAATAAAAATGTCGAAAAAATCCACGATATGATGTTGGCCGATCAAAGAGTGCGTGAGATTGTTGATGCTATAGGCATTTCATATGTCAGTGGGGCTTCGATTTTAAATGATCAGTTGGGTTTAAGAAAGCTGTCTGCAAGATGGGTGCCGCGTTTGCTCCCAATTGACCATAAACTTAATATTGGCCAAAAAGATGATGGTAATCCACATCGATTACCTTCAAAAGAGAAAAAGCAATAAACGGCGAATATTATTCCAACTTATTGGACTGATTTAACGAGGATTGAAAAAAAACCCCATATGGCCAAGAAATGCATATTTTATGGACATCGAAAAATTTAATTTTTTGGAAGGGATACAAAAATTGGAGAAACGTTGGACTAAGTGTATTGAGCTAAAAGGAGATTATGTTGAAAAATATATTTTTTTTTTTTTGCAAAAAAAAAACAGTGTTTCATTCAAAAAGTCACGGACTTATTGATCCGCCCTATTTTGTATAAAATTTATTGCCAAATTGATTGATCCGCCCTCGTATATATAAAATTTGTTGCCAAAACGGGTTCAGTATTGACCGAGTACTTGTCATATACAAGTTCGCCTTAAACTAGTTTTACTGTATTACTAACCAACCGAATTTTCTGTGGTTTTGTAAAATACAGATATTAGACCTAGCGTGAGTTAGTTGGTATGTACATCCTTGCGAAGGACACTTACAATTCATTAAGAGTAACGCTAGAAATAAGTACCATTATGTTTGTTACGCAGTAGTAAAATTTTGTAATATAACTGTCTTGAAGTACAGTCTATTCTACATAATATAAAATGCAAACAAAATTATAAATTATTTTTTGCTAATTATAATAACTAAGTAAATTAAACTATATGATACTTATTTCGAAATTTTAAAGAAAATTCTATGATTTTTAACTTTTAAGCTATTAATCACCACCAGTTCTAAAGTATACTTAAAACGCACCGATGTAATATTTTGTTACATGTAAGGATTTAAACTTTTCTATAGGTAACCAGAGTTTAACTTTAACCACAGATATTTTCATATGAATTTTAATCTCATAACTATAGATAAGCCTTAAACGTTGGTTAATTAGAGATAAGTTGGCAGGACTTAAGAGCAAAAACTGTATTTAACATTTAACCCCAACAAAAACTTTTATCACCAAATAAGTAGCTTAGAAAATTTTATTGTTTGGCACCTAAACTCATTAATTTTATTGAGCGAGGTAGCGTTTGTTATAAGTTGGCACGCTTCCGCACTCGCTTATAAATAAATAAATAAAAATACTGCACTCAGAGAAAAAAGTGGCATCACATTGATGATATTGTTTCATAAATAGTTTGTCACCAATTATTTATGAAGTTTTCATAAATGCGTTGAAAACTTTCAAAAAAATGTATAACATTTTTTTTATTTTTATTTTTAAATTCATCTTTATTAAATTATCTATCATTTATACATTTACATTTCTCGAGATTTTATCCATAGATATTACAGCAATTTATATTTTTAATCACTAATATTGAATAATTTTATATTCTAACATTTTTAAAAGCAAAAATAGGAAAACCTTTATATGAAACCAAAAAATGTATAACAAATTTTTCACGGTTTATAAACTTGGTGAAATTTTTTTTTTTTTTGATTTTTATTAGAATTTTTCTTTAAAGTATAGAAAATATTATTTGCAATTAAATGCCGAAACATAATTGGCCTAAGTGAATTAAGTCAGGCGTTGCAATGAAAAAAAAACTACCAGAAATTATTTGAAATTCTGAAACATCAATTAAATATTATTTTGATGTGTTCTAAATTTTTAATAGAATTTTTTGGAATACAATATGAAACGTATCATAATATTTATTTATGAAATATTTATTAGAATCTATGAAGCATTTCATAAAAAGTTAGGAGGACTTTTATAACATCATATTTGCAAAACATTTTATAAATAACAAGAAGCCTGCCTACAATTTTCCCTTTTATGAAACAGTTTCGTCATATTTATGAAGTGTTACATTGGATTAAAATCAATGAAATTTTTTATCATATTTATGAAGTTTTTCATTAATATTTTTCTTTTTTTTATAAATTTTGAGATAAATTGAATTTTGTACATGTATAATTATTCAAAATTCTAATTTATAAAAGGTTTTCTACGTGTATATTTTTTTCGCTTGTCCTATACCATTTTTACAAAATACAAAAACGTAATAAGAAAATAAAATTCGACTTAAATAACTCATATTCACAATTAAATATGTTGGTTTGAAAAATATAAATGAGTTTTGAATATGTTGCTTTGTAATTGCAAGAATTTAATTGGCAATTAAATTTAAAAGCTAATATAATGTTTCATGAAATCTTAAGCATATTTTGAAAGATTGAGTGCACCAAATGGTGTACTGAAAATTTTTCTCAAATTTTAATTGTTATTGTTCGAAATCTATCAGCATTTATCCACGCCTTCTTCGCCTAATTTATTGGAAAAATTTACAAACTTTTTATTTTATCTCTTATAGGAGAACAAATACTTTTATCTTTTTTTTTTTTGCTGCTCAGTTGGATTGTGAAGCAACATGTATGGAATTTGAAAAACTTCCTCTTACTTCAGATGCCTCTTATTTCTCAACTTTTTTTAATTGATAGAAGCGATGAATATGGTTAGGTGTTTCATTTCATGTCACCGAAAATTTTCAGAGGACCAATGTAGAAGGGGTAGAAGATTTACCCAAAATTTAATTTTTGAAGGGAAAAGATCAACACTTTATTCGTATTGCTTTATTTACCTGATGAGAAGTAAACAACAAAATTGGAAGAATTGAACTAATTCAAATCAAAAATAAAACATTTGTAACTAATAAACATTGTTCGTTTACGGGCTAGAGTCTCTTTGCATAATGCACTGTGTTGTTAGTGTTTATTAAATAAACAATAACTCAGTTTTTTCATTCAAGCCTTTAGTTAGCTTAATACTAAAATGGAAAAGTTATCAAACAATTGCAAGGACTTCAAATGTAATTGAGCAAACAAAATGTTAATAACCTCAAAATGCATCCTTATGAAAAAAGTTTAATTTTGCGAATTTAATATGAATAAAATAAACCCACCCAGGTACAAATTATCCATGGTACAAATAAAATAGTACTGGGACAACAGAGTTTTTTTTTTTTTAATATGCCACTGAAAGCTTACATTACCAGTACAGCTTTCTAAAAATTTTTTTCAAATTTGGTTATTAAATATGCAGTATAATTCCGGTTTAACGAATAATCGATTTAACAAACTCTGATTTCACCAACAGCAATATCTTTTTTTTAAAGCATAAATTGAGATCGATACTTGATCTCGTTGAGTACGGTCGTCTATTACCGAATAGCGGATAGTTGTTTAAAACAAACAAATCAACGTTTAAAATCTCCAAACAATTACAAAACAATTATTTTTATTTTTGTAACCTCGGTATTTGTTCATATTAAACTTTAGTACGTGCCGTTTTGCAAAACACTTGCTGGGATGAAATCTCATAATCTAGATTTGAAAAAATCTAAGATGAAGAGATCGAAAAAGTCAGTGAATATTCCATTAGGTATGTTATCTCACTTACCTACAACATCAGAAAATCGATTTAGTGAACTAGCTAAACTCATAATCTAGATTTGAAAAAATCTAACATGAAGAGATCGAAAAAGTCAGTGAATATTCCATTAGGTATGTTATCTCACTTACCTACAACATCAGAAAATCGATTTAGTGAACTAGCTAAACTTAATGATATGGACTT
The DNA here is from genome assembly GCA_021234595.1 of Delia radicum. Classification (NCBI taxonomy): domain Eukaryota; kingdom Metazoa; phylum Arthropoda; class Insecta; order Diptera; family Anthomyiidae; genus Delia; species Delia radicum. The sequence continues at coordinate 192,043,563 of CM037851.1, read as the reverse complement.
GGATACAGTATCCAACATAACTGATATAAAAATAGTAAAACCTTCACCATTGGTAGTCGATGCCAAAATAAACTTAAGTGATCTCCAAACATTATTGGGTAAGGATCCAATCTACAAACATACGTCTATTGGGACTAAGGTGTTTCCTCCAAATTCCGACTCATACGAAAAATGCAAAAATATTTTATTGGGCAGAAAAATTGAATTTCATACCTTTAACTCGAAAGAGAATAGTCTTTACACTATGTTTCTGCATGGACTTCCAAAACTTAGTATTGATGAAATCAAAAAAGATATTCAAGAATATAATTTAACGCCTTCATCTATTACGGAAGTGAACACAAAATTCAGTTCAGTAAATAATGCTGTGTATAAGGTACAATTTGCTAGAAAAAATTTCAATCCAAAATCTCTAAACAATGTATCGTCACTATGCAATATTATATTATCTTGGAAAAAATATAAACCAAGAAAGAACGACAACCCAACTTGTATGATATGTGCCAACCAACACCATACTAAAGTTTGCCCACTTCAGAATTAAGATAAAATGCCTGCAGTATTTTCTTGTTTCAATTGTAAAAAGCACGGTAAAGAAAGGACAGATCACTCTGCAAATGACATTAATTGCCCTTTTCGATCTCTTTATTTAGAGCAGTGACAGGCAAAAGCACTACGCGGCGTTTTTGCTCTCACACCTACATGCGCTCACACATTAAAAAAAACTGAAAAACAACAATCAGTCTCGCATGAGCATTCGAACGAACAGGTTCATTCGACGCTTTGTGTTTGAGGTACACTGACAGAATGGATGAATGTTTTGAATATGAATTTTTGTTTATTGAAAGATTGATAGTTTTTAATCAAATATAACTGCTTTAAATCTTACAAATCTAAGAATCTGCACATTTTTTTTTTTTTTTTGTTAATTGAAATTATTTTTTTATGTTATTTATGTTTTTTTTCGTTATTTAGTTTATTATTCATTATTTTTTTTTTTGTTATTTAGTTTGTTTTTTTTTATTTTTTGTTTATTTACTTTTTTGTTTATTAAAAAAACATAAAGTTTATATGAAATACTTTTTTCTGTTTATGTACGTTTTCTTATTATTACTACAAGTTTTGCTAAGTGCATTGAGTAAGAGAGAGGTACAGCTCACTTACACAACTACAAAATACGATTGTATGTGTTTGCCTATCGCTGATTTAGAGACAAGAGCTAAAGCAACAAGAAACAATACACGCAATCACAACAATAAACAAAGTTCACCACAGTACTTTAATAATGATGTCCACCTAACCAACCTCAACAAAAGTTCTAATCGCAATACTCTCTCTTATGCAAATTGCGTGAGAGGAAATAATGATCTCTTTAACATAGATGAACTCTTTAATATTTTTACAACTGCGTTATGCGATTTACAAAAATGCACAACCAAAGTACAACAAAAACAAATTGTAATGTAATGTAATGCATATGGTTCACATTAATAACAATGGCTTAAAAATTCTTCATTGGAATGCGGAAGGCATTTCTACCTTTTCACATTTACTTCAATTTGAAACGTTAATTGAAAGAGAACATATTCATATTGCATCTTTAAATTAAACTCACCTAAATGAAAGAAACAAAACTTATTTTAAAAATTTTATAATTCATCGTAACGATAGACAAGATCAAAGAGGGGGAGGCGTAGCACTAATTGTGCGCAGGTCAGTCCAACACAAAGTTCTCCCGATTATAAACACACTAGGAATAGAAAATCTTGCAATTAAATTAAAAGTAAATAACAGAAAGCTTATTATTTGCACTGTGTATTCACCGAAATATAAAAATAGCTTTGCAAATGACATAATAAAACTAACTTCATTTAATGAAGATTACATTATACTTGGTGATTTTAATGCAAGACATTCTGCTTGGCATTGCATCACTAACAACACTGCTGGCAACGTATTGTTTCAACTTGAGCAGTCAAACAACTTTTTTATAAATTATCCCAACAGCCCAACTTTTTACCCATCTCAAAGAAACAGAAATCTTTCAATTATCGACTTAGTATTAAGGAATAGTTCATTAAATATTAATTTGGATGTGCTCGAATATGAAATTCCATCTGATCACAGACCTGTTGTGTGCAAAATTGAAAATTCAACAGTTAGTGAAATAGATATGAGGCACTATAACTACAAACTTACAGACTGGTTCGCGTTTAAAAATATAATTAACAACAAAATCACCATTAACACAACCGCATATAACTCCAAAAATTCAATTGATTCAGAGATAGATTTGTTAAAATTGTACTAGACGCTCGGAACGACTGCACTCCATTATTGCAGCCTTGTGGCAAGTCAGTTTTGCCAGAAAATATTATTAATTTTATAAAAACTTGAAAAACGTTTAAAAGAAGAAGGCAACGGGCATCGAACCTTTCGGACGCAAACTGGTATGATCAATACGTAAAACTGCTGACTAAAATTATCAACAAAGATATAAATAATCATCGTAACGAAAAATGGAAAAAGTTGCTATCAAAACTGAAGCCAGGAGATAAATCGTTCTGGAAAATTAGCCGGTGCTTAAGAGGTAAACAAAGGAGTAAAATTCCACATCTTACAGAAGGCAATATGAAAATTAACTTTGATATAGAAAAGGCAGAATTATTAGCCAACACTTTTTATGCATCTAACAGTCTCACGTCTACATATAAACACTCTATCGATAAAACCGTTAACTCTAAGGTAAATACACTCAATTCCAGAGACGCCTTTTCTGAAAATATTTCTTTGATATCACATAATGAGTTAAATTGCTTAGTTTCTACTCTCAAAACATGCAAATCTCCTGGGCTAGATGACGTCTCTAACATTCTAATAAAAAACATCCCTCCTAAGGCAGTAAAATTATTATTGATAATTTTTAACAGCTGTTTTAAAGTCAACTACTTTCCAAAACATTTTAAAAAGGCTAAAATCATCGCTATTTCTAAACCAAATAAGCCTAAGCACAGTCCGCATAGTTATAGACCGATAAGCTTATTAAGCAACCTTGGCAAACTTTATGAGAAAGCTATTCCAAATCGAATTTACAGTGCTATTGAAAATACATCAATATTAGCAAATGAACAATTTGGGTTTAAAAAACAACAAAGCGCGGTTTACCAAATTAACCGTATCACAAACATTATAAAGTCCAACAAACGAATTAAACAATCTACAGGCTTAATAGTTCTGGACGTAGAAAAGGCATTTGATGCAGTCCGGCACAACGGTCTTATTTATAAAATGATCCAAGCTAATACACTCAAAAAAATAAGTTAGTACAAAAGTTAGTAAAACGTCTTGTAAATCCGGTATACTATTTTTTAGCAAATTTTTTTGCTAAACTCGTGTTTTCAGCTAAAATTTTAGTATACTTATTCAGCACTTAACTGTTGTATACTAATGGTTTACTAATATACTAATGTTTTACTAATTAATTTTGCTAAACAAAATAGTGCTGATAAGCACATTAATAGTGTGGACGACAACCAGATTGAAAGATATACGCAGAATGAAGCAGATGTCGCGGGATGTCAAGATGTTGTAGAGAAGAGGAAAATGATACTAAAAAGTACAACTCTAATAAGACTTATAAAAAAAATCAACCATGGAAGACTTTTGTATCTCTTTTTCATACATAAAACAAAATTGAGGATTAAAACAACTTAAAGTTTGCGTTGACACCGGCTTGTGAAAATAATTGTCTATTAATAAAATAAAAGACAACAGAAAATATTCAAATTTAATATTTATTTCTATAATAAATATTAATAGATTAATAATCTAGTGTGGTCAAATTGCAAACAAACATATACAGACATGTAGACAGAGTAAAGTGAAAGACAAAGACACACATCTTAGCTAGATTTGTATGGTTCCTTTTTCTTATTGCAAAAAAAAGGGTTGTTCTTTTCGTTTGTTTATTTTTTCGATTGGTTTCTATAACTATCTTCGGCAGTTGCTGTAAGTAGTTGAAAGAAAATTTTGTTATGTTATATATATTTATTTCTATATATTTTCAGATATTAATTTAATTCATGTCTTCAATGTGGGAAAATGAAAATTTTTATATTTCGTAATTATTGTAAATTATTTTTAAAAGAATCACAAAAATATGTTTTATGATTTTCAGCAAATATATTAACTAAATTACAATTTTTTTGCGTTTTTTTCAGTCTACTAAAATTCAGCAAAAAATTTATTAATTTTTACCAAGGCTTTTTTATTTCTAAACTACTAAGTGTTAGCAAAACTTTTGCTGAATCTACTAATTGTGTTGCTAAAAATCTGCTGACATTAGTAATTTTTTTGCTAGCACCCTCCTGACTAAAATTTTGCTGACTCAGCAAAATTTTTTGCTGACTTTACAAACTTTTTCTTTTGAGTGTATACCTAAATATTTGTGCAGACTTATTGCTGATTTTCTCACTGACAGATCGTAAGTAGTAGCTATTAATAAAACATTTTCGTCTCCTAAACAAATTACTGCAGGCCTGCCACAAGGTTCAATATTATCACCATTATTGTACTCAATTTATACATTGGATTTCTCTCCACCATCATACATGAAAGTTGCTTACTATGCAGATGATACGGCTCTCATAACGTCTAGTAAACTCACTAAAGCACTGTTAAAGAAAATGGAAAATGGTTTTCTGCCTGTAACAAATACTTCTACAAATGGAAAATAAAAATTAACCCTATTAAAACTCAGGCTATTATATTCCCTTACAACTCCCCCAAACGGATACCAAGTCGTCAGTTAAGTTTCCAAAATGAGAACCTGACAATTAAAAACGATATCAAATATCTTGGTGTTTGCCTCGATAAGAAACTTAACTTTGCGAAATACATCAGCGAAATCTGTAAAAAATCCATGAAAACTGTCAGAGCTTTGTGGCCAATCCTTAATAAACGTTCAACCCTGAACCTTAAGAACAAAAACTTAATATTCAAAAGAGTGATTAGACCAACCTTGACTTATGCAAGTCCTATCTGGTGCAATGCAACAAAATCACATATGAAGAAACTACAAATCATTCAAAATAAATGTCTCAAAATCATAAATAACAAAAATTGGAGATATTCAACTCAGCTTCTCCACAACGAAACTGGTTACGAACTAATTATCGACTTCATAAAAAAACTTAACAATAAATACCATGAATCCACTCAAAATTCTCCTGCAATTGGCTTATTTTGCAGCTCCGAAACACAAATTATTAATTGAAAATGACGTGTATACATGTATTATCCTTAGATAATTTCATTGTATACTTGTATATTTTCTAACGTATTTAATCTTATTTCCCTACCATATAAAGGTTTTTCCTATTTTCCTTTGAATAATGTCATAATTAAACAATCAATATCAAGATCTTTTGTTATCATAATTATTCGTTGCAATATCTATAGATAAAATCTCGAAATTGTAAATTTATATGCTAAGTACAAAATGTAAATAAATATGAATTTATAAATAAATGAATGAAGCATAAATTTAGTCCCTGTTTATAGAAAAAAGATAAAAAAATTAAATTTGAAAAAGATTAAAAATTATTATTAAGATTTTCCAGATAAAATTTTAGCGAATTGTTATATGTAATTATTAGTTTTGATTAAGGAACTATACAATTTTCTAAAAAATGCAGTTTTTTATAATAACTCAACCCCATTTTTATGTCTTACATTGCAATAAACGTGGAAAATTTAAAACGTTTTTTAATAAAAACGATATTTGTGCAGCAGAAGTCCTAAATTAAGTGTAGGCATAAAGTTACGCTGTGATTTTGCATCCCCCAAAGTATAAACTAGTACATCAAATATCGGCGGTAATGACGTGGAAACACCAGTTCGGAAGATGAGTTAAATCTGTATTAATAAATGAAAATTTGGAAAATTTTTTTTTTAATGTTTTTTTTAAATTTTTATTTATTTTCATTTTAAATAAAAAGAAAAGTGAAAATAGAGTTAGTGGTTATTATGCTTACTTTGGCTAAAAAATGTATTTTTAAAGCACTGACTGCATACTGAGTAATATTATTTAAAGTACTGGCAAGCTACTGAGTTCCATTGATGTGCCAACGTTTGAAAATAACTATGGCCAGTACTGTAAAAGTTAAAAATCCAATACATGGCCAGCATATGTACTACCGTCACCAATACGGGGCCAGCACTGACCCGTTCGTATCTGTCTATATGGGCAACTAAGTATTTTAAGCTCGGAGAAAAATGCGTGTTTTCAAAATAATTGCAGTTTTCTTTTCAAGTTCTAACTATATATTTTTCGAATGTATTTTAATATTTTTTGGGGATGTGATATATATTTTAACATGTGATACTTGCAATGAGATCTATAAATTGATGTCGCTTTTGTTAAAACGAAGCAAAAACTGTAATTTCTGTTTCATTTATCTTAACCGTCACACACACAACAGTAGTACAAATGTACTACCACCGCACAGTGCTTAGTCCCCCATTTAAGAAGTGGACATAAAACTTGAAGCACTGGTTTTTTAAATATAAAGTTTTGTTCATTAAATATGAGCCATAAATATGAACACATGTCTTGTTACGAGTATTTAATTCCATCAAAACAAAAACAGAATGATTGCTTTCGAAAAGTTTTAAATACAAAAAACTAAATGCAAAATTGCCAAATTTTAAAGACATTTTTCTCGAAATCTGTATCATAGATCAAAAAATTAAGTATACAATTTAAATGTCGGAAATATATGGGTCAATTTAAAAAAAAAACGTACACAACAATTTTTTTTTGCTTATTTTAAAAGTTTTTTCAATTCGCCTGTAAGAGTTGCCAATTTATGTAGAGATTGATGAAGAAACCGGTGGTACTTTTAGGCTCTCAAAAAAATCAATATTTTTTGATTTTTTTTTAGCTTTTCTATGATTTCTATCTTGAACGTCACACACCAAATATGTATAAAGAATCGCTAAAAATGCAAAAATATTTGAAATTCAAGCTTACTACGATGTTCTTTCGTTTCTCAAGATTGACTTTTGCGAAAATCACCTTTTCGATTACAAACACAAAATCACGTTTCACATTGATTTTTCATTTTTTTTAAAGTGACTAGTTACTTTAAAATTTTAAGATGAAAATATATAAATTTTTGTTAAAAAAAGACTTAAACTTAAAGGTTGCTTGCAAAGTAATAGGCTTGTAACAATGTATTTAAAAAAAACTGCAATTAAAGGGTGTCCCAAGAAGAACGCAATTTTTAAATCTGGCAACATTCGAAGTGTCATTGTTTGACATTTGAACAATTGTTATTGTTTGCTAGTAGAAGGTACGAGGTTACTAAAAATGGAGCGCTACACGAATGAACAACGCATTCTCATTGTGAAATTGTTTTACCAAAATGGTGAAAGTTTTGCGGCTACAGTTCGCAAATTGCGATCAATTTGGGGTCACAATAATGCTCCAAAAGAGTCAACTGTAAAGAGATTAATGGATAAATTTGCCGAAACTGGGTCTGTTAGTGATGTAAAGACAACAACGCGCCATAGACCAGGTCGATCGACCGAAAATGTCGTAGCTGTACGTGATGATGTCGCTCCAAAATCCATGAGGCAGGTCAAGCGCAAACAGTCAATGGTGTTCGGTATCGTGAAATGATAACCAGTTTGTTCTTGCCTAGAATTGAAGAAATGAATGTGGAGGGCATGTGGTTCCAACAAGACGGCGCCACATGTCATACAGCCAGAGAAACAATTCAATTGCTGCATCAGTCATTTCCCGTTCGTGTTATTTCGCGTTTTGGAGATCAGAATTGGCCGCCTAGATTGTGCGATTTTTTTTTTTTGAACTGAAGGCTAATTTTTCTCATCACTGATTTTCAAAACATAAAAACACTTTTCCGACCAGATGTTGTATTTTTACATAGAGACATAATCAGCATATCACATTTTTTGCATATTTTTCATTGCTTATTTACAAACGGGTCTATACTTTTATAAAAAAAATTGTCCAAAATAAATTTCCGAATTTTTCATCTTTTGTTGGATTTGTCACGTTAAATTTCTAGGAACTAAAAGGCAGCTTTGTTTTATATTGTCTAGATGTCGGAGAATTCAAAAAGTCTAAAACACCACTTAGTACACCTTGTCATCCCTTGTATAGTAAAACAAAGTTTGATTTATATTTGATATTTATGTGTTTTTAATTCATATTAATTTACGATTTTAAAACATTTAACTTTTTAATCTCACATTCTTAGTAGTTGTCCGCTTAGAATGAAAAGTTGATCATGTAATAAGTGGATTATTTGCTTATATTCGCACTGAAATTAAGCAATCAACTTTTTGCAAAATTAATTTTTCAGTCTTAGCGCAGTCTAACAAAGTAAATGAATGAGTTCTCATTTCATTATAAATATACAGTCTGAGATAACCGTTTGCACGCAATATGTTTTCATTGTTTGTTAAAGAAATAAAAGAGTTGAAATTGATTTTCTTTTTAAACAATTATTTGTTTACATCATAGTAAGCTAGTAAAAGAACCCTTTTATTAAAATTATAATCTTTCTGAGTTATTTACATGGAAAAATCTTATATTATATATGGAATTAAGTGGGACATTCGTTAGCACGCACTCTGTTTAAGTAATGAAAAACGGCAAATTTTACGTTATAATATATTTCTTTTCGGCATCTTTTTGATAATCGGGATTTAAATTTTAAATTACAAATTACAAATATGCAAAATACGTTACAGTCAATGGTTACCGCTATTACTGACTTTTTCGTTCATCAATTGAACAACCATGATGTGAAGGAGCTGTGGATTCAACAAGACGGCGCAACATGTCACACAGCTCGTACCGCTATTAATTTATTGAAGAAAACATTTGGCAACCGCATAGTTTCGTGTTTCAGACCCGTGAATTAGCCTCCAAGATCGTGTGATTTAACGCCGCTGGACTATTTTCAATGGGGATATGTGAAGTCGCTCTACGCCGATAAGCCCGAAACTATTGACCACTTGAAGAACAACATTCGCCGCGTTATTGCCAATATTCGGCCACAAATGTTGGAAAACGTCATCGAAAATTGGAGACTACGTCCGAGGCAGCCGCGGCGGTCATATGCCAGAAGTCATATTTAAATTATAATGCCAGAAGATTACCATTCGAATAAAATAAATTTCATGTCAATTTAAAAAAATCATCTTCGTTTTATACCATTTCAAAGTTTTAGACCTCTATGAAAAACACCTTTTATATTAATAAAATAACCAAATAATGAACCCTAATAAATATTTAAAAGTGTTTTCAATAAGTGTACAAGCAATGAGTAAAAATTGTATTATTTATCTGCAACAACTCCCTCTTTGGTTTTGAAAATAAATTTCAGTACTGTCGTAACAAAAACATAATTTGTTGAATCCAATAATTTCTGAACTCTTCTGTGAACAAAACATATTTTCATAATTCTTTCAAAACAAATATAAAATTGGTGTGGCAACGCTCCCCATATAATGAGCGTGGCAACGCTCCCCATCCGCACTAATTTTACGACACCATCTATAAAATCCATTGAAATCACGATCATAGTAAAAGCTATTGATGGTGTAGTATACATATTTATTTAAGTAAATTCAATAAAAAATGCGATTTAGAACAAACAAAATTAAAACAATCTTTCATTTCCATGGAGTACTATGCAGGGTCTCCCCTGCCCCAAAAGTTAGCCCTTACGAAGATTGGTGAAAAGTACACTCAAAAAAAAAAGTTTGTAATATAATAGTAGACTGAAAAAACGCAAAAAATTTGTAGAAAAATTGTAATTTAGTTTATTTATTTGCTGAAAATCATAAAACATATTTTTGTGATTCTTTTAAAAATAACTTACAATAATTATGAAATATAAAAATTTTCATTTTCCCACATTGACGACATGAATTAATTTAATATATGAAAATATATAGAAATAAATATATATAACATAACAAAAATTTTCTTTAAACTACTTACATCAATGGTTGTCTAAACGATGCTATCTTTTAAAGGACGCAACTGCCGAAGATAATTATAGAAACGAAACGAAAAAATAAACTAAAACAAACGAAACGGAAAAAACAACCCTTTTTTTGCAATAAGAAAAAGGAACCATAAAAATCTACCTAAGATGTGTGTCTTTGTCTTTCGCTTTACTCTGTCCACATGTCTGTATATGTTTGTTTACAATTTGACAACACTAGATTATTAATCTATAAACATTTAGTTTAGAAATACATATTAAATTTAAATATTTTATTTTGTCTTTTATTTAATTAATAGACAATTATTTTCACAAGCCGGTGACAACGCAAATTTTTTTAAATGTCTTATTAGAGTTGTACTTTTTAGTATCATTTTCCTCTTCTCTACTACATCTTGACATGCAGCGACATCTGCTTCATTCAGCGTATATCTTTCAATCTGGTTGTCGTCCACACTATTTATGTGCTTATCAGCACAATTTTTTTAGCAAAATTAATTAGTAAAACATTAGTATAATATTAGTAAAGCATTAGTATAAAACAGTTAAGTGCTGAATAAGTATAACAAAAATTTTAGCTGAAAACACGATTTTAGCAAAAAATTTGCTAAAAAAATAGTATACCTGATTTACAAGACGTTTTAATAACTTTTCTACTAACTTATTTTTTTGAGTGTACTTTAGGCTAAAGATATATCAATCTTAATGTTAGATTATGCTCTAACTTCAATATGTATTTTGTTCCTAATTTACACTTAATATTATCAACAACAACGTTTGATGGCGAAATCGCCAAAAACGTCATAGATATATATGCGCTTTACAGTCAATGTTAGGCTTTACACACAGTTTTGTTATTGATTCCTATTGAATATTAAATAAGACTTAAGAAAACTTCAATTTATTTATTTGAACATTCAATTTTATTCATCAACTTTGAATAATTCTTCATTAATTTTACGCGTTAACTGATGAAACATCATTAAAAATAAGGAAAAAACCTTGGCCTACAAAAAATATAAAAAGTATCGTATTCAGTAAAAAACATTCTGCTGTAAATAATAAGGTCTAAATACCGTAATTAAATCATCTGTTAAGCTCCCAAAACCTATTTTTTCTTCAAATGTCTTTTACAATTTTAAACAAGTACAAACTTTTTCATAAAAATTCTGATAGACTTGCAATTGTTTTTATTTTGGAAAGCTTATTAAAATATGTTAACAAAATCACAAAAGAAAAATTTTCATTTTTGCTAAGATGAAAATTCAAAACCTTTTTTAAAGCTTTTGTTTGTGCGTGCAAACGAATGTCTCGGTCTGTATATAGTTTAATGCTAATTACTTATTACAAAATTTAGCATGTTATAATAATTTTATAATACGTATGAAATATATTTGAATAATAATTACATCATTACATACATTTTAAAAGTTTGTTATTGTGCTAATCTTTTAAAATCTGTTTATCATTATGGAACGAACAGAAATGACACAGTAATTACATACATTTATGTAGTATACACATAAATATACAATTATCTTCAATATAATACATTTTAAGCCTTTGATGATCGAACTTAAACCGCTGAAGATTTTTTTGACGAAACTTTGTGGAAAGTTGGGCCTATGACTAAAAATAAATTTTCTACTGCTTGTGACGCTTTACTGCTTCCCATATCGGATAAATATAGTACTAAAGCTAAATCATTAATGCGCTAAGATTTTGTCCAAGTCTTAGTTTTGTATTTAGCTTTAGGTTATGACTAATCCAAAATTAAAATCCGTTTTTGTATAAACTTTAAAATTTTAAAACCTGAAAAGAAAAGGTAAAAACAATAAAACAAACAACAAATAAATCTTTTGACTTAAGGCTCTAACTAGTAGGCTACACTGTCTATAGTCGATCACAATAAGTTTTGTTAAAGGTTTTACAGGTTTTCATAAAATGCCAAAAAGTAAAAATGGGATATATATCAACCAGCTGTCATCAAACGGTTAAGACATGGGATATTTGCATAAAATACATAAGTAGTATATCAATAAATCTATGATATACATTAGGGTGATATAGTCGAACTTACAAAACCGTTATGAACCGGGATTTTGGGCTTTGTCGGTTTTTCTAAAAAGAAATTTTTTTTTTTATTAACTATTCTTGAATTTACAAAATTTATTGTTATAAACAGAATTCTCGGAAAAATTTTTTTAAAAATAAGTTTTTTTTTACATAAGTGCTTCTTTTTACTTAAAAATCATACTCATAACCTCAAAAATTATTGTCAGGGACCGGAAGTTCATGACAATGCATGTTTTTTTCCCTTAAGTCTCATAACAGGATAAACAAAATGTCCTTGCGAATCAAAGAATTTGCGATAAAACGGCAGCTTTTTGTAGTGCATATTTTTTAATATTTTGCTATAAATAAATGTTTTTGCATATATTTATAGCAAATGCATATTTATATTGCATATTTTTAATATTTTACTTAAAATTCATATTTTTAGAGCCTTTTCATAGTTTTTTATAAAAAATCACAAAATTTTTTTCATATTTGACAAACTTGAACTACTACAGGAATTTAATTTATAGTCAACACAAGTAAATATAGTTGACGAAGCTATATAAAAAAAAAGCTAATGCAATAGAAGGTGAAGTTGGACAAGAAATTCGTCATAAACTCGAAACTGTTATATAAAAAATTATGGTTTTAATACCATAAAACAATATTTGCCAAGTTTAAGACATTTTGAAACAAACTCGGTACATCAATACACATTAGAAGTATTAAGCAATCAACTATCAGAACCGTCGACGCGTCGACGATTCTGAACGTCGCGACGTTGGACGGTCACTTTCTATGTTCAACAACTTTCAACAACTATGTTCAACAGCCAAATATATATAAATTAAGATTTTATTTAAGTTTATTTATATTTTAAAAATACAATAATTAAATTAAATGAAATGGATGTTGGTAAAATAAATATACTAGTTCTGCTTGATCATTCGAAAGCCTTCGACACAGTTGATCATGACATACTCACTATGAAACTGAGAAGGCTGTTTAATTTCTCAAACACATCAACACGATTAATCGAGTCTTATTTGTCTGGTCGGTCACAGTCGGTTTTTTTGAACAATATTTATTCACCTGCATTACCCGTCAACAAGGGAGTTCCACAGGGTTCTATTCTAGGCCCACTGCTATTTTCATTATATGTGAATGACCTACCGCAACATGTTAAGCATTCTAAAATACACCTATATGCTGATGATGTGCAACTCTATATAAGTAGTTCAATACAGACTATCGGTGAAAACGTTAGAAAAACTAAATGATGATTTAAAGAATATTTATCTTTGGGCAACATCAAATAACTTATGCCTTAATCCGAGAAAATCTAAATGCATAGTTATACATAAAAAAAACCACGAAGATAAACACCAATTTTGATGTTATCTTAAACAACCAGCGGATTGAAATTGTCTCATCTGCTAAAAACTTAGGTATTATTTTTAATAATAACCTAAGTTGGTCTAACCATGTTACCAGTATTGTTGGTAAATTATATTATATGTTGCGAACACTGTGGCAAACTCAATTTTACACTCCTATAAATATACGTATGCTCATCGCCAAGGTCTACTTAATGCCCTGCCTATTATATGGCTGCGAAGTTTTTGCAAATTGTGATGCAAATAGTATGCATAAGTTAAGAAAAATTTTTAATAATGTGATAAGATACGTTTTTGGCCTACGAAAAAATAGTAGAGTATCAACTTATTCCGGAAAATTGTATGGTATGTCTCTTCAAGACCTTTTGAACATCAAGGTACTTACTTTACTGCACAAGATAATATACCTGAAGGAGCCATCATATCTTCATAACCGCTTAACCTTCTCGAGGTCTGTGAGGGGTAAAAAGATTACAACTTTTAGACATCGCAGTGAGGCATCAAAAACACATTTTTTTCTCCATTCTGTCCATCTTTGGAACTACCTTCCGAATAATTTCCAAACAAACAACAACACAATTAACTTCAAAAAAGATATTACAAGACATTTTTCTCGATAACAATAATTTGCTTATATAAAAAAGTTCAAACACAATTTTTTCTATTTTATATACTACGTCAATTTTATATCTTATTTAATTTATTTAGTTAATTTTTTGCTGTGCACAATTATTTTATTTTATTTTAATTTTTATATTGTTACTTTTTTAAGAGCTTTTGAATATGGCTGATTTACATGATTTACATGATTTTTATGTGCTGATTATTGTTATTATATAATTTATTATTATTATTTTTATTTTTAATTAAATTTTTTTTTTTTTTTTTACAATTTATGTAATTAACTTATTAATTCCCATACTGTAATCATAAGATGTAAATCTTGTTGTATGGGATAGTCAAATAAATAAAAAATCAAAATCAAATCAAATAATTAAACCTTTTTAAATCAACATTTTTTTAGTTTTAAGAGCATATTTTATAATTTTAAATCACAATTTTTTAGTGCATGAAGTTCCTGTCCCTGATTATTACTGTGCTGTATCACTGTCCTGGATTCTGGCATTTTATATTTGGACAACGAGGACCGATCAATAAGTCTGTGACTTTTCCAACTTCCCTCGTAGTTCTATGAAATGCAACACTACTTTCATCAAGTACCACCTGTTAATAGACTACTGTCAAATTTTGAGCAAGTTCCGTCATTTACTTTGCGTTTAACAGCTGTTCAAAACATACAACCTCGTGGATTTTTTGTAAATGGCAAAAAGTGAATTTCGAGTGCGCATTAAAGATTATTTTTTGCAAAAAAAAACGTCAATCAATCCAAGGAAAAGCTTGATAAATACTATGGGGACTCTGCACCATCGATTTCAATGATAAAAAAAGTGATTTACTGACTTTCGTTGTGGTCGCACAAGTACAAATGACGCTGAATGTTCTGGACGGCCAATTGAGGTCAATACACCCGAAAATGTCGAAAAAATCGTGGTGTTAACCGATCGAAGAGTAAAAGTGCTTGAAATTGTTGATGCCATAGGTATTTCATATATCAGTGTGGTTTCGATTTTAAATGATCAGCTGGGTTTAAGAAAGCTATCTGCAAGATGGGTGCCGGGTTTGCTCTCAATTGACCATAAACGTAATAGTGACCAATAAGGCGATGGCAACAGTTTTTTAGGATGCACGCGGGATAATCCGATTACCTTCAAAAGTTAAAAACAATAAACGGCGAATATTATGCCAACTTATTGGACCGATTTACAGAGGATTGAAAAAAACGACCCCATATGGGCAAGAAATGCCTATTTTATGGACCTCGAAAAATCATATTGTTTTTTTAAGGGATACAAAAATTGGAGAAACGTTGGACTAAGTGTATTGAGCTAAAAGGAGATTATGTTGAAAAATAAATTTTTTTTGCTGATAATTTTGATTTATTATTTTTTTTTACATAAAACTTGTTTTATTTGAGTCATATTAAATAATGAACGGGTTCCAATAAATTGTTTTGAATACAAAAGGTGTATATCAGACAACAAATGTAAAAATGTTTAATGATATATGAAATCGATTATTGTGTTTTGAAAACCACCGAAAAAATGTTATCAAGCTGCTCCAAAATGTATAATAACAATTTTTCAAATAAAAATCTGAAATTATTCAAATTCATGAAAAATAATCTTTTTCTGGGTATAATTGTATAACATTTATAAACTGGTTAAGCGGTTTTTCTCAAATTCTAGGATTTTTTTTTGTAATTTTAACTATTCGGAAAAGACGGTTTTCGAAAAATGTTGAATGATCGATCTCCCTAATATACATACCTACACCCAGAAAAAAGTTTCGTGCTGACAACAAAATTTACTGCCAATTGAATAACTCGATTTTTTTCAGTTCTGACTACCAAATTACTGCTGAAGTAACCAAAATACTGTTGCAATAATCAAATAACTATTATCCCAAATGACTTTAAGTAGCCACAACAGAAACATTTTGTTTCCACAACCGAATCATTATATTGCCAACGAATTCAGTTGTCAACACAAATGATTTTTAGTGGCCACAATAGAAACATTTTGTTACCAAAACCGAACCATTCGATTGCCAACAAATTCGGTTATCAGCACAAATTATTCTCTGTGTGTTAAAATAAATTGTTAATATAATTATCGTAAACTATTATAAATTAATTGATTAAGAGCTAAAGTGTGCACCCAAATAAACGTTAACACAGCAAAAGTTACATTGAGTTAAGCGATAGTTTAAAATATGACATTTTATTGATTCAAATTATATACAGATTTATGTTCTGTACCATCTTATATAAAAGTTAAGCGTTTAATATAATTTTTTTTTATCTTTCTGGTATGCCCGAAATAAGCAATTTCTGTTGTTTAACCACTTACATCGAACGTTGGAAATATATTTGAAACCTTATTTGGAAATTTCGATTGTTTTTTTTTATTTGGTACTATTTCGGGACGTAGCTAAGACTTCCGCTACATTAAACTTCCGCCCGGAAGCTGTGAAAAATCCGCAAATACATAGCTATTGTCGTCATAATACAACTTTAAAATTTAAAAAAAAATTTAGTAGTTTTGCTCGTTTCTCGGCTTCAGTATTCTTCTTAGAATACCGACTCCGAACTCTTGGATCAGCTTTCAAAATCGTCTCCATATTTTTAGCATTGGAAGAGTTCCTGGGTTTCTTTGTTTTAATAGTTTCAGGTTTTCTGACAATTGTTAGGTCCTTGTTAAACTGACCTACCACATTTAAAACAAACTGACTGGATACATGTAACTTGTTTGTGATTTTTTGAAAGTCCAAAATTGCACGTGTTGTGCTATTTCGTGGCCAGAAACCTTAGGATCAGCTCTCAAATTCTTCTTCACATTTATATCATTGGAAGAGTTCCTGCGTATCTTTGTTTTACCAGTTTCAGGGTTTCTGTCAATTGTTATAAACACGTCTATAAACACGAAAAAAATATACATAGAAATTTACCAACTGAAACTCGGTTACTGCAGCTCAAATTCGCTCATTACGAATTTCAGCGTTATGTACAACTGAACATTAGTTTTCACATCAAAATTCGGTTAATTCAACTAAATTTTAGTTGCAACACCAACACTTTTCCAATATCTAATGTTAATATCGTTGTAAGTTTTTTGTTTTTATATACATCGAGATTATTTTGGATGTAATTTTTAATTTTTAACGAGCTTCCAACCTCCGTATATTTACAAAAATAAAGCAAATCAAACTTATTAGCTAGGTTGATACTAGTATTTCGATCCGGCTAAAGATCTCATCAGAACCCAAGTTATAGAAAAGTTAGAGCCTCCATAATAGGCAGAACTTTAACAAAAAACTTATTAATCATTAATTTTGCTCCATCGTTGTCCTAACTGAATTTCTAATCGGTTGGCACTTGATTTCTCTGTGTGTATTGACACATTTAAAACATACTGGTTGGATACGGGTAGGTCAGGTTAGGTTAAGAAGGGTTATGTGCTCAAGGGCACTGCTCCACTCTGAGACCAATACGGTCCATTGTGATACAGGTAACATGTTTGTAAATTTTTGAAAGTCCAGCATGGATTATTTCGAAAAGATTAAATAACTTTTTCACGCACTTGCTTTTGATTATTTATTGTGAACTAACTATGCAACTGATTTTGACAAATAAAAAAGTTTTCTTATCTGACACATTTTTGAAATGAATCAAAAATATTTAAATCAATCCCAAAATAAGTTATAAAGAAAAATGAGTGTTAACGTTTATTTGGGTGCACACTTTACTTACTTATTTCAAAATAAAAATAGTTTAGGGCTTAACAAAGATTATTAATGTCGAGTATATATCGAAATATCTGTTTCAGAAAAGTTACTCACCTTTAGCAATATCTAATGAATTAAGCATCACATTAATGCACACAGTAAGGAACAAAAGTGCAACTGGGCTCACTTTGTTGCCAAAAATTTGTATTTATAAAAGTAAATTCAATAATTATTGTTATCCTATTTTGTTTATCAATATGTACTTGTTCAAAATGAAAAACAAATTTTAAACTACTTGATATAATAAAGAAAATAATAGCATTTTTCTATTTAAAGACAAATATTATACTTTTGCGCCCGATTATTATTAGATACTCAGCAAAAACTGATTTCTCAAAGAATGATTCTAATTGATAATTTTCATCGATGAATTCAACATCGGCTTGTCATAGGAAGAACTCATTCTTATAATGCTGAAAAGAACTTCCTAGAAATATTTTATGCCTAAAGAACTGCCAAGTAAGATGTTTAGGAAGAAAACTTCCAAAGAATAATATTTGGAATGATTTCTTCCTATGACAAGCCAATGTTAAATTCATCGATGTATTTGCCAAATTACAAGAGAATAATTTTTGCTGAGTAGTTCTGTTATTATTTTTTTAATATTATTATTATTTTTTTAATATTTAATATTAAAAACCAGTAGCTTTTTGTAGTTCTTGCACGAAATTGAGCAAATTGTTTTAAATTTTGGCATATATCTCGTCAAAAATTGGGTTCCAAATAAGTTGCTCAGACCGTATGCCATTAGTCATATTATTTATTATTTATGCTGTAATATTAAGTAAATCCATTAAGTACCATTTAGCATTGGAAAATGCTTTGACTGGGTTGCTATTCCTAATAAATAGCTTTTTATTTATGACTATTTAATTTGCGGATTAAGACCGATTGGTACATTTTTGGCTACCAATGCTTTATTTTTAAATGTAATGTAAATTTTAAAACATTACTATTTCTTTAATATCTCTATGGGGAATGGGACCGGTTCTGCATGTGCCACATGATCGGTCAATTCGTGTCAGAGACCGGTCCTCTGCTAAACCCTACGTTATGTAAACAACTGGCAACTTTAACATTGGCTTGTCATAGGAGGGGGTCATTTGTCCTGCTTTAAACCACATAGTGGCATGCCTTAGGACTAACCAAAGATGGGCATACTACAAGACTGTCTCAAAAGGGTCATGTCGTATAAAATAAACAAAAACTGAACAGCTTCCAATGGGTAAAATTCTGTCCAACTGACTTTTTCTTGTTAATAAGCATTCTGGTTAAGTGGTATGTCCTCCCTTTACCAGTCACAGGATTGGTAAATTTAGGACAATTGACACTGCTTAACCAACTTCAGTATTAAATTATACCAGTCCTGTGATAAGTCCTTCTTTAACCAGTCACTCTTAGGTCAATTGGCTCCTCATTCCCCATGGGGATATTATCATGCTTCACTGTTGGATTGGATACTTTTTTTGGCAAATGGCGTAAGGTCGATAATAGGATTAAAACCATATTATTTGTATATATGTTATGTTAGCGACTGCCTAAACATCATATAAGATACTATCTAGACTTCTGTACTCGGTATTCTAGTTTTGGCCAAACAGTGCTGGCCTACAGTGCACCGGTCTTCTTTATATTAACTAATAATTTTTCTAAAAACTGCTGTTAAAAAAAATGTCGAAAACTGTATTTTTTTAATGAATTTTATGACAACCCTGGAACAATAGTTTTTAAATTTTGTTTTAATATTTGTAAAAATTAGATTAGCATATGATTTTCACTGCGTTATTATAAGTCCCTCCTATTCAATATTATCGGGCCTCAAAAGTAGGTGTGAATTTAATGCAATGGCAGTGCACAATGGGTTAAGTTCAAATTAACATATTGAGATCCATATTCCACATATGTCAACTTAAATATGGTCAAAATGAGTTTCCGATGGCAAATAGCTCTCCTATACACAGAAAAAAATTTAGCTATTTGCCAACTAAAATTCAGTTACTACGACTCAAAATCGGTTATTTCGAATTTCAGCAGTTGGCACAACTTTATATTTGTTTTCCCAAAAAAATTCGGTTAATTTAACAGAATTTTAGTTGCAACACCCAAAATTTTAAGAAATCGAATCTAAATATCGTCGTACTAACTGAATTTTTAAGTTGTTACCATTAATATACACTTTTCAATTCGGTTGGCACTTTATTTCTCTGTGTGTACAAACCCATCTGTGATATAAATTTCAAAGCGTGCTGAACACGAATCTTGTAAAGATTTTGATATTCCATGGCTAGTTTTCAAGACATGGTAATTTTAAGCTTTCAGTATGTAGTGGTCCAAAAAAAAAAAGATTTTACTCGTAGTTTTTACACAAAATCGATCAATTTAGTTTCCCAGCAAAAACTGGCATTACCAAGTAATTAAGCGTGTAAGTAGCTCACAAAGGGATGCAACCATGATATTTACTCGCTTGATTACTATTGTTCGCGATGACCTAAATGGGTTATCCCTCTCGCTTACAAAAAAGTGATAATAATGGGTTACCTAATTTTTTACTCATAGTGAAAGAATAAGTAATTACGTTTATACTAGCAATAAGTGATTACTCACAATGATATAATAAGTGATACAATTAAGAAGTTACAAAATAAATGGTTATATTTAAGTTATTGCTTTTAAGAAATCTTGGAAAAAAATTTAAAATAACTTTAGCTTATAACCCATTATCAGCAAATCATTATTTTGTATTTTAAAGTAATGTACTAGGTAATGACATATCTTTTCACGGTAATATATACCGTAATGAAATGCCATTACTATATTTTTGGTGTGTTCTTATACCGCATTCACACTAGATTGCAAAACATGTCTTTTGCCAAAACTAGTGGAAAAGAACAAAGAACTGTTGAAATGGAATAAAGACCTTAAATACACGTTTTGGGTAAACCCTGTGTTTTGCATTTAAGTGTGAACGTGGCTTTAGATTTATATTATTTTGGCAATATTACTAAATCAGTAGAAATGCTATTTAATATTTGGAGTAAGGAAGTCAATAATATTTTGGTACACATTTTTAAAAACAAAAATAATAAACATAGAAATTAGTATTTATGTATTTTTTTGTGCGCCCCGGTAGGCTAGTAGGTAGTGTGCTGACTTATCAGTGCGGTGGTCGTGGGTTCGATTCCCACCAGAAGCATTGGTTTGTTTTTGCTACAACGCGCCAAAAGCCATAGTAGCTAGTACTCGGTTAGGGTAATAGGATATAATTTGTAATTATATGATTATTAATAAATAAAATTGTATGCATTTTTTTTTTTATTGCAAAACTAGTCCAAAAATTTAGTTTTTTTGCACTTTGTAATAGGAAGCATAAACGTATATAATGTAAGCTAAAAACTATAAAAGCTAGTTTTACTATTTATCAGATGCATATAAAAAATATTGTTAATATTTCCACGACTGCTGCAACAATATTTGCAATATCAACATTGTTTTTTGTCGTGTTGTTTCACTCATTTTCCCTGTTATTGTATGTAATTTGTGCTTTCGTAGATATTTTTTAAAACAACGCGTACAGAAATTTAAAATCAACACCAAAGGGCACCCAATGATGTGCGTAAATGTTTCTCTTCAAGGCAAAGTTGACTTGTTTTTTATGTTTGTTTTTCTTCATCATCTATTTCGAAATTACACAAACTAACAGATGGTAACAAGAGTGCAAATAAGCAGTTTGCTGTTTTTTTTCGATTCATATATGTGTGTCTATGCTTTTCAAGTAATATTAAAAATCCTTATAACTATATACAACACTAGAGTTGGACATTTTTGTTTAGAATTCATTTAGCTCATTTTTATTTTTTAACAAATATGTTGTTAGCTCGATTATTTGTCAATTGGACTAGTTCGTGAACTAGAGTTGTACATTATAGGGAGTTAATCGATTAACGTTAATATACCTTTTTAATTTTTTTTTTTTTTTTAAAAGAGAGGCAACACTCAGGAAATACTTCCTATATTTAGCGTGTTGCTTTCTTTGGAAAGGGATAGTATAGAGATGAAAGGTGGGGAAAGATGAAGGGCTTCAGACATGGCAACACTGTAATTGCGCGAGATGATAAGTCTTAGAACAGTTGTTGCTCGCCGCCTGATGGAGAGTTTGCGAACTTATTGAAGCTTTTTGGTTCATAGCCCTGATTCATTATTTTACTTCGGTGGGGTTAATTGCTATGGGAACACCGAAGGTGGACATTGCGATACATATTATTTTGATGTTGCCGGCACCGGGGATCGAACCCGGGACCTTCTGTGTAAAAGTCCAACGCGCTAACCATTACACCACAACGCCTCTGCTTAAATTATCAAATGTGGCGCCGATAGCGATCCGGCATAAGAGGAACAAGAATAAAGTCGGCGTTTTTAAAAATTTTGTCGACAGCGCCAAAATATTTTTGCAGCAGCGTCTTTACGTTACTCGAAAAATAAAACAAAAGTACCGACCATTGATCCTAAAAATTTCGGACGCGCTGATTTTAATGTCTTACCCCATTGTTTCACTAATGTGCATGTTTTTGCATAACTTTGCATTAAAGTTTTCCACGTTTTAACGAAGTGTTTTGTACATAAAATCTTAAAAATCAAGTATTGTATCTCAGTTTTTTATGGTTAATACATAAAAGAACTTCATTAAAAATCGGGTATCAAATTTGGTTAATAAATTTGCAGCATTAGCAAGTAAATCCAAGCAAGTAAATTTTTGCCACAATTTCTCATGCCATTTCGCAATCGATCAAAGCGTGTTTGTGCACTAGCAAAACGAAAAATTTTAAAAATTATTTCGTGTAAAAATTATAAAAAAAAAGAATGCGGTTCCTAGGCAAAACGTGAAATGTCCATAAAATATAATAGCTTATATATCTAATATAAAATCTAATAATATGTATAATATGTAAATAGCTTAAAAAATATGTGTACAAAAATTCAGCAAAAAAAAATTTATATTTCCGAAAGTTATTTTAACAATTACTTTCACTACAGTGAATGTCTACAAAATGTTTTTAAATTTTATTGTAAAAATGTTCACATATTGTATGAATTTTAAAATTAAATTTGAAAACATTTTGTAAACATTCACTGAAAAAATTAATTTGCTTCTTAAAAAAAACTTTCGCAAATATAAATTTTTTATCTTTATTTTTAAGCTATTAACATATTTAACTAAAAGATGAGATTATAGGTCGTGCTTTTTCACTATGCTGTCATATAAATTTTAGACACATTTTGCAATTTTCCCATGAACCGCTCTTTTTTATAAGAAATAATTGCTCAGATTTGTCTTTTTGCTTATGAACAAACACGCTATGATCGATTGCGAAATGGGATGATAAATTGTGCAAAAATTGTATAATATAGTAAAAACTGAGAAAAAAAAACGCTGATTTACTTGTTAATATTGCACATTTATTAACCAAATTTGATACCCGAATGAAAATAATGGTTTTTTATGTAGTTATCATAAGAATCTAAGGTAAAATATTTGCATTTAAAAATTTTATGAATAAAAAACTGTGTTAAAACAGGCAAATATTTAATGCAAATTAGCGAAAAATTAGGCACATGAGTGAACAAACTGGGTACGCCATTCAAATCAGCGTGGCCAAACTATTATGAATCAATGGTCGGTACTCTTGTTATCGATTTTGTGACACTGTGCTATTAATGAAAAAGATTATAGTGCTTGATTAAGCAGTTAATCCCATTTTTAGTAGATTTTCTTTTCAGTGTAAATTTTCTATTATAGTTTATAGTTAATTTTCATGTATTGAACTAGTTCATACTTCTAGTTCATTCGTTTGATCGTCAATAGTTTTTTATTTTTTACTTGTGGCTTTTGTTAATATACTGCAAATTTGTTAAACAAACTTTTTAACAATAAAATCTTTTAAATATTTGGAAAACATTGTCTAACAAACGAATTAACTGAAAAAAATTGTCTATTTGGTTTAGAACTACATTAGGCTAGTTGGTAGCGTGCTAGCTTATCAGTGCGGTGGTCGTGGGTTCGATTCCAACCAGAGGCAGTGGTCTATCTTCGCTGCAACGAGTCGAAAGCCATAGTAGCTAGTGTTCGGTTAGGGTAATAGGACATAATTTGTAATTATATGATTATTAATAAATAAATAAAATAAAAATAACATTATACTAATATAAGCTTGCAATGACCAAACAGTTTATAGCAGTTAAATGGAATTGGCGTCAAAATTTTTAATCAGTTTGACAATTAGATGAATTCTATATGTTATGTTTTTGATTCGGTTAAAGATTATGAAAATGTTTCTACATGAAAAGAAAATTATAATTTATTTGTAATAATGGAAAAAAACACGCTTCCATAGCGGATATAATGAAAAATGGTCATAATCCCAATAATTTTTGGTTTTATGTCCTCTTTTTTATGGGGATTATGACCGAATAGTTTTCGGGAAATCGGGACTATGACCGTTGGGGTCCTCAAGCGCAGCCTTTTTGCACTATTAAATTTAACGAATTCAATTTCAATACATTCCGTCCACTCTAGTGTAATTAAATGAATAGGGTAGACTGGGGGGCAATCGCGAATTTTTTGCAAAACAATAGTTTTTACTGGAAATTATTTTTAATCTTAAGATTTACACATCTTAGATCTCCCTTAGTTCTTAAAATTCCAATTATCACATGGTTTATATTATTTTTTTTTTTTTTTTGCCCCTACCTCATGGGGCACAATAGGCAATTGAATGAGCTAACAAATCTTAAAGAGCGTCCTTCACTTTAGACACAATTTTATTGAAAAATAGCTGACCCGACAGACGTTGTCCTGTCCAAATATGTATGAAAAATGTTTGTGTTCGATTTGTGAAAAGCTCTTTGAAATTTGTAAAAATAGTTAAAAAAAAAAGAAAACGTATTTTTGAATGATAATTTTTATAGGTTTGGGGTATGTTTGATTTACATGTGATTTGAAAATATGTACAATGAGTCGTATGGTGTTCTATTTATATTTTAATAGAAAGATCGATGTTTTCATAACTAATTAAAATATTGAAATACTTTTTTCGATAGCTTTGCTGTGATTCATTCATTGCTATGCTCTATGATACACGACATTTTTTGTTTTGTTGTCTGGAGCGTAAACAAATAAAGCTGACTGTGTTCCGACACGGGAAAGGCGACATACAATTGACCATGCGAGAAGCATGGATGTTCAAGGTTAATGCCGCAAACACGCAATGATTGCCCCTGAGATTTGTTAATTGTCATTGCGAATGCAAGCCGTACCGGAAACTGGAAGCGTTTAAATTCGAATGGCATATCGGTCGGAACCATTGGAATCCGTGGTATCAAGACGTCTTCTCCTTTGTACTTTCCTTTAAGTATTGTTTCTTCAATGATGTTATTCATCATTTTTTTTACCGGAAGTCGAGTGCCATTACAAAGACGTGGTTGGTTTATGTTTCGTAACATTATGATTACCGATCCGACTTTCTGTTGGAGATTGTGAGGCGGTAATCCGGGTAATTCCAGCTAGTTTAAAAACTCGGTGGGATAGTTGACGACATCATCCTTGTAAGTAACGGAATCCACTGATTTGTACGTCTTCAATTCGACAGCTATTTCACTTTGAATCTTAAAATTCAATTCGTTAACATCAACGTTTTTCGCGGCCAATATAGCACGTTCGCTCAACCAATCATGGTTTATGTAATTTTATTCAATGTTTGGAAACACCTTTCGGATGAGTTCCGATTTTGATTCAGTAAAGTGGCAGAAAGCGACGGGAAATTGAATACAACCGGTCGAAATCTCAACCGGGATTTTTCCGTTGCCAATATCCAGCAATTGTTTGGAAAATACTTCTCCAGATTGATCGTTCTGCAGCTCGACACGCATGTTCACAGTCAATTTTAGTTTTTTGAGGTATTTCCACAAAACGGACGACTTCAAGCATGCGTTTAGTTCATCTGCTGGCGTTGACCGTGGAATCACCGGCAATGTTTGGCGAAAATCACCTGCCAATAAAATCATCGCACCACCAAACCGGCTTTCATTGTTTCGTAAATCTTGCAACATTTTGTCTAACGCCTCCAAAGACTTTTTATGCGCCATTGTACACTCATCCCAAACGATCAGTTTGCTTTGCTGCAAAACTTTGGCCATCGCACTGTGAAATGTTGCATGTCGGATTTTCACTTATTTGCATATTTAATGGCAACTTGAGTGCTGAATGAGCAGTTCGACCGCCTTCCAACAACGAAGCAGCGATTCCTGATGAAGCAAGTGCAAGTGCAATATCATGCTGCGAGCGTATCGTTGCCAAAATCAACGCGATCAAAAAAGTTTTTCCAGTTCCACCGGGAGCATCCAAGAAAAAAATCCCTCCAGTTCCATCGTTTACAACATTCATAAGAGTGTCGTACGCATATTTTTGTTGTCGATTCAACAGTGGAACGTTTTTTCGAACTAATTCCCTCAAGGCATCGCAATCATATTGTTTTTCGCGTCGCAACTCTTGATTAAATGCGTCGTGCATTGGACGATTGGGAGCTGTCATGCCTAACTCAGATAATAATTTGTTCGACATCATCAAGCACATGTCCTCAATTAATATCAAAGCCTCGTTGTGAATTTCCTCCCTCAGTTGCAAATTTGGATTTGATGTTCTAATACGCATCTGATGCAAAATATCATCACACATGGCATCTTTGTATTTTCTCCACAAATCATTCGGTTTGGATTGAAAGCATGTGGAGATAATTATCGAAAACAATGTTCGTATATTTAACGCAACATTTGTTTCTCTTCTTGCACGAACATTTGAATTTATTGTAACTCGGATGGATTCCACTGAACGATTGTGTCTCATTCGATGCATATCTGCTTCGTTTGCATATTCTCTTTCTTCTTATGTACGTGCAGAACGTATTTGTGATAATCGATTCCGTTCAATTTCATTTCGCTCTTCGAGTTGCTCCGCAGTTTGATTAGATCGAAAATACGCTTGTCTTGAATCATTGCGAGTTTTTCGACTTAAATTGCTACTTCTTATTGGCGGCATTATAATGCGAGAGAGTTTTTTCAATTTGCTCTTACCTTTTAACCGTGTATAACTTCAAAACCCACAGTCTATAGTATGTTAATCTATAAATTTGTTTGAAATAAAACGATTTGACTTATTTCAATTCATGAATCAATTGCAATGTACTTACAATGGAATCTTAATTCCAAAAAAAAAATGATCACTGTTAGTTTACTTTTGTAGAAACACTTTAAACTTTGTTTAATTAACAATTACACTTATTTTTTTGTCGTCAACTGATTAATTTGATCCACAATTTGACAATAAGCATTCAATTAACATTTGCACATGTAATAAACTAAATTGGAATGTAAATAAATAAATAACGGTATTTTTTGAGAAATCGCGAAACAACACAAAGTAGTAACAAATGAGTTGTTTATAACTTGAGAGCTTATTGAACAAAACAAAATAGAATCAATAAAATATGTTGTTCCTATTGTCAGTTATCATGGAGAGTGCATACAAAAATTAGTATTTTTGCAAACAGTTAAAATTCAAAACTTCTTCAATAACATATAATTCGTGACCGTATACAGTTAAACTTGTACATTAAATTACCCGACGATTAAAAAAAAGTGGGCGTATAATGGGCGTGTACAATTTTTCTTTCTGTAAAAAACTGTTGTGGACTAATATGAACATTAAAAAAAAAATTAGCCAAAACGGTCTAGGCGTTCTGCGATTATAGATGTAGTAAAAAAAGTGGGCGTGGTCAATTTATCTTTCAGTAAAAGCTTAAACGGCTGCATTGATTTAGATAAATCAAAAAAAGTGGGAGTAAAAGTGGGCGTGGTCAATTTTTTTTTTCATTAAAAACTTAAATTTTATTACTACGAATGTTTCCGATTTTAGATAAATCGAAAAAGTGGGCGTGGTCATTTTTTTTTTCAGTAAAACCTTAAATTTGATTACTACGAACATTTAGCAAAAAATTTAGCCATATCGGTGCAGCAGTTTTCAGATTTTAGATAAATCGAAAAAGTGGGCGTAAACGTGGGCGTGGTCAATTTTTCTTTACGTAAAAACCTAAGTTAGATTATTACGAACATTTAAAAAAAAAAATGGTCAAAATCGGTCCAGCCATTCTCAAATGATGCCGTTACCAACGAACGACAATTGATTTTTATTTATATAGATTACAAATTAAGATACTTACTTATTCCTTTAACTTTGAAGAAAAGAATTGTAATTGGGTGACCTTACCTTTAAAAGTACACTCGAAAAAAAGTTAGTAAAGTCAGTAAAAAATTTTGTTGAGTCAGCAAATTCTTAGTCAGGATGATGCTTGAAAAAAAAAACTTAAAAAATTTGTAGAAAAAGTATACTTTACTTAATTTTTTTGTAACAAAACTTAAATTTGTTTGTTAACAAGCGCTAGCATTACACACGACAACAAAAAAAAAACTAAGATCTGTTAGGTTTGCGTTTGAGCATTCTATAGCATAACACGATGCAATTTTTTTTTTTTAGTTCATGTATTGATCTAACATGTGTAGGGCCTGATGTTTGAATGTTTTGGTGTCATTGTCGTTGTTGTATGTGGAAGTATATTTGAATTGTGTGCATTTACAACACACAGAACTAAGTGACAATATTGTAACAAGTAAATTTATGATATATGTTTATAATATTTTTATATTACATATGTGTACACTCAGGGCATTTCTGCTGTAAATATTTGTAGTTGTTTGAGTTGTAATACAGTAATCTTTATTTTTAACTGAAAAACAGCCATTTGTAGAAGAAATTTAATTTTTGACTACATACGTAGTTCATTTGAAAAAAAACAAACCATATCAAATTACTGTATTTTGTTTTTACATTCATTTTATACAGTAGTTTTTTTTATTTAAAAAAATAAAACAAATAAATGTTTGTTTATTTCTTATATTATATATATTAATTCGCATATGTGATTCATTTTTACTACAATTGTGGTTAATTTTTGAACAGTTAAAAACAAAAGACAATGTTAGTTGGATTTACTTAATTGTAAGTTGATCTGTCTTTAAGTGAAATTTCATTTGTTTTTAACTACATTTGCGGTGGTTTACCTACTTAATATTCTAAGTGTATGTATATTTGTACGCAAGCCAAAAAAAAAACATAAGTAAAAATTACCTTAAACTTTGATAATAAAAAAAATAAATTCAATTTGATTTTTTGGTATATTTACTTCAAATAATAGCTGGTGGTATATAATGAAACATCGTTTTTCCTATTTTTTGAAAAACAAATGCAGTTTTTTGAAAAACTAATGTATTTTTTTAATAACATATGGTATTGCTTGAATAAAAACATTTGATTTTGAAATTACAATTGGTGTTTCTGAATTACATTTGGCATTTTTGATAATCAATATCAATATTAAAGTTACAATTGGTATTTTTTGAAATTGATGTGTGATTTTTAAAATAACAAGTGGAAAAGGTGTAGTTTCACTCCAAACATCTAGTAAATTCTTGGTCCTTTTTTGTACAACTTATATGGAAATGATCTTCCACAGATAAACATTTCTAAAATTCAAATGTATGCTGATGATGTACAGTTGTATCTCAGTAGTTCTAAGGATGATAATGATATTGCTTCTAAAGTTCAAGAATTGAACTATGATCTAGGCAAAATATTTACTTGGGCATCGGCGAATGGTTTCAGACTGAATCCGAAGAAGTCAAAGTGCATAATTATATCGTAAAAGTCAGTGGTAATAGAGTATGATATAAATATTTTTCTTGGCGGCGAAAAAATTGATGTAGTTGATACAGTAAAAAAAACCTCGGTGTTACATTTAACAAAAAGCTAACCTAGTCAAATCATATTAACCAATCTTGCAGCAGAATATACGATATGTTACGAAGTCTGTGGGTCACACAATATTTCACTCCGCCAAGAGTAAGATTACTTCTGGCAAAAACGTGTCAATCACCGACTTTATTATACACTTAGAATACTATGTAGGTAAAGACCACTGCAAATGTAGTTGCAAGCAAATGAAAGTTTAACATTGTCATTTGTTTTTTAATGTTCAAAAAATGACTAACAATTGTAGTACATGGTAGTAAAAATTAACACATATTTTTTTTTTTTTAAATAACATAAAATGACAGTAAAAAATGAATGTAGAATCATTAAACAGTCATTTGATGTGGTTTTTTTTTTTTAATGTAAAAAGTTTAATTTGTTCTACAAATGACTGACATTAACATTAAAATAAAGAAACTGTATTACAACCTAAACAACTACATATTTTTAAAGCAGAAGTTCCTGAGTGTACGCATTCCGATGTAAAACGAAGGATAACAATAAACTCTGCACGACTTTAAATAACATAATACGTTACATTTTTAGCTTTGGAAAATTTCATAATGTGCCCCGATTCTCTTGTCGTGTATTGAAAATCTCCTTTAGTTATTACCTTAAGTTCAAAAACCTTATACTTTTCACAAGATTATTATGACGAAAGAACCAAATTATCTCTTTTGAACGTTTATAGTTTGCAAGGTTGTATAGAGGAAATAACATTATACAAATCCGTTACCGTGACGGAGTGTCAATTTTTTATTCTTACCATTCGTCTCTGGAACCGACTACATGGGGATACTCAACGCAATACATTTTAGAGAATTATTGTTTAAACATTTTTCGTAATTTGTTTTATTTTGTATCTTAATTATTATTAAATGCTGATTTCTTTAATTTTTTAATGTTTTTAATATTGTTTAAAACTTTTAGATTCTGCAATTTGTAATTTAGTTTTAAGTAGAATTAAGTTATTAATATGCAATGTTATGTTTAACTTGTCTGATTCGAATACTGTAATTTATAAGATATTGTATCTTCTTGTATTAGAAATTCAAATTATATTTTAAGGGGAAATTTTACTAGTTTTAAAGTTGTGCACGTGATAAAATTAAAAACCTGTTTTATGCAAATCGTTATTAAATTAATTAATTGTAGTGATTCGCTTTAAAGTTTGAACTCCGGGTATAAATTTTTACTTTTTTTTACTATAAAACTGAGTTATTTAATTTCAATTCTACAAACCTATATATTCCATAATACAAACCTATATATTCCATAACGAATATATAATTTTCGACCTCTACCCCCTTCAATTTTAAATGAACTTGTTATGGAAGGTAAGTGTCATATAAATATGTCATCGTACAAGTTTTGGGTTGTTAGCTCTAACGGTTGTTGAAATATCGCGTATCGCGTATGAAAAAATCGAAAATTTAACAAAAATAGTCGTACTTAATCATCCATATCTTTGTAACGGTTAAAGCTACGTGATTCATTGCTACATCATTTTAAATCCAATATATTGTGCTTTATATAAAATATGGGGAAAAAATAATTTTTTGAAGGTAAAATGCATTTATTTAAAAATCCGCGGTTTAAACCGCTGTATTTCAAAAAACTGGTTTTTTTAAAAAGCCAACGAAATATATGTTAAATTTATTCCGTTGCCAAATTAATGGGTGGAGCTCTTACGGGATTCAAAGTTTTATATAAAAATCTGAAAAAAGATACAAAATATAGTAGACAAAAAGATTTACATAAAAAAAAAAAATTTATAGAAAAAGAAGTAGCTCCACATAATTGTTCATATCTTTTGAACGTCTTAAGCTACAAGAGTCATTGATACCTTATGTTAAAGGAATTAAATTGTGGTTTTACTGGTTCACAAACATAATTCACTTCTTGACGGTGAAACGAATTTTTATTCAAAACCGCTAGTTCAAACCGCTGTATTTAAAAATAACTGATTTTCTAAAATATTTAAAAAAATATATGTTAATTATAAATTATTCTTCTATATCGTTACCAAATCCGTATGTGATACTCCCCCATGTTTCTGAGTTATCGGGGTTTTTAGTTAATTTTTTTTCGATTTTTATTCATAACTCAGGATACCTTAAAAGCTCCACATAGGGATTTGCGCACGGCATAGGTAAGTAACTTATAATTAACATATATTTTTTTAAAAGTTTTAAGAAAACAGTTTTTGAAATACAGCTTTTAGAACCGCGGTTTTTGGAAACAATGAATTTTGCCAAGGGGAAGTGAAGAATTAGTTTGCTGTAGTAAGACCATAATTTAAGTAGTGAGGTGTCAAGTGAGAAATCAAGTGAGGTATCAATGGCTCTCGTAGCTTAAGCCGTTAGCTTAAAAACATGGAATATAATGTACGACTACTTTTTTAAAATTTTTAAATATTGTTCATATTTTGTAACGCGATATTTCAAGATCCGCTGGGATTAGCTTTCATACATTTGAACGGAATTATAGATACATGATGTACATCTGATATACCAAGTTTGATTGAAATCAGAATGAGTGGAGAAATGATTTAATATGTTTTCCGTCTATTCCTTTTTTAAATAATAAAATAAAAATAAAATTGCTTTTTTGTTAAATATTATTAATTTTCCATTGGTTTTACATTTATGCCGGTTAAACTCTACTAATTGTCTTTAACTTAAGAAATTTTGTGAAATTAATGTGTAGTGCCTTAAAGTGCCCTCTATTATAAATATTGGCAAGATATTCTTATTAATGGTTGAAGATATTTAAACAAGCTATGACTGGTCAAATTATATTACTTCTTGTCTTAAAAATAAGATTTCAACGGATTTGACATTGGATTTGTAAAACCAAGTTTTTCTGTGGAGCGGCCTTCGGCCGCCATTAGGGGTTTTTTTCCTCGTAGAACGCTGCAGGCGGCTTCGCGAAATAACGTTTTTTTATTTTTCAAAATAAAATGCCATAGCACCCAAAAAAAGTTTTGGATTTTCTGTCTTTGATTTAGTCGTTATAACATATTAACTTTCACCATTTTGATGGATACGCGGACATTTGGGCAATATGTCATTT
Organism: Delia radicum; assembly: GCA_021234595.1. Lineage (NCBI taxonomy): Eukaryota > Metazoa > Arthropoda > Insecta > Diptera > Anthomyiidae > Delia > Delia radicum. Next base: position 192,010,669 of record CM037851.1, on the reverse strand, counting down.
TGGTTTTTGGGCAATACGACTTTGGAGAATATAACGGTACGCCCTTACTTCATTTGTTTTGCATTTACTATTTTGGCAGTTATTTAATTTTTAATCTTTGGAAATTATTTCATGACGAAATAACAACCAAAAACTAGGATTTGTTTCATTTTTGTTTTGGAAATTATTTCATTTTTTTAGAATTTATTTCACTTTTTCAGGACGGGACTTATTTCATTTTCTTAGAATTTATTTCATTGGGAGCTTTTGCACTGGGAACTTTTTGCACCTGGAACTTATTGAATAGAGCCCAGTAAACCATTTAAAGTTGGATGCATGATGGATAACTGCACAAATTCTTTTTGAGCCTATTTGTTAACTTTCTTTAATTCTGAGATAATAGGCGTGGCGTTTGTACGTCACAGGCGAAACCTCCCCTGTCTACCCTATAAATAAACTGAATTCATTGTTTTGTTTTAACATGTAAACAACAGTCGTTAAGTGCACATGAGTTTTGCAATAAAAATCTAGAGTTTAAAATCTGTACAATAAAAATGCATATTTTATTTATTACTTAATTAAACAAAGTTCTTAACTGTGATTTTTTTCTTTATGGTACACAATGAAAACTGCAGCAACAAAAATAAACTAACTAATAAATAAATGCAATCACACTTGCATGAGTGTGGAATATAGAAATGTATTGGTGCACTCACACACGCAAATAAATGAATGAACCTTTATATGGTGGGCAGGGTTTCTATGATTTGTATTTAGCTTTTTATTTAAAAAAAAAAAAAACTATGTGTAAACTAACAATTAAAAATATTAAGAACAATGTCCACTGAAGATTTATTTGCGCAAGAATGAAATCCGGATAGGCCGCATGGGAGAATTCTCATTTGGTGAAGACATGAAATGTTAAAAGTTTTCATCGCTTCATTTCTTGTTTCAGTTTTTGTGAAAAATATCTGTAAAATTTTTTTATATGATAAATTTTGTATCGTCAAGAAAAAGTTGATGATGAGTGTAAGTGTTGTACACTTTTACGATGTTTCTCGATGATGTTGTTTTAAAATTAATTATTTTATAAAGTTTTTCTTATTATTTTAATACAATTTATCAAATTTAATGATAAACTCTTCATTGCTATAGAGTAAACTAATTTAAACAAATTTTGCAGTACTTTAATAAAATAAAGAAAAACCTACAAAATCGATTTATAAAAATGCTATGTTTGCCACATTGATAGAATAAAAAAGCTATTTAATAAAGGAAACTTAAAACAAATCGTTGGATTCCAAAACTTGTCACACACAAAACTAAATTGTTTTCTTATTATTTTTACACTTTGTTTGTAACAAACAATAAGTTAAACATAATTTTATAAGAACTTTTTTTTCTTATTATGCATTAGCGTCGTAAAAAACACGGATCGAGTAGAATGAGACAAAAATTTAACAGATAGTTTTCATAACATCAAAATTTTTCATAATGAGAATAAGAATCGATATAAATGAAAATCTGAAGTAATAAATTGGTGTGAAACGAAAATGATATATTTTTTTATCACTTAATTTTATCGTAATTATAGAATGCCACCCAGGCTACAACAAATTATTTTTCACTGAGTATTTTCACTGACGTATTTTCAATCACATAAAGTCAAAATAATAAAAAAAAATTTTAATTTTTGGTATATTTTTTTCGAATCTTATTTACAGAATATGGTCCAATTCTTTAGGTTTTCAGTAACATTAAGATTTTGAATTTTATATATTCTATATCCAACATGGTGCTTATACAATACGAGACACACAGTTTTGACAAAACCAAACAACAAAGCATAAGTCAATCTTTAATTTGAAATATTTATAATTCCAAGTCGATTAAAGGAAAAAATTTAATTGGTTACATCAGGAACTTCATGCACTAAACAAGTGTTTTCTAGGTGGCTACAATATGCGTGAAGAATCTTAAAATATGCACAGAAAACTAAAACAAATACAAAACAATACAATTTTAATTCAGTCTCATTGTTTTCTTTAAAAACAGAGTATATAGAGATTAAATAAAATTAAATAAAACTTTATTTATGTATATAAAAAAAATTGGTTTTCTATATTTTGAAACGTAATAATTAATCAATTTATGGTATAACATCAATTATTTCTTATTGCCATTAGCTGTGTTATACGAAAAATAAAATGAAAGGTGTTTATAAAATGTGTTTTAGAGTCAAATCATTTAAATAAATATGACTGACAAATTGTTTTTTGGGGGAATGGAGATTATGGCAGATGTACATCATAATGCAATCTATTAAAGTTGTGAACCTTGATGCGGAAAATCCAGTGATCAATATAAAAGTTGAGAATCACAGTCTGCTAAATTTAGATGACCTAGATGAATTAGAGTTGACAGTTGTAGTTAAATTAACTAAGAATTTCGCTAAATCACTAGAATTTTTAAGCTGAATCAACAGAAATTTTCTGGTAAAAAGGTACGGTTCATATTCATAACCGGAATATATGTAACAATTTCTGGTTCATTTTGCTCTATCACGCTTAGTTTCTGATATAGCCAATTTTATGATTATAAAGTAAAAAATATGAGAAAATAACGCCATCTACAAATAAAACTGATAGCGTACACACAACAAATTAATGGTTTGAAAACTGCCAAAATATGGGAATGACGTATTACTAAATTGTATGTCGAAAATTGAGATAACTAATAACTCGGCCTCGAACTTGAATAATTTTCATTTTCATTGCACAATTAAAGGTTGAAAAAACATAATTTTTAATTTTAATGAAAATTATATCAAACTTGTATAAAAGACAAAGTACAGTCTAGGTTACTCGGCCTGTTTTTGTTTATAAACGAAACAAAAAACAAAAAGGAGGAAAAAAACAAGTTTTAAAGTTATTTTTTATCAATGGTGATAATCTTTTACTTCGAGCTCATATAATATATATTAGTTCTCATGTAGTGAGTAAACTAGTTTATTTGAATGTTTGATGTTTGGCATAGGATTGTTACCTCTTTCAAAACATGTTCTGATGATGGAAACCTAGAAAATTCTCGAAATAGATTTATCAACACATTCCTGAAAGGGTCAAATAATAAATTTGAAAACAAAAAACTGTATAGATTATTTGTTAGGACAATATCATAATAAAGAAATGTAGAGTATGGCCTCGAACTTGAATAATTTTCATTTTCATTGGTCGGAAAAAAAAACATAATTTTTATTTATAATAAAAACTATATCAAACTTGATAACTAATAACTAATAACTTTAGCTAAATAACTAAATTAAACGATAACAACAGAAAAAAGGTCAACTGAATTGGAACCCGTTTGACAGACTTTTCAATTTAAAGCTATTATTCACTTCTCTAAAGAAGCAGTAAAATAATTAATTCACTACTGCTCTTATAAACGCTTTTTGTATTATTATTATTATTTTCTCAACGGACTTATTATTATCTAATATTTGTTCTTAGATTTTGTAGCTAACGTTGCTTCATTTTCACAAAATTATACATTACTTATTATGAATGGTTAAAAAAATAGTGATAATAATTGATGAAATAGTTTAATTAAAACTTAAAAACTAAGATAAACTAATTACACATATCGCACACCTAGTTCAAAATTGACTCAACTCAAAATTTTTAATTTTTCAGAAATGGAAAAAAAATATTTGCAACTTTATACCAATTGAAACATAAAGAAAGATATAACTGTTTTTTAGCAACAGTTAACAACAACAATATACACTGATGTTTTTTTTATAGATAAACAAGTATATTGTGCATAGTTTAAGCATATAAAACCGAAAAATTAAAATTTTGAGTTGAGTCACTTTTGAACTGGGTGTGCGATATGTTGCTTTTCAATCAAATTGTCCAAAGACAAACTAACAGTACACTTAGAATAATATGTAGGTAAAGACCACTGCAAATGTAGTTGAAAACAAATGAAATTTCACTTAAAGAAAGGACGACTTGCGTTACAGTAAATTCAACTAACATTGTCATATGTTTTTTTAATGTTCAAAAAATTACTAACAATTGTAGTAAAAATTAACCAACCACATGGTAGTAAAAAACAAACAAACAAACATTTATTTTTTTTTTTTAATAACAAAAAACAACTGTAAAAATGAATGTAAAGTCATAAAACAGTCATTTGATGTGGGTTGTTTTTTTTTTTTAATGAACTACAAGATTATTAAAAATTTAAATTTGTTCTACAAATAACTGGCAATTATTACAACCCAAACAACTACATATTTTTTAAAGCAGAATTCAAATTTTGCGATACGTTTCAGTAACTGAATTTGGCAATTGCTAGAAATTTTACTATAAAGATATATTGCTTAAAGGAGAATTTGAAAAAAAATTTATTTTTTTTTTAATTCTGAACTAGTTTCGAATATATAGAGATATGCAAAGCGCAATTTATCTAAAAATCGGCCGTATTTTTTTATTTTTTTTATAACAAATGGTTAGTTTATTTTTTATTGTTAGTTTATTTTTTATTCATCATGTAACTCGTATAAGTTTTGGAGAAAATATTCGCTGAATATTGTCCTCCATATATCATTAAATATTTCTGTGTTATATGAGCAATAAATAAAATTAATAATAAAATTTTACACAGAAATATTAAAATATATATGAAGGACAATATTCAACGAAAACTAATACGAGTTACAATATGAAACTGAAATATTGGGTATACAAATTAATAATGTCGATTTTTTTGCTTGAAAAAATGCATTTATTATAATAACAATATGAGTTGATACATTATTCAAAGTATTGTACATCGTCATGGCGATGGTTATACTTTGTACATTCAAAGTATAACCATCGCCATGGATAACAATCTTGTCGCGATGCGGTGGCTTAAGTGTTCTGGGGTTTGTATGCTGATACAAAGCACTGGAACATTGCGCACTTGTGCTCCGGTCTTTGTCTTAGTGTACTAAAAGCTGCAAGGAACATGAACTAATGGTTATCCTCCCCCCTCTCTAATTCCTCTCTCCCACTATTACCTTACTAATCCTTATTCAGTCCTTTGTATCCTCTTCCTTTATCCCCCACTTGTAAGGTCAAGGTGGTTGGTAGCAGTGCCGATGTCCTGAATGGCTAGTTAGTGGTAAAAGATGACTAGTCGTTAACAGCTCCCCTCCAACGCCAGGGCACGGGTTGGTTGTAACACTTTTTGCCTAGTCCATGTACGCCGTCACTGCATGGTACGGTCCATCCCCTTACGTGCCTACTCGTGGGACCAAAATATGAATTTAAAAAAAAACAACAACAAAAACAACGACAACAACAAAAACAATGTTAGCGGGTTGCCTTGCAACTCGTCTGAAGATGACCTACTGGCTTCCAGTCAGGAGACGGTGGTTAACTTCCCAGGCACTGAGGGTACACTCCATAGTACTCCAGCGTCTCACCAGACAACATCTCAGGCAATATCCCAGCCTGGACAGGTCACCTCGGCAGGTGACTTGCCCAAGCGTAAGCGGAAGAAAAAATCCTCAGGCGACGTATGGAAGTCTAGGTATTCAAGAGCGAAGTTTATTCTTGACAAAATTGCCAAGAACGCTTTGAATGGGACCGTTCATGAACGCGATGAAGAGGACCGCGTAAAATACCAAGCTGTGGTGGATGAGTACCTTAAGCGAAAGGAGACCGCACCCAGCACATCAAGCACGTCAAAGAAGGTAGAAGGGGCAAAGCGAAATCGCTCAAAGATTGAGGGTGACAAATCGCCGAAGCGGAAAAAGGTCCACGAGCAGAGAACCGTTTCGCAGCCTATTTCTACCTCTCGTAGACCCTTTAATGAGGTTGTAAGGGATCATTTGCTTGTGGCTCTAGCAAATGTCAGTGGTGGGTTGCCTTCGCCTGTAGTAACAGAATGTAGTGCTATCGAATCCAAGTTGTCAGAACTCGTGATGGCTCACGTGATCTCCAACAAGGATAGTCCGGTACCTCGTTTTGACTCCAGTGAAATTCACAGGGGATACAGGTTAATCAAATGTATGGACTTGTTCTCCCTGGAATTCCTCAGCAAATGCGTCACTACGATAAGTGATGCATGGGATGTCCTTATTTTAAAGCTAATCCCCGCTGCAGAAATTCCAGCTAGACCTCGTGCCAGAATTTGGTTACCAAAAATGGCAATGGACAATCACAGGCTGCTAGAATGCCTCAAGGCTCAAAATCCTGAAATTCCTATGAATGACTGGTCTGTCATCCGGGCAGAGGAGCCTCAGAACAACAGCATGAGCTACGTGCTTGTCATCTCCGAACAGGGTGTGTCAGCACTCGAGAAGGTGGGCAACAAGCTCTTCTTTGGTATAAGGGAGGCCAAGGTAAAGGTTTTCCGTCCTTCTGGGTCGGGTGGTGTCGACGGGAAAGATGAGATCGATGACGCCAACCAGCTGCTCGATAAGATGCAGCTCGAAGAACCCCCCAATATATCAAAAAAAGATGGGGAAGCTAAAGGTCGTGCAGATTAATCTGCAGCATTCCCGGATTGCTACAGACAACCTGCGGGTTCTTCTAGCCGAGGAGGACCTTGACATAGGCATCATCCAGGAGCCCTGGGTCAATGACTCACAGGTTAAAGGGTTTCAGGGTGCCCCGTACTCAATACTATACATCAATAATAAGGGTAAGCCAAGATCCTGTATAATAGCTAAAAAGAACATAAAGATTTTTCTATGCTCTCAATTTAACTCAGCTGACCTTACTGTTGCGAAGGTTGAAATTACAGGTGGCCGCAACATCACTATTGCCTCCTGCTATATGGCTCACAATCGAGACTCCCCGCCAGAAGAAGTGAGGTTCCTGTTGTCCTCCATTGCTGCAGAAGATACTTTGATCCTGGGCTGTGATGCCAATGCCAGGCACACAATCTGGGGTAGCACTGAAATCAAAGAGAGAGGTGAGTCTTTTCTTGATTTTATTAACACTAACAATCTCAATATATGTAATTCTGGTACTAACCCAACTTTTATGTTTCCGAGTTCCGATAACTATAGGGGTTGGGAGGAAGTTCTAGTTATCACAGCTATCTCAGGTAATTCTCAGGTTCGTGTTGAAAAGTGGAGGGTATCCGATAAGAAGTCCTTTTCGGATCATAATTGGATACTTTTCGATATCAACACGAACGTTAGGGAGAGCGTTTGCTTCAGGAATCCTAGGAGAACTGTTTGGCCTAAGTTCAATAGGATTCTTAGGACGAAGCTGTGTAGGGGGCCAAGGGTCGAAGGGACAATCGAAAGTCTCGAGGACTCTGTAGGGGTCCTGGAAAAGGCCATTGATGTGGCGTTCAAAGCTTTCTGCCCTCAGACTAGGGCAAGGAAGAGTTTTCCTCCCTGGTGGAATTCTGAACTGTCAGAGCTTCGGAGGGAGACACGAAGAGCTTTCAACGCTAGCTATTCCAGCAGACAGTGGAAGCCATACCGCGACAAGCTGAAGGTGTACAAGAAAGCATTGGCGTTGGCAAAGCGGAACTCATGGAGAGAGTTCTGTGAATCCATAGACAACACTAGGGACACTGCTAGACTTAGCAAGGTGCTGGCAAAGGGTCACTATAACCCTACTTATGTTAAGAGGGGTGATGGATCCTGGTCAGAGTCATCGGCTGAGTCGTTGGAGATCCTTCTGAATATTCATTTTCCTGGCTGCTTGGATGCAGATACCTTGGACAATGACCAACGTAGCCGCTCTAGGGGCGCTTCTAATGGGATGGAAAACGAGATAATTACACTTGATAGGATAGGCTGGGCAATTGGCAGTTTCTCCCCATACAAATCGCCGGGTCTGGATGGCATTTTACCGATAATGCTGCAGAGGGGTCAAGATTTGATTACTCCCTGGCTGCTTGTGATATACAGGCTTTGCCTCTCTCTTAACTACGTGCCCGTAAGCTGGAGGAAGGTTAAAGTAGTTTTTATTCCTAAAATTGGCAAATGTGGTCACGAGGCTGCAAAGGACTTTAGGCCAATCAGTCTCTCATCTTTTCTACTGAAGACGTTGGAAAGACTCATTGACGTACATATAAGGCTGAAACTCGAGGGATCGCCTCAACTGTCGGGTAGTCAACATGCGTATATCAAGGGACGCTCAACGGAAACTGCACACCATGAGGTTGTGAGAGTGGTGGAGAGATCCTTGGAATTTGGACAATATACACTGGCCGCCTTTCTGGACATTGAGGGGGCTTTCAACAATGTCACGACCGATGCAATACAGGGAGCCCTCGTGGATCTGGGCGCTGAGACTTTCATCAGCGACTGGATAGTGAACATGTTGGACTCCCGTGTTGTCAGTGCTAGTCTGGGAAATAGCGAGTTGTCAAAGCAGGTCAGGAGAGGTACACCTCAGGGTGGTGTGATCTCGCCCCTGTTATGGCTCCTTGTTATTAACTCAGTTCTCGTCACGCTGGATAATAAGGGTGTGAAGGTTGTCGCTTATGCGGACGATGTGGTGATATTGGTATCAGGGATGTTCTTGGACGTGATTAGCGATATTATGACCAGCGCTCTGGATACTCTCAGTAGCTGTGCCACCAGTTGTGGCTTAGGAGTGAATCCGAGTAAAACAGAACTGGTACTTTTCACCACTCGGTCCAATTCAGGCTTCAGACCTCCGCGGCTGCAAGGCTGTGAGCTCACCCTCTCTGATCATGAAAAATATCTGGGTATCATCTTGGACTCTAAACTATCATGGCGACTTAACAAGGAATTTGTAATTCTTGATTATTCTAAATTTGTTTCAGCAAAATCCGAGTAGTGGTTCTCGAGTTATGTCAAACAAAAGAGCCTAAAACGTGACAAATTCCCCTATACGATACTTACTAACTTCAAAAAATGATTACAATTTTATTTGATGTAACTTGACCAAACGAATGATGCAAAAGTTCTTATTTTTGGCGCTACTTTTACAAAAAATTATCAGAATTAAGTCCCGAAATCATGTGTTGTACTGTGTATGGATTCCGCGACAAAAGAACTGCTCCGATTTTAAGGTAAAGAATGAATCAAGCCAATTTCTGATACCCTGTTCTGAAGTGAAGCGTATTCCAGTAAGGGTGTTCTGCATCGATCGTAACAAATGGTAGTCAGAAGGGACAAGGTCTGAGCTATAAGGCGGGTGAGCCAAAACTTCCCATCCACCAAATAGTTTTTGACCGGTCTTGCAACATGTGGCCGAGCGTTGTCATGATGGATGATTAAGGCCTCGTGTCTGGTCAAATATTCTGATCGTTTTTCGTTGATTGCTCTCCTCAATCGAATCAATTGTGTTCGGCACAGGTCCCCTGTGATCGTCTGACCCGATTTCAACAAATCACAAAACACCCTTCTGATCCCACCCTTCTGATTACCTTGGCGCTATGGATATTCGGCTTCGGCGTTGATTTGACTTGTTGGCTGGGCTTTACATATGACTTTTTTGCGCTTGGGGTTATCGTAATGTATCCATTTTTCATCACCAGTAACAATACGATGCAAAAATTTCATCTTTTTGTAGCGTTCAAGCAGCATTTTCTTCTAGCGTTTGACAACCATCTTCGTGGAGTAATGCTTCCAATTCCTCATCTTCAAACTTTTTCGGCTAACCAGGCCTTTCCTTGTCCATTTATCGAAATTTTTTAATTAATTATTAAAACTTTTGAATCGCGCAAACCATCGTTCATAAGTTTTTTGAGTTGGTGCATGTTGACCGTAAACTGCTACCAACAATTGATAACTTTCAGCAGCCGTTTTCGTCAGATGAAAGAAGGTTATCAGACTTCCCCGCAAAACATCTTTTTTAAGAACAAAATTCGACATTATTATAGCGATTGAAAAAAATGTGTGTTTACACTTGAGTGTTGCATAATTCTAAAATTTCGGAACAACGATAGTTCATAAATTTCTAGCATTTGCCAAATTCAGGTAAATAAAAATAAATAACATAATTATAAAAAAATTAATATACTAAAAATAATTGCACAATTTGTCAATATTTAACCATGCCTACTTTTTTCGAAAAATAGAAAAAAGTTTGTATCTTATATGATAGCAGATACTGTTAGTTTGACATTGCTGCGATATACTTTTTCCTACAGGGGGTCAGTTGGCTTCGAAAGCAACATATATGAATGTTGTTTTCAATTTAAAGTCTTAAGAATCACAAAATAAAAGTTTAGAAGAAAATTTTAACCTAAAATTACAGTTACAGATACATATAAAATATTCAATTAAAACTAACAAAAACTGTCTTTTTCTAAGAAGATGAACTAGGATTTTGACAGTTTCGAAAAAGAAAGGTAACGATTAATTTGTATTGTTTAATAATTCTCTGCATAAGTTTGGAACAATTGACACAAAATTTTAATTAGTTACGCTAAAAAACTCGCAATTAAAAAACCACTTAAACTTTTTATCGTAATCTGTGACGGCTGCAAGCTTTCTGTAAGCACTTTAGAAAGGACAGAATCGCATAACGGGGTTAGTAAAGATTTCTTTTATTTGTTTCGGTTTTGTCATCGGTAGCGATATTTTATTTGGAGTCCGTTACGTTACCGAAACAGCGATAGTATTGAATAAAGTCCATTCAATAAAATAATTTTTATATGAAATAAGTATTATTTAATATGGCCATAAAAATAATAAGGCCCAATTAGTGAAAGTTCCGTTAATAGTTTTATATGGGAGACAAGCAAATTTTGTCCAATAACATTTCACAATCAAGAAACATGGTCATTTCAACGTTTAACCGAAAACATTGTTTTTTGAGATGCATTTAATATAAAAAATGAGGTTACAAAATATTTTTGCAAAACCGGTTGAATTACTACTCAAGAGCTGGAGGATAAATACTCAGTAAAATTATTCGGGGCTCACACTATTAGTTTAAAGACCATTTTGATGACTTTATGGTTCAAATTCATCTATACCTGAAGGAAATTTACTCGTATATACGTAAAATAAAATTTTTTAGATACACACAGAAAATTTATTAGTTGGAAATTAATTAGAACCATTAATTTTATTCCACTACAACACTATTTTTATCATTAGTTTTAGTAAAAAATTGGTATTTTAATTGTAACTAACTTAACTAAATTGCAACTATTATATTTGGATATCACAATTAATTGAAACAAAAAGAAAAACATTCAATATAGATAGTGATAGCTATTAGAAATTGCTGTAAAAATAAAATTTTCCTCATAAAGAAGAAATTGAAACTTTCATGTATAAAAAAAATTTAAGTGAATTCTAAACTCAACGAATGGGCTAATTTGGTTCATTTAATATGAAGTTTTGTGCCGATTGAATCAAGAAAAGATGAGGCGGTAATTGATATCAAATTGAGCCTGTGTTTTTTATAGTTTTTATTATATATAATAATTTAAATTTTTTACAGAGCATGTGTTTTGCCAGTACTAGACACAAAATTCTTTGCCAATGTTGGTTTTACCAATATTACAACCAATTGGAAGCATTCCAATTTTTTTATATTTTTTTATGATAAATTTACCAATAACTCTTGCCAAAAAAATTTTTTGTATGTCTTATTATTTTACTTATTAAGAATTTACAAAAATTTTAACTTTTATTGAAAACTCAACTTTAAAAAAAATATTTTTAAACTTTTTTTAAAAATTATCCAGTGTTTATTTTTATATATAATTTTTCCACTTTTTTAAATTTTTCTCCTTTGATTTTTACTTCTAGCAGAGTTGTATTTGAATTCATTGAACTGATTCAAACCCGCTAGCAGTGGATGAAAACATGGCAATTACTATCAAATAATGCAGTTCCTTGACTGCTTCCAAGTGGACACAACACTGGAGGAATTTGTTTTGTACCGGCTTTGTGACAATAGGAATGAAGACGTTACACTTCACTGGTTTAAAATAACTGAATACGAAACTGTTTAGACAGTGACCAAGTTTGTCAGATGTGGCGATTTCTCTCCAAACGTCTCGATCTTAATAATCGTTTGGCAAGTTAATTTTTTATCGCTTCCAAAAAAACAGAAATAAACCACCAGAATATGATTTTTGCACAACTTTTTTAAAAACTTGAAACACTTAACAAGAATATAAATTAAAATTGCAAAATTTCTCCATATTGGTTTCGAAATATCTTGTTAAGATAATTTACAGACTTTTGGAACGGTTTGTTATGTATAAGTAATTGAAGATTTGTAAGAATTTTTGGGTACAAAATTGAAACTGAGTATATATTTTGTTAATCTTCTTTAATAGTTATACATTAAAGTTGTGCTGAATGAGTTACAGCTCCTTCTTTTTATAAACTAAAATTAATAGAAATTGTTTGATAATACCACTTGCAAAAAATCTATATTTTGAACATCTTGTCTCTTTTAAGTAATTTTCCAAATTTCAATTGGTATAATGAATTTAATGTTATAGTTTTGTGTTGGGTATAGACAAAATAAACTAATTTTAAAATTGATTCTTGTTGTGCCTTGAAGGTTTTTGAACGTTTTTTGAGCAGGTGGTATGACACGCTGTTTTGAATAAGTACAGTGACTGGTTCCGGACGGGCTATTTAGCAACACATAATATGACACACGCTGAATAAAAAGTGACTGGTTACATGCTAATTACTTTTCGCATGCCCGGCGACATGTACATGTACGACACGTACACCTACTCCAGCCACGTGATAATTTTTTTCCCACTGGTTCTGTTGCATATCACATAAATCCTAAAATGGTCATACTTTGACACTACTTACTTCTAACTTGTCCCGTAGCATATTAATTTCAGTCGGTACGGTGATAGGTTATCTTGGTCAAGTTATTCGCCACGTCACACAGAGCTCCACAGGTAGCAAGTGTCACCTTCTATACCAAGCCCATGTTAAAAGTACCGGTCACTTTCATATAACAGAACCGAAATTATGACAGGTTCATACACACAAAGTTCAGTATCATAAAATTTACATACGTATTGCTCAAATTTCATGTGAAATTCGGAAAGAAACCCTATTATATTCTAGTTTTTAATTCTCAACAAAGGTATTTTACATACATTTTCACGCCCGCCCATACATTGCCTATTTCTGATGTTACAATTTAGACAATTCTGAATTTTTAATTTTAAGGTCATAAGAGTAACTATAAAACCAATAATTTTTACGCCGAATAATTTGTTTGTTTGTAGGCTGGAACTCTTGAGTAATGATTTATTAAGTTTTGTGAAATCAAAGCAAAAGAGTACCCCCTTCCTTTAAAAGAATCTGAAAAATTCTCAAAAATCTCTTGGATCATACGTAGGGCAAGGTTTTTTCGCATTTGTCATTAAAGTCACAGTTGGCAAATTTCCAAATATTTTGTAAAAATTACTGCTATAATAATGCAAAACTTCATTGATATCAAGCAGACAATTCTCTAAGTGTTCTTCAAAAGGTTATTCAAACATATATTAATTATTTTATCAATTCGATGTTTAAAATTAATATCATTTCAAATTATCCTATTTGATTTCAATTCAATTTAATTATCAGAACGTTTCCAGATGAAAAAACTCCCAAAATTTTAATTGTTTAAATTAATGTTTTATTGTGTTAAGATATCAAACATAAAATGTTTTTATTTTTTATCTCTGCCAACCCTTTTTCCAAAAAAAAAAAAAAATTGAGCAAGGTTACTTTTTGAAAGAAAGGCTAACCAAGGAAATAGAATAATTCTAAAGAATGGTGACATATAAAATGTATATTGTTTCTTAGTATATAAACGTAAATTGTTTTCATTTTATTTTTTATAAATGAAAGTTAAAAAAGAATTTGTTTGCTTATTCCTTTTTATACTAATCATGGTACTAGCAATTGCATTTATTTCATGTTTATGCACAATTTCACATTATGCTTTTACTGTTGCCGCTCTTCAAACAATCATCTACTTCATCATCTATAAAGCAGCCATTTTCATTCGAATAGTTGTCTAGAATATCCTCCAGTCATCAACCAGCAGCATTCAATGTCTCTTCTGAGTTTTCTGTGTTTTTTGCAAAATGCAAACAAATCAAATTGAAAGAAAACATTGAAGACCAAGAACATCATCTTATCTATTTTTTTTTAATACGTTATACATATCAATTTATAGTCGCATAAATTCTCGTAAACACCGAAAAAAATTAAAACGAATTTCAATTAATAATTTTGGTTTATTCAATTTAAATTTTAATCAAATTGGATGCAATTATACAATTTGTATAATTCACTAACTATAAGATACGTTGCAGACACAAAGCTAAAAAAAAATGGGACCCAAAAATGTTGGGCGTTTTTTCAATGAATTAACATAGACTTGCCATGGGGAGGAAGTGATCATAATTAATTGTTTAAAAGTTGTTTTTTTTTTCTAAACAGGAGTTTTAAATTTTCCTTGAAAGTTGTTTTTTCCATTTATTATAAGTTATAATTTATAACACTTTTATTGCTCGAAAACAAATTGCAAAAAAAAATTATAAGCCTATCTAGCTTTAAAAAAAAATATTTAGGATGATGAACATATAAAAAATAAACTCGGAATGGAGCCTTCCAATGACAAGATGTTAGGTACATCGATGAAAATGCTTAATTAGAAGCACTATTTCAATATTTATTTTAATTGAAAATTTTCATGAATTTCAATTAATTCATAATTTTTTTCTTAAAATAGTACGTTAATGATTGCTCGATATCTAATCTAGCAATTTTACTCCACAAATTTAATTATTTTTCTCTTAAACTCATTTATTTCAATTTACATACAATTACAATTAAAATGGTTATTAAATCTTAAATTTTTTTTTTTCAATTTTTGTTTTAATCAATTAAACTTTTAATTGAAACTTGAAATATCTAGCAAAATATTTTTATATTGAATATTTTTTTAAAAACATACCTTGTCTGAAATTAAAAAAAAAATTATACAATATTTTTTTCTGTGCATTAGAGATATAAGAAAAATACGTATACTAAAGAAAAACATATTTCTTTCCTATTTCATGAGTAAAATATTTATAGTCTAACGTGAGCGACTATTTAAAGCACTACAACAATTTCTGCATTTTTTTTAAAGCAGGTTTGGACATGTGGAAGGTACAATTTGATGGATGGACTCAAATATATTTATTTCAATCAAGAAATGGATATTATTAACGAAAATGTACACAAATACATCATTGGAAATTTATTATTAATGCATTTTTTTAGAAAGCACCCAGTCAGAAAAATACAATCGGCACATTGTTGGCAAAGCGTCGGCGAAGGTCGGTTATGCGTTGGCAGAACGTGGGTTTAACAATCTTGATAGTGAAGTTTTGTAACCCGATAAAAATAACACTGGCCACCGTCAGTTCAAAGGAACCTCCCACCGCTTTACACTGCTAATAGCTGTAGACAACATTTTTTTTTTATAAAAAACGGTACCGACATTGCTTTTATTGTATAAAAACGTTATCTGAAAAAATTATTGTTTTTATTTCAACAAATTTTGGTTCTGGAGTGGCATTTCCATAGTATAAGTCAAAATTAGTAAATATATTTTACGCTTAATACTAATGTTGCTCAGATTATTTGTCCAAAATTTCAATTTATTTGGAGAAACGGTCTAAAATTTTTGGTCCGGTACCGAAAAAAATTATTGATTTTATTCAAAAAGAAATTCAGCACCGGATTCGTATTTCACAGCATACATCCAAATTTCAAAATTTTTTCTTAGCAAATTGTTTTTGCGTAATTTCAGTTCATTTGCCAGAATGAGGAAGAATATTTGTTTTTTATTAGTTTTGTTGTTTAACGAATATCTCGATTTTTTTTTTTTTTTTTTTTTTTTTTATTTATTTCAAATTTAAGAACCAACAGCCGTATTTATAAAAAAGTCTTATTGTGAGTTTACAGAGTGCAATAGCTATTATAGACTTTTTGTCTTATTAATCACTCATAAAAGTTTTAATTCATAAAGAAACAATAACAACGTTTGTAGTAATTTTTTGCTTATGTATGGCAACTCTCTTTTTATTTACTTGTCATTTAGTTGTTAGTGACGCTTTAAACCACTGATTAATAAACCCGATAATCAATTATATGTTTATTTGTTCATAATTTTTTTTCAACATTCGACTTAAAAAAGTATGTTTTAAAAATAAAAAACGTATAAAACGAGTTCTGAAAAAAATTTAAACAAAAATATTGTAAAACTGTTTTGAGTGTTCTATTTTAGTAATATATGGTAACAAAATAATCGAATAAAGAGTTTATTTACATCTGATTTACATCACTAACATATTTTGTCAGGTTTTTATTTTATTTCTGTGATTTTTTTTACCAAAAATAGACTTATTTGTGCCAAAAAAAATAAAAAATGGATTTAGATTTCCAAAAACAAATAAAACCAATAAAAAAAAGTGGAAAACAAGGTATGTGTGTTAATAAATACTATGAATGAACATACCAAAATAATTTTAATTGTATATTTTCTATTTTTTGAAGGAAACAAAAAAGAGGCAAAGGTCTGAAAACTGATGTGTAGAGGATAAGGTAAGAGCTTCGTGAGCTGGTTCTAAAAGATCATTCAATATATTTAAAAATGTCTATTACACATATTTATAATTTTTTTGATTTTACAATTTCTTATAGGAGCTGTTAAAGGATTTAATAAAAAAAAGAGTTAAGGATATAGAAAATAAAAATACAGACACAAACACCAACCAGTTAAAGAAAAAAGCTTGGATGGATATTGAGAAAGAGTAAGTAACAGTGTTTGTTTGTAGATTTTTTTTAAAGGGACTACATTTTTGTATTTGTAGCTTTAACAGTTTCTGTTCCGGCAAAAAAACGCTTGATCGGACAGTTAAAGTCCCAATGGACCACAATAAAAATGAACTCGAAGAAAGAAATGGCAGAATTCCGTGCTAAAAGCAAGCAAACTGGGAGAGGGCAACCGCCGCCAGAAGTCCAATTATCCCTATAGCTGCCGAACGAATTTGTGGTGGATACAAACGAGTATGACTGCGACTTTGCCAAAGATTTTGCATATGTAAGCATTTAATTTTTATTGCAAGTCACTTACAAAATTGAGTTTACATTTTTTCTAGGAAGAAGAAAAAACGTTCCACAGCCTCTACTATCCATTGCGATATTATCTTTGACTAAATCCACAATTTTAAGTACAGTGGCTTTTGTAAAACGATACTTAACTTTAAATTGGTTCATCAGGAATGGAAAATGGATCCACTCTTTCCTTGTACACTTTTTGTTGCCGATAATTTGGCATCTGGGATAAAATTTATAAAATTTTTTTATTAAATTTAATGTTTTTTTTACAAATTGCACTAACCTATTTGACGAATTGCGTTTATCGAATGCATGGTAATGTTTTAATCATTTTCTATTAATATTTTTCAAAAATATTCTGCAGAAATATTTTTATAAAAGGTAAACAATAGTCGTATGTAGATTTAAACAAAATGTCTAAATGCAAAATGTCTTCTTATTTTTGGTTTAAAGAAGGGTAAATCCAACAATAAAATTTCTTACTTTATGAATGGTTTATTAAAGGTTTAAAAGACTATATTTCGTTTATAAATACAACTATAGCAAATTTAGCTTAAAAAACGGTTAATAAATCAAAATAAATTTTTACAAATACGGCTGCAAGCCTTTAAGGCCAAATATGGTTCAAATACTACTCCATTAGTATGGTTTGAAACCGACTACATACTTTATTACTGCCTTCGTACGTAAAATATACAAACTTGTATACAATTAATTAGCATTTAGCTTTATTTTAACTGATAATAATATAAATAACCAAACCCTACGGGGAATAGGACCAGTCCTGCGTGTCCCACAGGATCGGTCCCTTCGTGCAAGCGACCGGTCCTCTAATAAACCCTACTCTATGTAAACAACTGGCAACTTTAACATGGGCTTGTCATAAGAGGGGGTCATTTGTCCTGCTTTAAACCACATAGTGGCATGCCACAGGACTAACCAAAGATGGGCATACCACAAGACTGTCGCAAAAGGGGCATGTCGGAGGTCTAACCAAAACGGATTACCACATGACTATCCTGAAAGGGCATGTCGTACAATTTAATAATTTTTAATGTAAAAAATGGTAGAAAATGAAACAATAAATTTCTAACTCATTGGCTTTTTCTAGTAAATATGTATACCAGTTATTCGACATGTCCTACTTCTACCAGTCACGAAACAAGTGTTTTTAGATCAATTTACTCTACATAACTCACATCAATTGTAAATAATACTAGTCTTGTGGTAAGTTCTTTTAGAGCAGTCCAGGATCCTTTAGGTCAATTTTCGCATGCCTAAAATTTTTTAATAAACACAAAAAAAAAAAAAAATATCGACAAAAAAAAACAAAATTAATAATTTTTAGTTTAAATTAAAAAGCTTATAATGGGTAAAATTCTGGTCAACTGGCTTTTTCTTGCTAATAAGCATTCTGGTTAAGTGGTATGTCCTCCCTTTACCAGTATTGGTAGTTTTAGGACTATTGACACTGCTTAACCCACTTCAGTATTAATTTATACCAGTCCTGTGATAAGTCCATCTTTAACCAGTCTCTTTTAGGTCAATTGGCTCCTCATTCCCCATAGGGTATTGCATGGCATTAATACCGATTTTACCGGTTTTCCCGGGAATACAGGGATTACCACAAGAACCGGGTTTACCATAAGAACCGGGTATAAGACAAAAATCGAGAACAGAACCGGTTTTACCGGATATACCGGGAATACCAAAAAAATGGGAAATGGGAGGGCTCTGGATTGAGATATAACAAAATCTTAAAAAATAATGCTTCTAACTGGTTATAATATTGGTAAAAACAACATTGGCAAATAATATTGCCGGTAATGCCAAAACAAATGCTTTTTAAACAAAATAGTGGTTTAGTAATACAAAATTATTTGTATCTTTAGTAATTTACAATACTGTGGCTTTTACAAAAATAGCAGTGGTTTGCCAATACTTTTTTTTTGTAAGGTTGGCAATTTCTACTTGGGCCGTAAATGCTACTAATAACGAACTGTTGCGATTCCGGAGACTTTCCTTTGACGAACAAAATTTAAGAGAAACATTTTCTATTAATAATGGACTCTCTCTTAAAAGGACGTTAATATTAAATATATATATATATATATATTTGTGTTTTTATTTTGATATTTTGACCTCCCATTAGAGGAATGTGATTAGATTTTTGTAAAAATTAAGCAAACCATCCCTTTTTGTTTGTCAAGAAATTCTTAAAACAAGTTAAATATTACAAAAAACTCAAAAATATTAATATTTATTTCAGTTACTTTTAAAAAAATTATGTACAATGTACATTGTGCACGACTCTTTAGTAATTTAGGAACGTACTTTGCCCCAATAGCACCCACATTTCTATAACGAAAAAATTTCTTGCGGCCGTTGCTGTCCTTTATTAGAAGATTTTACTGCAATACTGTTGCAGAATAACAAATATAGCAACCCAGCAAAACATTGGTGATATGTTATTCTTACTAAACTAATAAAAAAAAATTAGCAAACTTTTTTGCTAAAACTACTAAAATGAGTTCAAAATTACATTGGGGTAAAAACTGATAAAACACTGTGCAACAAATTTAGGATCAACGATTGTATCCCGAATGAAAACAAAGGGAAATGAAACTAGACTATCAGTAGACCTAAACCCCTAAATGGTGTTAAAAATTTAGCTCGTATTTCATGTGTATGGTCTTTTGAAGTTGGTCTTTTTGCAGGCAAATTTTTTAATGTATTTTAATGAAATACACTGCCCAGTCAAAAATGGAACCATATATGACCATATGGAACCATGTATGTGTATTTAATAATCTCTTAAATTTTTAATTGTCGCCCATAATAGAAAAAGCGGTAAAAATAGCCATAATTCAAAAGGCTATAAAAATAAAATTGGAGCTAAGTTCTCGAAAGCCTTTGAGGGTTTTGGTCTACTGATAGTCCACTTTTATTTTCCGTTGGTTTCGTTAAGGATACAATTTCACAATGAATTTAGCAGATTTTTTATTGCTTAATATTAGTAAGATCAGAATAGCAAAAATAAATATGTTATATTAGGGTCGTCCATATTTTTCAACTTGCGATTTTTGGGGCTTCCCCCCTCTTAAAATATTTGTTTGTGTACAAAAATTCACCATGCAAAAAATTAGAGTGCTAGTATAACGGGAATGTGTCCCGCATCACCCTTGAATATCAGGCCTCCTTGGAAAATTTTACTAAATATAAAACAAATAAAAAAAAAAATTTGTCTAAATTTAAAAATGTAATATAATTTTTGTGTTGGGTTCAATAACAACTACTCAGATAAAAAATATTACTTTCCCAGAAAATCGCTAACTTATTCTAACTTGGAGTCAAAGAAATGCACATATATGTATTTGGGGTGTACATAAAAGTTACTTTTTTACATTTTTGAAAATTTATTCAACAAAACCCAAAGAACTAGTTCTTGCTGTCAATTTTTTTATTTAACACATTCCAAATATTAAGTATTCCATTGGCAAAAAATTTTGTTAGAGCATTTTGATTCTAGCGGATTTCAAGGTTTTTTTAAATTTGTATAGACTTTTTTTTAACAAGATTTTTGTAATATTTTATCAATGTTATTGTGTATGCTATTTTATATAATTGTTTAATTATTTTATTATAAAGTATAATTTTTCGTGTTCATAGTTAACCTGTGTTTTCATGGGGTCACAATTGACCCTCGTGTTTTAAAGAGTCAAAAATCACAAAGATGATATAAAATTAATTTTTGTTTATGTGTCTAATTGTAATTTATTTACATTTTAAAATTAATTATTTAGTATAAATTCAGATATTTGTATTCATATTTAAATTGATTTTTTTGTACATATTCAGGAGTATTTTTGCAAAACGTATTTTTAATTTAATAGTGTAAATTTTTCTCTCTCAAAATTATTATTGTGGAAAAGTTTTAAGTTCTAATTTTTACTAAATTGACCTACTCGAAGACTAGAAACGGTTAACGAAAATTTTTAGAATAAATATAAATTGAATTATTCTTTTTTTTATTTTATTTACAAATTTTGCCACAAAGATGCATTTTTCTTACGTCGGTCATATTTGACCCCCGGTTAACATGGGTTTACTAGCAACAGAAAAAATAGTATTTGATAATAAAGTTATTACAATCATATAAAAGATCATATACAATAATATTGATGAAATATTATTAAAACCTTGTTTTAAAGTAAAAATGTATAAAAATCAAAAAAACAGTCAAAATTTAATTTTTATTTTTCGCCCATACAACGAAGGACCAGCCTAATGTTATATAACAAATTTTAGTTATATTTGAGCTAAAGTTTAGTAAATTGAAAGTCATAAATTAATCTGCTTAAGTCAGCAAAAACAATTTTGTTTAATAAAAAAAATTAAACAAAAATGGGATAATTTTTAAAATTTATTTAAAGATTATTCTTTATGCGAATAAAAGTCTGCCCTTCTGAAATCATCAGTCTACAATTTTTTAGCAAATATTTCTGTTGATATACTGTTATTTGCATACAAGTAAATTTAAGCTAAATATACCAAAAATGTTCATGATATTACAATTTTTTTGTCCAAAAAAAATTTCAAAGGGAACCCATCCTTGTAAGTGTCAGGCAATTTATACAGGATATTTGCCTGCAAAATCTGAAACTTTTGAGTTCACAAATAAAAAATACGTAGTTTATTGGACGGTTATAAACCTTCAATTGCCCGAGGTTAAAGGTTTGCATTAAATAATACATTATTTTATTGAATATACACTAATAAGTTTTTGTATGCGAGCGTATTTAACCTGACATAATTATGTAAATTTGTATATAAAGTTAATTACGTCGAAAAATGTTAATATGATGTCATATATAGTTGCGTATTATCGCATCTCGCTCAATATATAATTGTATATTGCATTTAAAATACGCTAAAACTAATCCAATTAATAGTCCCTAAACATTGCAAAATACAAAATAATATATATTTAGATATTATATCATATTTAGAAAAACAAAATTAAATATTGGATAATATTGTATATTTTCCCATGCAGAGTCACACTAGAAATTTTGTCTATCATATTTTGGATGTAAATATGAATTACATTAATACAATCCCTATGGCGAATGAGACCGGTTCTGCTTGTGTCACAGGATCGGTCTCTTCGTGCCAGAGACCGGTCCTCTGCTAAACCCTACAATATGTAAACAACTGGCAACTTTAACATTGGCTTCTCATAGGAGGGGGTCATTTGTCCTGCTTTAAACCACATAGTGGCATGCCACAGGACTACCAAACATGGGCATACCACAAGACTGTCGCAAAATGCCCATGTCGTATGAAATAAACAAAAATAAAATAAACCCTGTTCTTGAACTGTCAAAAAGTGTAAACATTTTTGCTGCGTTAATTTTTCTTAATTAATTATAAATAATAAATTTTAAATACACAAATAAACTAAAGTATTGTGATTTTGTAAATGTTTTCAACATAAAGAGTGCTGATCTGTTGGAGTTCTACTGCCTAAATCAACCTTTAGCTTGTTTCCTTATTGCCTGAACTGGCGACAACTGTTGGAGCCTTGTGTCTGGGAACGTTTATTACTGGAGCCTTGTGTCTGGGTAACCTTTATTACTGTGAAGTAAAATAAAACATTTTTACAATCTCCATTACTGAGGCTGCAACCGTTTGTGTACACTGCGATTTGGAAATATCTTTTACGTTTTTTGGAGTCAACCAATATATATATTCTGTTGTTTTTATTTTGTTTTTGTATGAAGTTTTATCTCCAGCTGGCTGTGTGTCTTAAGTGCTGCCAAGTTTTTTAAGTTTGCACAGCATTAATGATCAATGCCTACAAGTATACTGTAAAAACTAATGAGTAATAAGCGTTCACTGCAACTTACATCACCTGACCACAAAATTAATAACGCGAAAAAACATTTGCCTTGCCAAATTATGTCAGCCCCTAATCAAGCTAATTCAACTCAAGATGTTTTTTCTTGGGGAAAATTTTGTCAAATTTTAGATGATAAATTACAAGATGTTGCAAAAAAGTCTGATCTTGATGATATTAAATCTGATATCAATGATTTAAAAATGGAAAACGCTAAATTAAAAAATGATATTAAAAAACTTACCTCTCGTCTTGAGTTTATTGACCGGAAGTCACGTTCTACAAACGTTGTGGTTACTGGGCTAAATTGTAACAATGTAAAAAATGCCAAAACTGAATTCTTGAAATTATGTACTGATGATTTAAAAGTCAACGTTAATGTTATGTCAGCCAGAATAATTTCGTCCGGGAAGTCTTATTTATTCAGCCTTGAGTCAAGTATACAAGCGAACAACATAATTAGTGCTAAAGATAAACTAAGAGGCAAATCAATATTCATTCAAAAAGACTACACTGAGGAGGAACAAAATGTTCGTTATAACCTTCGGCAATTAAGCAAAAATATTTCGAAAACTAAAAAATCAGAGAAGGTAAGACTTGGCGAATTTTGTATTTTCATAAATGACAAGAAATATACGTGGTCGAAAGGAAAAGTAGTGGCTAATACAAATAAGAATGCAGAGTACTTAAACTGTTTGCTTACTGATTGTAACTACTCGGTAGACGTTTCTGTTAAGGAATCTAAACTTAATGATGATTCAACTAATGAAAATGCCTCTTCTCAATAGCAATTTAAACTGTGTCATGTATTATCGTATAATGTTGCAAATCTAGAAAAATCTTTAAACTTTGGAAATTTTATCTCTTATGTCAATAAATTCGATATATTTTTCCTCTTTGAAACCCATGTAATAGCTGAAAGGCAACTTCACTTTTCATCTTTTTTTAAAAATTACTGCTTACATTGGATCTCTGCTAAGAAAACCCACAGTGCCGGCCGTGCTAGTGGTGGCTGCTTATATGGATTTAGAAATGAATTGAAAAAACAATATAGTTTAAAGTTTACTAATATTTACAACAACTCAATATTAACTGCTAAATTTGAAGAAACAACTTTTTACTTAATTCCAAGATATCTGAACTGCTCGAATTGGAAAAATGATTTCGCAAAACTTGAAGAATTTTTACTCGAATTAAACCCCATAAATTTTTGTATATTAGGAGATTTGAATGGTAGAATCGGTGATGCACAAGTTTTGGACAGCAACTTTCTGCAAGATTTGCCACACTTCTGTGAAGTAAGATCTTCAAAAGACAAACATTTAAATTCAGAAGGAAGAAAATTATTAAATTTAATTGAAAATATCGGCGGTATAGTGCTTAATGGAAGGACGGCAAACGATGTACAAGGGGAATACACTTTTTATGGTGGAAGGGGTAGTACTGTTATTGACTATGGTATTTGTTCTCATAGTTTTCTTCAATATGTTGATACATTCTCTGTTGCAATGAAACCATACTCCGACCATATGCCACTATGTTTAACAATAAAGTCCCTTTGCTCAACTTCTAACAGGAATAAAAATCCTTCCCTTCAAAAATTACACTGGAATGATAAAATGGCTTATAGATATGCTGATAATCTTAATTCTCTGGTCAATGATAACAATAATGACAATAGGCAATATAATATATCTGTGGATGAAATGGTGGAATTAGTAAAAGCCAAAATTAAGCAAGCTAATGGGAGAAGTGCAAGTAAAAAGGTTTTTGAACCCCGTCAAAAATGGTTTGATTGGCAGTGTGCACGCTATAGAAAAAATATGTTAAAGAGACTAAGATTATATAGAAAAAAGCACACAACTATAAACAAATCTCGTTATTATATAGCTAAATCGAAATATATTAATCTATGTAGAAGTAAAAAACTAGAGTTATATAATAAAAACTTAAACCAATTGAATTTAGTAAAATGCAGCAGTGAATGGTGGAAGCTTTCAAATTCTCTGAAAGCTCGCTCTACTAAAATTAAAGGTAACTTATCTGCTGATGACTTTTTATTGCACTTTAGCTCGATGCTGCAAAATTGTGATGATATTAATACAATAAATTGGTCCTTGCCCTATTATATAGATGCTATTTTGGATTCGCCTTTTGAATTTTGCGAAATCTACTCAGTTATTAAAAATTTAAAAACAAACAAAGCTCCTGGCGAAGATGGAATAAGCTACGAATTTTATAAAAACGCTCCCAATTCTTTTATTAACGAAATATTATCTCTTTTTAACAAAATATTTTTACAAGAAAAAATACCGTCAAGCTTCCGAAGATCTATTTTAATTCCGCTTTTTAAAAAAGGAGATCCAAATCTGCCATCAAATTACCGTGGTTTATCATTGATTGACACATTATGTAAAATATTTAATTCTATTCTATTAAATAGAATTACTGAATGGATTGATAATAATAACATACTAAATGAATATCAAGCCGGTTTCAGAAAGCATTACTCAACAGTCGACAATATCTTTAATCTGGTAAACATTGTTAATCTCAACAAGCTTAATGGTAAAAATACTTTTGCTTTCTTTGTTGACTTTTCGTGTGCTTTTGACATGATCCCCAGAAATAGTATTTTTACAAATTATCGTGTCTTGGTCTGTCGTCAAAAATAATTAGAATTTTGCAGTGCTTATACGAGAATACAGAAAGCCGTATCTGGGATGGCACCTCTTACTCAGAGTCTTTTACAGTTGGATTAGGTGTCAAACAAGGGTGTATACTAAGCCCCATACTATTCTCACTATACATCAATGACTTAGCAGATGTGTTACCTAGTGGTGTGAATGTTGCCGACATAAATGTAAAAATTCTCCTCTACGCTGACGATATTGTTATCTTATCTGATTCTCCAAATGGATTGCAACTCATGATTGACGCTTTATATAATTACTGCAGAACGTGGAGCTTAAAAGCTAACCTTGATAAATCAAAAATTCTATTTTTTCTTACTGGCACAAGAATTTCTTCAAACTTGAACTGGCATTTTGGAGATGAAGATATAGAGATTGTGAACAGCTACAAATATCTCGGTATAGATATAGCTTTTAACATGTCCTTCAAAAAACATTTAAACAACAAACTATCTGCTTCAAGACTAGCAATTAACTCTACGTGGTCTAAATACATAAGTCATCCTCAGATTTCAAAAGACAACAAATTAAAAATATTTCATGCAGCTTCCAGGTCAATTATGTTCTATGCGGCACAAGTATGGGGATATCAAAAATATGATGATGTTGAAAAACTGTTCCGTTTCTTTATCAAAAAGATGTTATACCTTCCAGACTCAACTCCCAACTATATGTTATATTTGGAAACCGGATTTGACTCATTATTTATTTCCACTTTGAAATTACACTTTGATTACATAAATAAAGTTTTAAATATGAATCATCATAGATTACCTCGAATCCTTGCTGATAAGATCATATCTCAAAAGGTATTATGGGCGGAAGAGTGGGCTAATATATGTCAAATGGTAGAATTTACCCCAGACAATGCTAATACCCCATTATGCGTTTATTGGAAACCAATTTTAAATCTTTTAAAATCAAAAGAGCGTGAGGATTATGTTTTAAAAGCACAAATTCGCAATTTCATGATCTATACTCAAAACTAAATTATAATGTCACACCATCCCTGGCGGCAAATTTTTCATCGCGCATTACATGCCTATTAATTAAAGTGAGAGGTGGTTTACTTGATCTAAATGCTAAATGCTTCAGAAACGACACAGTTAGAATATGCTCACTTTGTAACCTAAATGAACTGGAAAATACATTCCACTTTATTGGAAACTGTCCAATATATAATGGACTTAGACGAAATTATTTTGGTAAAACTCAACTTAACTCAGAGGAAGTGCTGTTAATCCTAAATGGCTCAAATTTCTACAACTTGTACAAATACATAGACACATGTTTAAAATATAGAAAAATGATAATTAATGAATTCAATTTTTGAGAAAAATTAATCCTTTTTTTTTTTAATTTTTAATTTTTAATTTTATATAAAACAAATAAAATTATAATTTATATTGCATTTAAAAAATTATATAATTCTAATAATATTGCCAATCTGGCATACAACTATAATGTTACGCCAAATATAGATTCTAAGAATCATGAAACTTATCTTAATATGAATATGTAAAAATGAAAAATCTATTAATAAATAATAAATAAAAAATAAACAAAAACTAAACAGCTTCCAATGGGTAAAATTCTGGAAAACTGGCTTTTTCTTGTTAATAAGCATTCTTGTTAAGTGGTATGTCCTCCCTTTACCAGTCACAGGATTGGTAATTTAAGTACAATTGACACTGCTTAACCCACTTCAGTATTCAATTATACCAGTCCTGTGATAAGTCCTTCTTTAACCATTCACTTTTAGGTCAATTAACTCCTGATTCCCCATGGGGATAGTACAATTAATTGACTATATTATTCTGTGTATAATTTTAAACACAAAATTTACTCAAATACTTGTAAACTCTTGCTCGATACTCACTTCCCAGGATGCGTTGACAACTGCGGGTCAGCTGTGATTCAGAGAATCCCGAACCTGACAGGTAGGTACGTACGCCTGGCGGGTGCCATCTTTCAGGAGAATCGGGTAAAGTGGGCGATAGATGAATTTTCTTCATTTAAATATCCGGGTCCAGATGGGATCTATCCTTGTCTCTCACAGAGAGGGATGGACTTAATTGTCCTACACCTGGTTAGGATATTTAGATCGAGTCTATTATTCGGGCATGTACCGAGACCCTGGAGAGAGGTTAGAGTGGTCTTTATACCGAAGGCGGGGAAAAATTCTGAGCAGCTACCTAAGTCCTTCAGACCAATTAGCCTGAGCTCGTTTCTCCTCAAGACAATGGAGAAAGTCTTGGATCAGTATATTAGGGACACTTACCTCAGACGAAAGCCGATACATGAGCTACAGTTCGCGTATCAACGGGGTAAGTCTACCGAAACTGCTATCCATCATATTGTCACGACAATAGAACGGGCACTGGTGGCAAAGAACATTGCCCTTTGTGCAATTATTGATATACAGGGCGCTTTTGACAATACGTCCTACGATGCGATTAAGGTATCCATGGCTAGGAAGAGCATTCCTCCAAGCATAATTAATTCGACATTGGAGATGCTCCGCTCTAGGATAATCACGTTCGGAATAGGGACTACTTGTTGGACCGTGAATGCGACCAGAGTGTGTCCTCAGGGTGGCGTTTTGTCGCCATTACTATGGACACTGGTCATTGATGAATTACTCGAGGGTCTGAACGACTTGGGTTTCAGGACCTATGGATACGCTGATGATCTTGTCATTTCCGTTGTGGGCTGGGATGACAGGACCATCTTCGAGCGTATGCAACAGGCTCTGAACTTCACTCTTTCGTGGTGCCGGGAAAAGGGGTTGTCTGTCAATCCGTCGAAGACAATCCTGGTACCATTCACGAGAAGGACAAAACTTAACCTGTCTATGCCGTAAGTATCTTGGAGTGACTCTTGATAGCTCCCTTACCTGGAACGAACATCTTGACCACGTCTCCAAGAAGGCCACCAGAGGCTTTTCGGGAGAACATGGGATCTAAGGCCACAAATGGTCTACTGGTCGTTCAATACTATTGTTAAACCGATGATCACCTATGCTGCCCTTGCATGGTGGCCAAAAGTTGAGCAGAGTAAGGCAAGGGATGCTCTTAAGAGAATCTACCGTCTTGCGTGTGTTGGCATTACAGGGCCGACGGAACTTGAACGACGGGTGCCTTGGGGGTTATGCTGGGGATCCCGCCATTGCATATTTCTGTAATGGAGGTTGCCAGTATGGGTTGCTCTAGACTTAATGAATTCCGCGGCATGAGGGGGGCGACCTAAGGGGTCACATGAGGATCGCGAATCCTAATAGATGACCCGATTTTTAAGGTTGCGGACAGAGTGTCACCGGAGTGGATCTTGGATAGATATTTTGATGTGTTATTGTTTGACAGAGACATGTGGACCAATCAATCCTGGGAACCGGAATATGGTTCTCAGTTGTGGTTCACTGATGGCTCCAAGCAGTCGAATGGGGACACGGGTGCGGGCGTCTTTGGACCAGGCTTCCAGCGTGCTTTACATAAGGGAAAATATCCGTCCATTTTTCAGGCGGAGATTTGGGCCATTTGTGTATGTGCAGGGGAATGCCTGCGAAGGGGAACGCTCAGATCTCGCATCTACATTCTTTCTGACAGTCAGGCTGCACTGAAGGCCTTAATGGCTTATAAGGTGTCGTCTGGGTTGGTCATGGAATGCATTCAGACTCTCAGTAGGCTCGGTAGGGGCAACTCTCTAACCTTGGGGTGGATTCCTGGTCATGAGGGGCATGAGGGCAACGAGAGGGCAGATAGTCTTGCCAACCGAGGGGCCCGGAGGCCCTTTATTGGTCCTGAACAATTCTGTGGAATACCTGCGGCGTATGTTAGGGAAAGGCTCAGGGCATGGAGAGAGTCTGAATTCTCTGCTTACTGGGAAAACTCTCCTGGTCAGCGCCAGGCTAAAAGATTGATCTCTTTTTCCAGTAGTGGGTCGAGGCGACTCTTGTCGCTTGAAAGGGGGGGTTTGAGGACCCTGGCGTCGTACTTAACTGGACACTGTAATCTCAGATACCATCTGCACAAGAAGGGTCAATCGGACACGGATATGTGTAGGTTTTGTGAGATGGTGTCTGAGACCTCGGAGCATGTTTTCTGCGAATGTCCCAGGCTTTGTGATAAGAGACTTAGGTTTCTAGGTGATCGCTTCATTTCGCCTTCCGACATCGCGAACATTTTGCCTAATAGGATAATTGGCTTTATAGGTAGCTTGAATCTGTAGGTAACTTTAGGCAGCACAAAAGACCTACATTGGTCGCTGTGCATAGTGCCTTCTGATCTAATCTAATCTAATCTAATCTAATCTAATCTAATCTAATCTAATCTAATCTAATCTAATCTAATCTAATCTAATCTAATCTAATCTAATCTAATCTAATCTAATCTAATCTAATCTAATCTACTCAAATTTTTGTCTTTTGGAGTGATTTCTTTCTGGCTCTTAAATTTTTACACCTTATTCACAAAAGATGTAAGAACCCTAAAAAAATAACTTGTTTCATTTGTAACATTAGGATTTTTTAATTTAGTTTTAAATTTTTATCAATGTAAAAAGCTAAATTAACTTTCAACGTTTTTTCAGTAGTTGTTATTCAATAACGTCAGTTCGCTTTCGTTGTATCTTTTCAAGAGAATTTTTTGAATAAAATAAAATGTCCAAATGCAAAGGAATTTGCTTCAAATTATAAAGTTGCCAACTTTTTGCAAGTGGCTTAAGTCTAAATTGATTAATAACGTTTAAGCTAAACCCGTATTAGACGGTAATTATTTCTCCAAATATTTCGGAATTTAATGAAGTTCTAAAACCAAAAACCGGATACAACTATAGCTTATTTTGTATATATCAGTATCAGTTCAGATAAAAATTTATACCGCTATATAAAATCGGATTAAATTGTATCGTGCCATTATTCGGATGTAATTTAATCTGATATTATGAAATTAGAACTAAACTAATGCAAACTTAGGTAATTATATTGGGCCATTTATCGGATAAAACTGTATTAAGACTCATATTAAATTTCGTATAATTATATAAAGTATAATTATTAGAAGTAATTACACATCAAAATTCGCAAAAATATCGAACACAATAAGTAAAAATTCATTTAAAATATGTTGTACAGTATAATTGGTCACCAAAATTAAATACTAAGTACAATTTTGATTTTAAAAACTTGGAAAAAATGCATTTTAAGGAAATGCACTTTGTTTCATAATTACCTGAAAAGCGATTTCTATTATTAATGCATTGCCCATTACGTGCTGCCCATTTGCACAAACCAAAGTTGTAACCCAAGAGTGCACATAATTTTGTTAATTTTCCAGGGTTACAAAAAAATACTACATAATCAAAATAAAAAATCGTGCCTACGTGCCTGATTTATCATATTTATGATGTTTTCATAAATATGATGAAGAGTTTCATAAAAATTGATGACAAATGTTTCATAGACCATCATCATTTCATAAAAATTTTTATAAAATTTGTGAAAATAAACGAAATTTAGAAACCATAAATATAAATTGTTATTTTTGATTTGATATATGGAAAATGCAACAACTCAACAAATACAACAACTTAAAATCTACGAGAAATTATTTAAAATTCTTAAACATCAATCAAATTTTTTTTGAGTTCTTAATATTAAAAAGAATAAATATAAACAACATTTCGGAATTCTAATTAATATTTTTTAAATAGAAAATTTAAGTTTTTAACTTGAATTGATCTTTTTCAGTTTATACAAATATCTATGAAACATTTCATAAAAGCTTATAAAGCAGCATCATCCTATTTATGAAATGTTTCATTATATTTATTAAGCACTTCATAAAAAGTTATAAAACGTCATCATCATATTTATAAAACATTTCATAAATATGAAGAAGCCTGTCAACAATTTACACTTTTATAACACATCTTCATCATATTTATCAAGTGTTACATTTTACGAAAATCAATGAAGTTTTTCATAAATATAATAAAGCTTTTTCCGTGAGTGTAAGAATTATGATTTTCGAATAACGAGTAATTCAAATAAATGTTGACGATTAATTGAATAAAACGAATTCTTTAAATAAGCCGGTCTTTTTTCAATCAAATCTTTTGGAAAAATCAACAAATTTTTTACTAAAATTCGAATGGGATAGAAAAAAACAAGAACCTTTTTAAAAAGATCACTTTACTCAAGAAAGAAAATTTAAAAAATAGTTATAATATGATTTAGAGGAACTTATAGTATATGTGCTAATGTTCTTTCATTCAATGAGACTATTTAACAACGATAAACACTTAAACTGGAAATTCACTTTTCTTTTCTTTTTTTTTAAGAGAAACAACATCCAGGAAAGTCTTCCTATTAATTAATGTGTTGTTTTCTGTGGAAACGGCATAGTAGAGATTTAAAACGTGGGGAAAGATGAAGGACATGGCAACACTGTAATTGCGAGAGATGAAAAGTCTTAGAACAGTTATTGTTCGCCACCTGATGGAGAATTGGCGAACTTATTGAAACTTTATAATGCATAGCCCTGATTCATTATTTTACTTCGGTTGGGCTAAGTGAAACTCATATATATTATTTTTCTTAATTGTTGTTGTCGTCA
This sequence comes from Delia radicum, assembly GCA_021234595.1. Taxonomy (NCBI): domain Eukaryota; kingdom Metazoa; phylum Arthropoda; class Insecta; order Diptera; family Anthomyiidae; genus Delia; species Delia radicum. Next base: position 191,978,386 of record CM037851.1, on the reverse strand, counting down.
CCGGGAATCGAACCCGGGACCATCTGTGTAACAGTCCAACTCGCTAACACCACAACGGTAGGGAATTAAAATGAGATCATAACAACCCGTCATATTTAAAATGTTGTTTATTTTTTTGCGATTTTTATAATTAGATAATAAAGCTGTAATTTTTTACATATGAAAATACATGTGTTTCCAATAAATCTTATTTAATAGACCTAGGTACACTGAATTCAAATCAGGCCAAAATTTTTTTCTTATTTGCAATTTTTGGAAGAACGCGGGTTTTATATTTTGTTTTAAATTTAATAATATAATTTAACACAAAATTAGCCTGTACTTGAGTAAAATCGTGTCGATGTTTGTTTGAGGGATGTTGAACATTTAGTTTGTCCTTTTCAGTGTTATTACTGCTGTTAGTGGATCTCTTTTTGTGTAAACTTTAAATTAAACACACGTTGTGTATAATATTCATACACATAATGCGTGTAAACATAAACATTTAGGTCCATAAAATGCTTAAAGTCGTATTTTTGAATGATTTTAAATACAATATAAATGCGTATGAATACATGTGAAGTGTTTGCAATTAAACAACTTCGAATTCATTTTTTTTTTTACAAAATGCATTAAAAATAAGGAATGCATATTTAATATTTTTATTATAAATATATTTTTAAAACTTTTTAATACATACAATAGTAACAGTAACTAACAAAAACTGTAAAAATTATTCAAAAATCTAATAAAATTTTAAATTCACGATCACCTTTAAAATAAATTTATATTTAAACAGTTCTACCAACAACAGCGATTATTGGCATACCTTTTTCCAGTAGGTATGTAAATTCCTTTTAGTGAATTTAACTCGAGCAGTTTTGTGGCGGGTTAATAACCTTGGCACAGACATCAGCTTTTGGCGGATAATTCTCTGGAAATCATTTAAGAGCCTACTTATGGTTGATTTTGACGCATTTACCTTCATTTATCAATTGAGACTCTTCATTGTGTTGCTGGTACAGTTGATTGTTTTACGCCGGTACCGATCAGAAAGTTTGTTTTGGGCCGCCTGTTTTGTTTTTTCCATAAGCACTCAGATTATCTGCAAAACTTTTGACAACCACATGTGAAATGTTTATTTTTCTAGCAATTTCCCGAAAACTTAAATCACTTTTTAAATATGCTGAAATGTTCCCTTTTTCAAAATTAGATGTGATCCATGCGGCATTTATTGCAAATTGATTAAAAATGCATAAAAAACAAAAATAATTATTTAAATTGTCGTTATTTGCTATATTTCTTTGTTTGCCGTTATAAGTAATTTTAGTTATGAAACACTAACAAAATATTATTACACAATTTTTCTCCTAAATCAATTAAGTAAACTCTTAAATTTCACACATTAAGAAATCAGTTATCACACTCTGAAAAACATTTATAAGTTTTAAAAAAATGTTTGTAATATTAGAAAAAATAGTGAAAATCATTTGTATTTATAGTTGTACAACGCAGTATATAATTCAAATAATCGAATGATATTTCAAAATAACGCTGCAAAATACTCATTATTTTGAAGTAGTTTTGTTTTTAAAAATGATCAAACTTAAAACAAATTGGGTCTCTAATTAATAAAAATTTTAATATAAAATAACGCGAATAAGTCAAGGCAAGTAGTTTTACGATTTTTAAATAACAGATACACTCTTTAAACATTTAATCCCAGTTTATATTATACCACATGTGTTTATACTTTTAATAACTGTCAAAAAAGTATAAAAGATAAATCATTTTATTGTTCAGACTGTTACCGACACACACAAAAAATACTTTCAAATAGCTATTTTTTTGTTTTTATTATTTATTTACAGCATTTGTTGATTTTAATCTTTGTTTACTTTTATTTGTGTATAACACAACACTTGTGTTACGACATGTGGTAACTCTATGAAATATTTAAAAAAATAAAAATAAAATAAAATGTGTGCCGATATTTTGACATGTGTGTAACGAATTGTGTTCACATACATTATAGATTTGCTTTATACAACACGATTCTGACATGTATAACACAATGAATAATGAATACAAAAATTTATTATAAATAAAGTACAGTTTTCTCAAGAGACGTTTAAATGACTTTGTATTTTATAAATTTCGTGAGGTGTACCACAGATTGTTTATAATTTTTTAAATCGGTCGGAATTAAAAACTTTTTGACTACATAATAGTATAATAGAGGAACATAAAAATCACTGAAAACAACTTTTAGCTTTAAAAAAAAAGCTTTGAAAATATGTAGTATACTGAGCCGATAAAATTTCAAAATAGTCCGTTAAATTTAAAAAACTAACCGATTAATATCAAAACCGATTATAATCAAAATTATTAAAATTATTATTATAAATGAAATTTGTTCCTATGTTCCTGGCAACTTCGACAGTCAGACAAAGGGCAATACAGAAATTGTTTTTGTTAGATTTTCAAAATTCAAATTCAATTAAAATAAAATAAAATTAAAATATTTAAACACTTATATTAAAAATAAATCTAAAAAGGCACTATTTAAAAGAAAGAAATTATGAAAAGGAAATATTAAAAGATCACCTAAAACCAACGTAGCTTAAAATGTTCATAAATTCGAGATCACAAATTACACTAGTTTTTTTTTTTTTGGTTGCCCTAGACATAAATTTCCCTAAGATACAAAAAATTGCATGAACAAAATGAAAAAGAATATTGAATGTAAGCCCCCTCCAAAACAAATGTTTAGCTACATGCCTAGTGTTAGTAATAAAAAAACTAACCTTAATTTCTTATTCCAAACATCAGTACTGTGTAATAAAAGGTTTTGCTGGGAAAATAATAAAATAAGATATAAAATGATGAAAAATACCATGAAAATAAACGAATAGAAAAAATCTGTGTAGTAAATTTTCCAATTGAATTATGTCAAGTTTTCCATTTCAATAAAAATTTGCTTTCGTGCTAAATTTAATGGACGTAATTGGGTTAAGTGCATCAGGTGAAGATGAATAGAAATACATACAATTTCTTTCTTCTTTTCTTAAATACACAAAATATTTCTTCGTATTTGTTGTTATATTTTATGTTTTCCTAATGTTCCCAAGAAGTAGATAAATAAATAAAATATACAAAAAAGTAACAAACTGAACATGCATGTACCTTGTACTTTTTTTTAATCCTTAATAGAAAATGTTCCTACAATCACGATTTGTTAACTGTTTGTTGTTTATCAATATTATTTGGCAACAAAATATGTACAAAGTTTTAAAGTTCATTAACTTTTGTTTCTTTTATACAAATATAATACTTCCAACACTTTTGATGTTTCTTTTCTATTAACATGTTCTTTGATGTTGCTGCTTTCAAAAATATCGTTGTCAATTGTTTGTGTATATAAACAAGGTAAAGTTATTATTAGAATTTGTATAGAATTCTTAAGTGTACAATATGGACATATTTTTAATTATTGGTAATAGTTGAGTAGACAAGGATGCACTTTAGGCCGGGTCGATTTGTATGGAGGCAAAAAAATCGCTCAACGTTCAAGGAAAATCGTATTCTAGGGATCAAAATAAGAAACTTTGCCGAAGGAACCATACCTCTAAAACGAATTCTGATGTCCCGACTTTTGACCCGAAGGGTGAAATTTTGAAAAATCCCACTTTGACCCATTTAGAGTGCCCCAATCGAATCCAACCCAATCGAATATATTTATACTCTATTTTTTCCGGAGAAGATATAGAGACCCTAAACTTGGAAAGACTCCTCCTACTTTCTGAAATATCTCTATACCGAGATTTGTACATTTTGCTAAAAAAACACGGCTAAAAAGGCCCTCTTTTAATATAAATTTTAACCCCTAGAATGATGATTTATGCATTAATCTGCTAGCGCGTCTCCCGGAGAAGAAGTATCTCCCATAATCTTGGAGAGATTCCTCCTACTTTCTGAAATATCAAAGTGGGCTTTTTCAAAATTTGAACCTACGGGTCAAAAGTCGGGACATCAGAATTCGTTTTGGAGGTATGGTTCCTTCGGCAAAGTTTCTTATTTTGATCCCTAGAATACGATTTTCCTTGAACGTTGAGCGATTTTTAAATCGACCTGCCCTAATGCACTTACAATATTATTACGTTAAAAACTACCTAAAATACGTATTCAATTAATTGAAAACACAATTAAAAAAAGGACTACTGATTTTCCAATATATTCAACCCATTTTGATATTTATTTTTCAACATTATTTAATTGACTGATAAAAGTAGTAAAAACAACCGAAAGTCTAATAAAACAACCTTCAATATTTGACACACAAAACGTAAGAAACGATTTTTTCGTTTGATTTTGACATTTCAAAGCTTTTTTCTTGTGATTACACATACACAAGTCAATGTTTGTATGTTTGTGATGATTGCATCAGAGCAAAAACATGGTAATGACTACTTTTTATTGTATACATTACTTTGTAATGTGTACTTATTACATTATACATTACTTAAAATAATAAAATAATGTTTTACCAAAAATAAAGTTATAATGCATTACTCTCATACAAAAAATAATTAGTGAACAATAATAGGTTATTCATCTTATGAAATACTTCCAGGCAAACTATAAATGAAAAAATTCTGAGAAAATGTTGGGCTTGGAAAACAATGGGTGGCGGTCGTACATTTGGCTTCTCTAGGGGCACCCTTGGAAGAGTTAGAGCGATAGGAGCAAATTTTATAAAACTTTAATTTTTGTATTGGAGCTTCCTTAGGAAGTGGGGATCGGGGGTAGGTATGTTTTGCGAAAAATGTTGGCTTAGAAGAAATATTGGCAGAGGGTCATATATTTGGCTACTCTTGGGGCACTCTTGAGACAGTATAATGGGTGGGAGAAAATTTTATAAAATTTTAAATTTTTATTAGGTAATTTTTGTATTAGGTATGTTCTGAGAAAATGTTGGGGTTGAAAAAATATTAGGGGGTTGACTCCTCTAGAAACATCCTCAGCACAGTTCGAGCGGTTGGAGAAAATTTTTTTTTAATTTTATTTTTGTATGGGAGCCCCTTATGGAATTTAGATTTTTGTGGATTTTTGTGGGTTTGTTCCCCTTATGCCCCACATTTGGGGAGCCATATGCTCCCCCATGCATTTGGGGTTCGAGCGTATCCAAACCTGCATACAGCACTATAACACCCCCATTGCTGCCTAGCTCCAAATATTAAACTAAAACTAATTCAAAATTTTACCTTTTAAAAAATTTAAACTACTGTTTTTTTATAAAAAAAAGTTTATTAAACAAATAAATGAACTCGATTGTTTGATATTTATCGCGAGACTAGTGTATAATAAAAAAATTAGCATAGTCAGACAAAATACTTACCGAGTCAGAAAATGTTTAGTTAGAAAGGAGGAAATACTAATATCATAAAAAGCGTTTTGGAGAAAATCAATGAGTTGATTATTTACCAAATATTTTACTGACACTTAGTTGATTACGCTCGTAACTGGCATTGGTTCGTTCACTACACTCAAAAAAAAAAGTTTGTAAAGTCAGCAAAAAATTTTTCTGAGTCAGCAAAATTTTAGTCAGGAGGGTGCATGCAAAAAAATTGCTAATGTCAGCAAAATCAGCGAGCTGATTTTGAGCAACAAAATTAGTAGATTCAGCAAAAGTTTTGCTAACACTTAGTGGATTAGAAATACAAAAGTCTTGCTAAAAATTAATAAATTTTTTGCTGAATTTTAGTACACTGAAAAAAACGCAAAAAATTTGTAGAAAACTGTAATTTAGTTAATTTATTTGCTGAAAATCATAAAACATATTTTTGTGATTCTTTTAAAAATAAATTACAATAATTACGAAACATATAAATTTTCATTTTCCCACATTGACGACATGAATTAATTTAATATCTGAAAATATATACAAATAAAGATATATAACAAAAATTTTCTTTCAACTACTTACATCAATGGTTGTCTAAATGATGCTATATTTAAAAGGACGCAACTGCCGAAGATAATTATAGAAACGAAACAAAAACAAACGAAACGAAAAAAACAACCTTTTTTTTGCAATACGAAAAAGGAACCAAAAATATCTACCTAAGAGGTGTATCTTTGTCTTTCGCTTTACTCTGTCTACATGTCTGTATATGTTTGTTTACAATTTGACCACACTAGATTATTAATCTATAAACATTTAGTTTAGAAATACATATTGAATTTAAATATTTTATTTTGTCTTTTATTTAATTAGTAGACAATTATTTTCACAAGCCGGTGACAACGCAAAATTTAAGTTGTTTTAATCCTCAATTTTGTTTTATGTATGAAAACAGATACAAAAATCTTGCAGGGTTGATTTTTTTATATGTCTTATTAGAGTTGTACTTTTTAGTATCATTTTCCTCTTCTCTACTACATCTTGATATGCCGCGACATCTGCTTCATTCTGCGTATATCTTTCAATCTGGTTGTCTTCCACACTATTAATGTGCTTATCAGCACAATTTTTTTTAGCAAAATTAATTAGTAAAACATTAGTATAATATTAGTACAGCATTAGTATAAAACAGTTAAGTGCTGAATAAGTATAACAAAAATTTTAGCTGAAAACACGATTTTAGCAAAAAATTTGCTAAAAAAAAAAGTATACCTAAGTTACAAGACGTTTTACTAACTTTTCTACTAACTTATTTTTTTGAGTGTAGTTGTGTGAGGATGAGTTCAACGTAATTACCAGCTGGATTTGTGTGGTTCAAATGATCGGTCTATGAGGAGTTGTAAACATTTATATCACCATTTCACTGTTCGGGTAACTCTCCAGCATCTTTGATATGGAATCGCAAAGGGCGTCGAAGCCATTAAAGGAGTCCATCCTTTGCAACGTTTGGACTTCTGTATAGAATCCAGAAATGCAATATGTGTCTCCTGATCTTTAATTTAAACTCGGGATCATTCGTGCTTAAATGTTACTGGCACTGGTACACAACATCATTACGTACACTCAAAAAATATGTTAGTAGAAAAGTTAGTAAAACGTCTTGTAAATCAGGTGTACTATATTTCAGCTAATTTTTTCCTAAAATTATGTTTTCAGCTAAAGAGTTAGTCATACTTATGCACTTATGCACTTAACTGTTTTGAACTAATGTTTTACTTATATTTTACTAATGTTTTACTTATTTGTTTTGCTAAAAAATTATGCTGACATTAATAGTGTGAACGACAACCAGATTGAAAGAATGAATTAGATGTCGCAGAATTAATTAGATGTCGCGACATGTCCAGATGTAGTAGTGCCGATTAAAATGATACTAAAAAGTACAACTTTTGCTTTTTATACCTAAAACAAAATTGTGGATTAAAACAACTTAAATTTTGCGTTGTCACCGGCTTGGGGAAGTAATTGTTTATTTATTAAATAAAAGACAAAATAATTCATAAAAATTCAGATTTTAAAGACATTTTAGTTAAAACAGATTTTAAGCATTAGCACCGTACTTATTTTAAACCTTGTGTAAAAGTTAATATTCTTTTATGAATACAGTTTTAATGCTAAAATTTGTGTTTTTACTAAAATGTATTTTAAAAGCTCTTTAATATTTTTATGAATACGGTGGTAAATATTTTTAGAGATTATTAATCTAGTGTGATCAAATTGCAAGCAAATATACAGACTGGTAGGCAGACTAAAGAGAAGACAAACCAACACACATCTAAGGTAGATTTTTATGTTTAATTTTTCTTATAGCAAAAAAAGTGTTGAATGTCATATTTTGTTATTTCTACGTTTTGTTTCAAGAATTATCTGTGACATTTGCGTTTCTTAAAAGATGCCATCAATTAGAATACCATTGATGTAAGTAGTTGAAAGATAATATTGTGTATGTTGGATATATATAGTTATTTAAATTTTTTTTTAGATATCGTCAGTGTGGGAGTATGAACATTTTTATATTTTGTAACGTATTGTAAATTATTTTTAAAAGAATCAAAAAACATGTTTTTGATTTTCAGCAAATAAATTAGTATAATGTTTCTACAAATTTTGTGAGTTTTTTTCAGTCTATAAATCAAATGCTAGTAAATTGATTTTGAATTTTGGTAAATGTCTAGTCGTCAAATGCTAAGTATTTGTTTGATACATTTTTGATACAGATTTTATATTGTGTAGTAAAAATGGTTAACAAGCACTAATTCTAAGATACCAACAACTATGAAACCCAGTTTCAAAAAACTATGATTAACTTAAAATACCACTAACAACTTAACATAAACTGTTTTAAAACCTTAAAATGTCTTAACAAAATGATTTAAAATACTGTTGGTCAAATAATACCCAGCGAAATAACTTTAAATATCATTAGCCTTAAATATTCTTATCTATAGTTTTCTTCACCCTACAAATGTCAAAACGGACTATCGTTGACCTTAAAATAACCTAACAAAGAAACTAAATAAAAAAAAAAAAAAACGTTAACCATAAAACCTTACCAAATAGTTTTGAAATACCGTTATCCAACTTCATTAAGCTTATAAATCGTTTAACAACACTGGTATACATACATTAGGAAAAGGCATTGATTCATTGATCATTCCATAAGAATTCTAATTCTAAAAATTCAAACAATTAATTTAATCCCATGTATAGTAAATTTATATAGAAATCCTACATTTAAAATAATATTTTTTTTATTTTATTTTCTTTATTTAAGTCTACGGGATAAATCCCTACAGACAATTTTCTTGAATATAATTATTAAATATGTAGGTAAAGACCAAAGGTCTGCGTGAATATTTTGCAAAACATTTTCTTGTATATGCTAATGCCAGCTCTGACGATTTTTAATACTAAAAGCAGCACAAAAAAAAATAGGCTATTTGACACACAAAATGCAAACTTTTTTCATACGTGACTGTTATTGCTTCGATGTTTTCAAAATATGACAGAAAAAAACGTCAAAGTGAGTAATTTTTGACCCCACTTTTTAACCCCTAAGCTTGAGATTGCGCACCTAAAACAATAGGTGTCTAATATTTGTTTGTCCTCTGCAACATATCCAAGTTTCATTAAAATCTGAGGATTCACCACTGCGTAGTTTCCTTGTAAGCGAGATAGAGCAAAATGGATCAAAAATCGTTACTTAGTACTTCGTAAGCACTCATTATCAGCCACTTATACTCGCGGTAATAAATATGGACCTGCCTCTGGTCAGATCCGGAGAGATCTTTTTAGCAGAAATGTTTTATTGAATTTGTTAAAAATTCTGTTGATTTAGCTAAATTCTTAGCTAATTTACTCAACATTGCCAATGTATTTAACAGTTTAGTTAGTTAAAACTTTTAAGTAACTTGTTTAGCTAAAATGTAGGTCACCCAAATTTAGCAAAGCATCATTCACAATATCATTTAAAATTCAAGTATTTTTTTATTGTCGTCGTAGCTGAGTTTTCACTATTTGTACGGAGTTTTTATAAGCGTAGCATATATATTTTTACATGTTTGAAATTATTTTAAACTTATTTTTATTCCTTTACTCAAATGTTTATTAAAATTATAGGTATTTTATTTTAAATTTTTTATATGTTTTCATTTTCCTTATATTTCATCGTTAAATGCAATCAACCAACCCTTTTATTCCCAAAAAGTAAACAATAAATAATGAGAATTTTTTTTCTTTATTGTTAAATATAATTTTAATTTTATTAATTTAGAATACGTGCCTAGATTTACACGATATTTTTAAAATAAATGTGTAGCGACTGTCCGGGACTGCGTTGTAAACTAAACAAAAAGCCACAAATTCTAATTAGAAATGTACAGTACCCGATAAAATTGTTGGCACAGTTAGTTTTCTTTTATTAATCCGTTTTTATATGACACAGAACCGCAACATTACACAAAAAAAAAAAAAAAAAACAAAAACATTTTATTATATTTTTTAAGTGTATTTTAATAGCATCTCAGTATTTAAATGAAGAAATCATCAGTGATCACAAACATATTTAACAATATAAAGTAAAATACTGATATATTTTGAGTACAAAAGTTTTGGCACTCTTTTAACCATCTTTAGGTTAGAAGTTAATAAAGTGATAATTTTCTATTTTTGCTTTTAGATTATCATAAGAGTTATGGACCAATGCTCCAACAAGATATATTGGTAAATTTATAGGTTATATTTCACTAAGCCATCAAAAAAATATTTTTATATAAATTTTGTGACAAACGAAATATGTGGGTCGTTTCAAAGTGTCCATATTGGAATATTTTTGGTATTGCCAGTACAGGCATAGTCTTAAAAAAAATGTATGACATTCCCCACTTTCGACGAACTATTCGCCGAAAAACGGTTATATCTATTAAGCACAGTCCCACAGACATTAAAGTTTAATTGAACAATTTATTTGACTCAATGTTTGACTACACATAATAAAGAATTTTTTTTTAATTCAATATTGATTTTTCTGGCAACTCTCATATGTCTATTAAAGCGGAAAACTTCGATTTTTTATAATTTTGTACTACTAGGGTACATAAACCAACTTTGAAGGTTTTTAATCAAACAAAAAAAATTTAACTAGCCTGAAGAAGTAATCATATGTTGATAGTTGAGCACCCCGTGCAATAAGTATCATATTCTGTATTTGTCCCAATCTCTGCAGACGGCTTATTTTCAGTTTATTTTGTATGTTCTGCAGTTTCAAAACGACTACAGACTTTCCAAATTGCAATCAGGCTTCAAGCCAGTAAGTGTCCACTTTCTGCGAAAACTTTTTTCTTTGAAAATGCAAATCTAGTACGATTTTCTATAAAAAAATTCCATATTTTAAAGAATAGGAGGTCAAAGCGCGTTAAGTCTATATATTGTAATTGTACAAAGCCTTCTGATTTTGGAAAAAGTCCACACTTTGAAGCAGCAGCGAAAAATTTTAAAAAAACGAAGTTTGCCAAAACTTATGTAAAAACAAAACCTGACTAAATAAAAGTTGTTACTATTTTTACAGGGTTTTGGAAAACAAAATGACTTTTTCATTGTAAAAGGCGTGGTAGATAAGAATGAGTGTATTTTCTAAAAATCATAACTACATTGTAAATTTTCAATTTTCTGAATCAGACTGCACAGTTTATGGTATTGAACCTTCGTCAATGAACCTGTTTTTTTTTTTTTTAAATAATGTAATATTTGTTATGTTTTTATTTGTTCGATTGCGTCTATATGAAATTTTCTGTGCAATCACTGACCGTGGTATAGATAAACTGATTTCTAATGTCAAATGCACTCGCACTACACGTTAGACAGAGCGCTTTATCGAACTGATCTATCGTCAGGTCGAGTTTTGTTGTGATTAAAACTAGTCTTATTCAATTCAATTAAATCTATGAATTGTCAATTAATCTTCTTCATTAAAATATTTAGCAATTTTTTATTACATTTGGCGTAATGAAACATTTCTTTTGATTCAAATGACTGTGTCAAAACTTTTGTCGCGCACTGTATGTGCATAAGGACACAGCAACCAAACAGCAAATCTACCAAGTAAACAATTCCAAGAATAAAAAAGAAACCCTTTAAAAATTGGTGACAAAAGGCTTTTAATTTATTTAAATAAAAGATTTTAAGTACATTTTAAAACTGATAACAAAAAAGAATTTATGACAAGTATAGACAAAATGTAGCATTCCACACAAACTATATTGCTAAAGAATATTGCAACGCATAATTTTTTGTATATTTTGACCAAAAACACATTTTACAGGCATTATCGTGAATTTCATGGAATTACAGACGTTTAATGCTGCAATTGATCTTTATTTAAATGGTCTCTTTTTTGTTTAAAATCTACATAAATTTACATTTCTTTTGAGTATCACCGTGCCAGGACTAAGGTCCCTGCCAGGCCTAAAGATCCGATAAAGCACGACTTTGTTAATAATTATAAGTTTTGTCACAAAATGTTTAATATTATATTTAATTATAATTTTTTTTTTTTTTTTTTGAGAGACAGTTGATGTGGAATGCCTCAAGCGTTTTTAATGTAATAAATGGCGAGACAGGAAAATAGTAATATACTCATAAATTTATATAAAAGGAAATTTTTAATAAAAAATCATGATACTTACAAAAAGAAGCCCTTATAATTTTAGAAAAAATTTACAAATAAAATTAAAGTTTTAATATAATTACGAGGGCGGATCAACAAGTCCGTGACTTTTCGAACTTCCCTCGTAGTTATATGAAATGCAACACTGCTCCCATCAAGTACCACCTGTTAATAGACTACTGTCAAATTTTGAGCAAGTTCCGTCATTTTTACTGATTTCCGTTGTGGTCGCACAAGTAGAAATGACGCTGAACGTTCTGGACGGCCAATTGAGGTCAATACACCCGAAAATGACTTAAAAATCCACGATATGATGTTGGCCGATCGAAGAGTAAAAGTGCATGAGATTATTGATGCCATACACTCAAAAAAATAAGTTAGTAAAACGTCTTGTAAATCAGGTATAATATTTTTTAGCAAAATTTTTTGCTAAAATCGTGTTTTCAGCTAAAATTTTTGTTATACTTATTCAGCACTTAAATGTTTTATACTAATGCTTTACTAATATACAAATGTTTTACTAATTAATTTTGCTAAAAAAAAAAAATTGTGCTGATAAGCACATTAATAGTGTGGACGACAACCAGATTGAAAGATATACGCAGAATGAAGTAGATGTCGCGGCATGTCAAGATGTAGTAGAGAAGAGGAAAATGATACTAAAAAGTACAACTCTAATAAGACATATAAAAAAATTAACCATGGAAGTATCTCTTTTTCATACATAAAACAAAATTGAGGATTAAAACAACTTAAATTTTGCGTTGTCACCGGCTTGTGAAAATTATTGTCTATTAATTAAATAAAAGACAAAATAAAATATTTATTTATTTAAACTAAATGTTTATAGATTAATTTGCAAACAAACATATACAGAAATGTAGACAGAGTAAAGCGAAAGACAAAGACACGCATCTTAGGTAGATTTTTATGGTTCCGTTTTCTTATTGCAAAAAAGGGTTGTTTTTTTCGTTTCGTTTGTTTTTGTTTATTTTTTCGTTTCTATAATTATCTTCGGCAGTTGCGTTCTTTAAACGATAGCATCATTTAGACAACCATTGACGTAAGTAATTGAAAGAAAATTTTTGTTATGTTATATATATTTATTTCTATATATTTTCAGATATTAAATTAATTCATGTCGTCAATGTGGGAAAATGAAAATTTTTATATTTCGTTATTATAGTAAATTATTTTTAAAAGAATCACAAAAATATATTTTATGATTTCAGCAAATAAATTAACTAAACTACAATTTTTCTACAAATTTTTTGCGTTTTTTTCAGTCTACTAAAAGTCAGCAAAAAATTTATTAATTTTTACCAAGGCTTTTTTATTTCTAATCTACTAAGTGTTAGCAAAACTTTTGCTGAATCTACAAATTCTGTTGCTAAAAATCAGCTCGCTGATTTTCAGCAAAAGATTTTGCTGGCATTAGCAACTTTTTTGCAAGCATCCTCCTGACTAAAATTTTGCTGACTCAGCAAAATTTTTTGCTGACTTTACAAACTTTTTTTTGAGTGTAGGCATTTCATATGGCAGTGTGGTTTCGATTTTAAATGATCAGTTGGGTGCCGCGTTTGCTCTCAATTGACCATAAACGTAATCGTGGCCAATAAGGTGATGGCAACATTTTTTTGGGATGCACGCTTGATAATCCTCATCGATTACCTTCAAAAGGAAAAACCAACAAACGGCGAATATTATGCCAACTTATTGGACCGATTTAACGAGGTTTTAAAAAAAAACGACCCCATATGGCCAAGAAAAAAGTTCTTTTTCATCAAGATAATGCACGGGTGCACACCTGGGCAGTCTTAATGGCAAAATTCCATGAATTGGGCTACGAATTGGTACCTCATCCGCCATATTCTCCGGATTTAGCCCCCAGTGACTATTTCCTATTTCCAAACCAAAAGAAATGGCTCGGTGGAAAGAGATTTAGCTCCAACGATGAAATTATTGATCAAACAAATGCCTATTTTATGGACCTTGAAAAATCCTATTTTTTAGAAGGGATACAAAAATTGGAGAAACGTTGGACTAAGTGTACTGAGCTAAAAGGAGATTATGTTGAAAAATAAATTTTTTTTTGCAAAAAAAAACTTATTGATCCGCCCTCGTATTTTGTTCGAAATATGTTATTTTAAAAATAACCTCCTCGTTTCTCCCCTCCGTTATATAAGTTTTCAGCCTATTTTACAACTAATACGCCAAAATTTTCATTTGGTTATGGGAAGGGCAAGTTGAAGATTGCACAAAAATTACGCGAAAAACGTCAAAATTGTAAAAAATAGCATGCTTTTTTAAAAGTTATAAAAAATAAGCATTTTTTTAAATAATTTATGATATAAATATGATTTTACATAAAAATTGCTATGGTCATAAAATAGATAGATTTTTAAAATTTTCGTTGATTTAAGGGAAACCAGATTTAAATTTGAAGAATATTTGTTTCTTCTAAAAGTGTTGGGTTTTGACAACAGTCGACGAAATAATTATAAGTACAACCATGAAATTGTGTTTTTTTTTCAAAAATTCAATTCATTTCCTTCAGTTCTTGTATATTTTTTCGATTTTTGCTAGCGAATTAATAATTTTTCGATTTTTTGCTAGTGAAATAATTATAAGTTCTTCAATGATGCTAAACTCAATTTTTTGCCAAAAGATTTAAAGTTTTTTGACTTATTTCTCACTAGCGTATTTTTCAAATTCATTACAATTTTCATTACAATTACAATTATGCACTTTTTTTAAAAATAATCCGTAAATTGATGATTTTTAACACAAAAAGCAAGAAAATTTTGGAAAACTGAGCACTGGAAATGTTTTAATGGTAAAACTCATTTAAAATTCGTGTTTGAATGATGCAAGAATCAATGGTCGACCTTTAACCTACTCTATGCACTTTTAAGCTAACTCTACGACAAAAATCGATCATAATCTGAACTGTATCGTCCGGACAATATTTTTTTCCTTAAACCAGTTTAGAGTCGTTCAAATCTATATACCACATTACACTTGCTTAAGACGCTTTTTTAGAAAGAACAATTATTTAATTTGTTTTGTCCAAGAAGCTTTATTCTAAAGACCACAAGCTTAAAAGTAAACCCGATTCAACAAAAAAAAAGTGATCTCTTTTTCACTTTTTGCAATTAGCAATGACAATTCTGGCCAAGAACCTCAAAATGTTTATCTTTAAAGCCATGTCGTCTGAGCCGAGTAAAATAGTCTATGCGCTTATGGAAGGAGCTTTGTGATAAATCTGAACTAAAATAAAAAATATTATACTTTTAAATTTTAAAAAAATTAAAACCAAAAGTTTATTTTTCGATCTTTTATCATAAATTATGATGTGCTCACAGATTATTATATATATAAAAAATAATTTTCCAGGTGAAATATTTCAGATTATGATCGATTTTCGTCAACCTAGTAAAGTCTTATAACAGAGCTCAACTTGTTTTGCAGTATTTCTTCATAATTTGAAAACAAATATTTTTATTTATATGGATGAAATCATAAAACACTTTTAGCGTTCAATGTTAAAAACTTTAATTGTTTTTGTATTAAAAACAACGATTTACTGTTTGGTTGAATAAAGTGCATAATTTTTGTAAGAAAAGACCGCTGCAGAATAAAATTGTACCTAAAACTAATTTAATGAAGTTGTAAAATACGCCAGTGCCGAAAACGTAAAAAAAATAATAGTTTTTAAAAAGTAGAAAAAAAAATTCATTTTCATCGGGATAAACATTAATTGCATTTATAGTAATTAAATGTGCTAAAGTCCCAAAACTTATTTAACAAATTGTGAAAACCCCAAGGAAATCTTCAGGGGACTTTGTTATTAGAATTTCTAACGATATTTGTTATGTTAAATCACAAACTCAATGAGAATTTCTTGTCCTAGTCTAAGAGCGTGATGCAAAATTCAAAATATCAAAGAAAAACCAAAACAACAACAAAATATTATCACAATTGGCTTTGTCATCTTCCAAATACTACTCTGTTTTTTTGACAGACCTAGCAATGAATTTGTACTTGAATAGTTCAAATTTTATTACAAATACAAACATATTAACCAAAAATATGTGATTTTACAAAGCTGATTTAATAACACTGCGTAACTCGAAAAATAAAACAAGAGCACCGACCAATGATCGTAACTACTTCGATCACTCTGATTTTAATGGCGTTACCAGTTTTTCACTTATGAGCCAGATTTTTCGCAAATTTTTATCAAAGCTTTGCATGATTTAGCATACATAAAATTCAATAAAATCAAATATTTTATTTAAGTTTTTTATGATAAATACATAAAAGACCTTCACTAACATTCGGGTATCAAATTTGGTTAATAAATGGGTAGCATTGACAAGTAAATCAATGCTTTTTTCTCAGTTTTAACTATATTTTACCATTTTCGCAAGCGATCAAAGCATTTTTGTGCAGAACCAATTCGAAAATTTATTTAGCTTTAAAAAAAAAAAAGAAAGTTCATGGGAAAACCGCGAAATGTGCCTAAAATGTATATAACGGCTTAGCGAAAAGGGAGGACATATGAGTTCATCTTTTAGTATAGAACGTAAGTAGCTTAAAAAATTATGTAACCAAAATGCAGTCACAAAAGTTTATATTTGCGAAAGTTGTTTTAACAAACACTCTCATTACAGTGAATGTCAACAAAATATTTTCTAATCCCATGAAAAAAAATAATATTCGGTAGTATATCCTTTTCAGTTTGGTGACATACTAAATTGTATAAAATTTAATCCGAAAAATGGAAAAATCGGATTTTATCTCATCGAATTTAATTGTATAAAATTTAATAAATCTTTATCGGAGTTTTGGTCATATATAATTGTATGAAGTTAAATATTATTGTATTAATTTGATAAGGTACTAGATTAATTTATATTAAAATATATTACTCATAATTTTGAATAAAATTTTAAATCAAAATCAAAATTATTTTATAAATAAGGAATTCTTGTTTTTATTTCTCTGTTTATATCTTATTTATATAAAAAGAATGATTGTCACTCTATAACTCGAGAACGGCAGCATAAAACAAAAAATGGCTGAATACGTTTTGTAGAATATGCAATGAGGATGGTTTTTTAAAAAAAAATTGTTTAAAAATATTTTCGTTTGGTCGAGATGTGGTGATTTTTCTGAACAATAGTTATTTTCATATAAATTGTGTGAATATCAAAAATGTTTGCTTTGTTACACACCATTGTTTGGATACGGGTACATTCTTCTTCGAAATATCAATCCACCACAACTTTGTAACGGAACCAGACTTTCAATGAAAATAAAATTTGAAGGCAAAACAACGTTTGTCGGGTCAGCTAGTATAAAATAAATATTATAAAAAAAATACATTAACAATATAAAAATATTGTGTTAAATACTAATAATTTCTTGAAATTACGAAACAATATACCAAAATTGTTTAAAATTAAAAATATAATATAGATTAGTAAAAGAGGCCTTTGGGGTAAAACGCTTTCATAAAAAATACCATTTTTTTTTTTGAAAATTGAACCAATTCAGTCATTATCTTGAAAGCCACAATCAATTTTAGAATTACAGTAATACAAAGATCAGAGCATTACAATGCTAATATTTTATTCCTTATCTGCCTTCAAGAATTTTGCCTAAATTTATTTTCATGAACTTTAGTTATATCAATGTTTAACTTGCTCCAGCAACAAATTACATGTAACGATTTAAACCAATTGAACCACACGCTACATAAATTTGTAAAACAATTAAGAAGATTGTATAGAGAACGTGAAATTTCCTACAATCTTCATCAGCATTTGCATGTCAGTTTATGCGTTCAGCGCTGGTGAACATTGTGGGCAGCACCAGAATCTTCTTTTGAGTCGCGGAATGGCATTTTGACAACTTTGACAAAATTTTAAATGTTGATGCAAATATATAGGGTCTAAAAATGGGTTCCGAAGTTGTTCGAACCTTTTTGTTTTTAAAACGTTTTACTGTTTTTGTGTACCAATGAAAAGGATCTTCCTTGTAAGTTCTAAGTTTGTTTTTTTTTTATTTTATTTGTTATAGTTCTTTAGAGTCAAAATGTATTTAAAGACTACCCCGAAAATCCCCAAAATAATTGCGGCACACTAAAAATGTCTTCGCAAAATATTTAGCAAATTTAGTTTTCTATCGGAATATATTATTTTCTAAGTATAAAACGCTCATTTGACGCATTTGTGGTAAATTTTATGAAGACTGTCCTGAGACAGCCTTACCCGTTAAAGGGATAAT
The DNA here is from genome assembly GCA_021234595.1 of Delia radicum. Taxonomy (NCBI): domain Eukaryota; kingdom Metazoa; phylum Arthropoda; class Insecta; order Diptera; family Anthomyiidae; genus Delia; species Delia radicum. The sequence goes on along the minus strand of CM037851.1, from coordinate 191,959,985 downwards.
ACTATTTATTTGCACTTCATTTTATGTTTTTGAATTATAATTTTTAATTGATAAAATAGTAAGTAAGTTTTGAAAACTTTTTGCTCATTTCATTACTTTTTGGAAATCACAACAAATAGCGGTCTAAAATATTGCTGAAATTTGGCATTTTATTTCTGCCAAGGAAGCAGTAAACTTTGGTACTGCTTTGAATTTTCTGCTGGGAATGAATGTGCAGTTATTGCGGTCAAAATAAGCGCTTCAATAAATAAGCCAACTTTCGAGTTTTTTATTATTTTATATGACTTTTACTTTTAATAATTTAAAAGTATAAATATTTTAATTTTCGTTCGAGCAACATTTTTTAAATCCAAGTTTTAACAAATTTTAATCAAAATTCGCTGAAGTAATAAGAAAGTGTTGAAACTTATTGCTCATTTCATTAATTTTTTTGAAATCAGAACAAAAAGCGATGTAAACAATAAAATTTTTCCTTTCACTTCTGCTCTTTAAGCACTTATCTTACGAAGCAGTAGGAGAAGCAGTAAGCATGCAGTAAACAGTTTTTACTGCTTACTATTTTCGGCTGGGTAACGATTGTAAACTCTAATTTTTCCACATACACTTATACCCACATATGAAACTAATTCAAATATTCGTCCCTTTTGGCAAACAGACATTTAGTAATCTGTATTTATGATATGTATGTATTTATGAAGTATAATATTTTACTTCCACCTATAGACTCAAGACATTAACATTTTTGATAAAACTTTACTATATAAGACCAAAATAAAACAACTCTACACTCATAGAAATAAACCTGCAAAAATTCCAGAAAAAGCTAAGCTAATAAAAATTGTTAAAAAAAAGATGTTGCACTAAATAATACACTCACAATATTTTTTCCTTCAAGACTACTGAATATACACATTAAATTAACTGAAAATCAGTTAAAAACATGACTACTTACTTTTAGTTTAAAAACAATTGTATTTTTTAGTTTATTTTCAACTGTTGAAAAATTAATTGACAAAATCCACAAAGACAATAGATTGTTTTCATTTATTTCAATACTCAATATACTTTTTGTTTAAAATAGAAAATTTTAACTTAATATTTGAACTACTACCGACAGTCCGTTTTTTTGTTTATTGAATAACAGATAGAAAGTTAAAAAATATATTTCATTGGTAATTTAACTGTATATTCCATTGAAACAACTTTACCGATTAAACTTTTAATTAACTGTTGATTTTTTATGGAAAAGTTCTTGTGAGTGTACTTAAGAAAAGAAAAAGTTAAACTGCTAAATTGGCAAAAATTTTTGTTCTAGTTGAGTTTTAGTTAAATGAAAATAGTAACTTACTCTGCTAAAATCAGCAAAAAACTTTGCCTAAATATTTGTAGACAAAGAACAGCAAACAAAAACTGTAATATCAACAAATTGATTAATATAAAGGGTCCGCCATCTAACGTTTTTTTTTTTCAACTAGTGCTTATTTCGTGAATGGTAACACTTAGCTGATGTCTGATTTGACAGATAATTAGTTTTATCCTTCCGCTAAACGAATATGGTCCGTATGTTCGTTATCTTGTAAAAAAGGTGAAAGAAACTGGCATCATCATCGATAAACCAAAGCGTGAAAAGCCAAAAACAGTGCGTACACCCGAGAATATTGCTGCTGTGGCAGAAAGTGTGCGTGAAGCGCCATCAACATCAATTCACCGTCGTTCTCAACATAACCTTACATAAAGACCTTGGTATGACGCCATACGAAGTCCAATTGGTTCAGGAGTTCAAAAAAAATAATTTATTTGGCGGAACCTTTATTTCCTTAAATTTAATTGAATGCAAATAATAATATATTTGCTACAGTCAAGTTTTTAATTTTTTTTTTTGTCCACTAATATTTAGTAAATTTTTTGCTGATTTTAGCAGATTAATTTGTTGCTTTCAGTAAACTTAAATTGAGCTCAAATATAAACAAAAAAAACATAACAAATATTACATTATTCAAAAAAAAAAAAAACAGGATCACTGACGAAGGTTCAATACCAGAAACTGAGCAGTTTGATTCAGAAAATTGAAAATTTACAATGTAGTTATGATTTTTAGAAAATACACTCATTCTTCTCTACCACACCTTTCAAAAAAAAAAATGTTTCAAGATTTCACAGATTTATTTTGTTATTCTCATATTACTAATATTTAGCAAAATATGTGTTAATTTTATCAGATTTTTCTGCAACATAATTTTAATCTTATTTTCAGTAGTTTCAGCCAAAATTGATTACTAATTTTTTCTATAAGCGTATATTTCGTATTTTTCTTTCGTATTTTATGTATAATTTTTGTATGTGTTTAACAAAGGACATGAAGAGCATTAACTTCAAGTACCATTCACTAAATGAGTCTCTAGCGTTCACAAAGATCTTTAAAAAATAATTGAAGTGTATGGGTGAATTGCTTCCAATTTACACGTTTAACAATTTGTTCATTCATAAACCCCCTCCACAAAAACATTAAGAATCCAACATTCTGTTAGCAAGAAGTGAGTCCTTTTTCTTAATATTTTTCCTTTACTCATTTTCTACAGATGATTTCTTGTTTTTTTTTTTATTATTTGCTTAATTTCTTTTTTTTTATGAAATCAAGTAAAAACAGAAAAGAAGTCATAGAAATAAAATGGTATGAAAGCCTACAAAGTCGTCATCATCAACCAGTACACTCACACATATTGGTTCATTTAATAAGCTTTATTTCGTTTGTACTTTTTTCTTATGATCAATAAAGAAAAATAAGGGAAAAGTGTTTGGGTTGGTAGTGCGTAAGTTTTTTTTTTTTTTATTTGCCAACATAAAGAAACCATAATTTGGATCAGAACTCAATTTTAAGGCTCTCGACCTATTCGAGCTCAATCAGAAAAATTAAACTTCTTTAGATTAAAATTCATGTCAAAAGACAAATAAACTCACAATTATTTTTCCATTAAAGTTTAACATAATAATTCTGAATGAATATAATAATTCTGATGCCAGATCTTTTCATATACGTTAAGATAAGGAATTTGAATTACACTTTATTGCCCAGATCTGATCAGATATAGTACCAGATCTAGCACCAGATATGTTCATATCTTAAAAAATATGTAAAATTGTGTTATTTTCATGCACATATATGAGCTGATCTGGTCATATTGGATCATATCTGGTGCCAAATATGTTCATATATAAACCGATTTCTAGTTGGTACCAGATATATAATGTAACTGGAGTAAAGGTAACATAATATTAGTGTCCTTAAGCAACTAGGGCAGTTGCAGCTAAAGTTGTTATGTGTCTTTGAACTGGTTTAAAACAGTTAGCAGTGGATGAAACATGATAATTAGTGCCAAAGAATTCAGTCCCTCGGTCCCAAAGCGGACATAAGACTGAAGGAATTTTATCTGATATTTTGTGACAGTAGAAATGAAGACGTAACACTGCACTGGTTCAAAAGAACTGAATACGGAACCGTTCACAAAAAGCTGGACCTGAGTCAGACAAAATTTGGAATTTCCAAATGGGAATATTTCGGGAACTATTAGAGATAACCACACATGTACGCACGGTTTTTTTAATCTCTACTAGCAGGCTACAAATATGCAAATTTATTGATAATCGGATTAGAAAAAAATGGCGAGCACTCAAAATTTAAAATGCAAAAAATTCCCTATTTTGGGTGGTCATATTGCAACCACCGCGGAGCATGGAAGGTGCAAAATCTAACATTTAGCTCGATATTGCGTCACTTATGCTTGTTCCAAATTTCATTGCAATCGGACTACTAAGTAAGAAATGGCCGAAATATTTCCAAAAATTTTGTTATATATCACACTGGGTTCTGTGGGTTCCAGTTAGGATCTTGATTTCGCTTGAATTACAAGAATTTTTTATTCATCAAGATTTTTGAAATCCAAAGTGGTCAATTAATTGATTTGATAACAAAAACTCTATAAATAAGTTGTAAGGACAATATCCTAATAAAGAAGTATAGACTATGGCCTCGAAAGGAGAATAAAAACAAAAAGCTTGTATTGGATATCTACCAAAAAACATAATTTTTATTTTGAATAAAACGTATATCAAACTTGTAGGAAAGACAAAGTACGGTCTTGTTTACTCCGCCTTCACATCTTGTTTTTAAACAAACCAAAGCAAGTGTGAAAATAAAAACTAGAATAAAAACAAAGCGTGTATTGTATATCTACCAAAGGTAGAGCTTGCACATAACGAACAAGTTTTCAATTTATTTTTGATCAATGGTGATAATCTCTAACTTCGAGCTAATATATTAGTTCTCATTTAATGGGAAAACTATGTTATATGAATGTTTGATGTTTTGCATGGGATTGTCTGTCACTTCTTTCAAAACGTGTTCTGATGATGGGAACCTAGAAAATTCCCGAATATAACTATCGATACATTCCTGTAAGTGGTCAATTAATACATTTGAAAATAAAAACTCTATAGATTATTTGTTAGGACAATATCCTAATAAAGAAATATAGAGTATGGCCTCGAAATTGAATAATTTTTATTTTCGGAAACAGTTTTATTTTTGCTGATCTTATTTTACTATTTTATAGCAAAAAAAAATCAGCTAATTTTTTTTAATACATTTTCCTTTTATTTTTAGAGGCTTATTTCTATACGTGTAAGCATATTTTATTTATTTTATGATATTTCTTTAAACTTTTTATAAAAAAAAGATATATTTTTATAAGAAAAAATAAATGAATTTGAATTACAACTGCTAAAGTATGAGCGTTTTTAATTGTCAAGAGTTTTTCAGAATCAAGACTTTTTTTGTGAATGTCAAGCATTTTGCAAATTATAATCTTGCAACTCTAGTTCCAGTCAATAAGTATTTTAGCTACGTCACCTGGTGGTCTGCACTGCGTATGACCAGTCCAACGCCATTTTATTTTTAATATTTCAATTTTGATTGGCCACTGGTTTGTTTATCTGCAAAGTTCTGCATTGCATGTGGTATTAAGCTAGAAAAGTTTTAATAAAGACTTGCTGGGAGTTCATGTCGTGTTCTGTTGTGTTCCACGTCTAGCATGCGTAGAGGAGCACAGATTTGACACGAGTTAAAAATGCTTATCTTAGTGTTTCTGGATATTACAGAAGATTTCCATATTGGCCGGACGGTAACGAATGTTAGCTTTAGATATTCGGTACGCAACATCCTTTCTGGAACTATCTGTATTTGTCAAAATGCTACTGAGGTAGCAAAATGGCATGATTTATTCCAGTTCAATATTTCCGATGCGAAATTTGTTACTGTTCACAGTGCTCCAGCGCAAAAATTTACTCTAGCCAATGTATATTGTCAAGTCTGGTTTTGCTGCCTCTGTTTCGAGGCATGTTAGTTTCGATTTCATATTTTTATTGCTGCTGGGAAAGAAGGCAGATATCGTCTGCGTACTCAAGGCTCTCAAGTTGTTGGTTGAGGCCCCAGCTGGTACCTATATTTGCTTTGGTAGCATTACGAACTATAACATCTAAAACAATGTTAAACTGCAAGGGTGCACTCAGGGAACTTCTGCTTTAAAAATATGTAGTTGTTTGGGTTGTAATACAGTTTTATTATTTTTAATGTAAATGTAAGTCATTTGTAGAACAAATAAAAGTTTTAACTAACATTGTAAAGGGTCCGCCAAATAACTTTTTTTTTTAACTCCTGAACCAATTGGACTTTGTATGGCGTCATACCAAGATCTTTATGCAAAATTCGTCTCAATGATGTCTCCGATATGTTCAATTGTTGAGAACGACGGTGAATTGATGTTGATGGCGCTTCACGCACACTTTCTGCGACAGCAGCAATATTCTCGGGTGTACGCACTGTTTTTGGCTTTTCACGCTTTGGTTTATCGATGAGGATGCCAGTTTCTTTCACTTTTTTCACAAGATAACGAACATACGCACCATATTCGTTCAGCGGAAGGATAAAACTAATTATCTGTCACATCAGACATGGGCTAAGTGTTACCATTCACGAAATAAGCACTAGTTGAAAAAAAAAAGTTAGATGGCGGACCCTTTAGTTCATTTAAAAAAACAACTTACATCAATTGACTGTTTTATGATTTTACATTCATTTTTACAGTTGTTTTTTGTTATTTAAAAAAATAAAATAAATAAATATTTGTTTATTTTTTACTACCATGTGGTTAATTTTTACTACAATTGTTAGTCATTTTTTGAACATTAAAAAACAAATGACAATGTTAGTTGAATTTAATAAAATGTAAGTCGTCCTTTCTTTAAATGAAATTTCACTTGTTTTTGACTACAATTGCTGTCGTCTTTACCAACATAATATCCTAAGTGTGACAATATACAACACTGTCGGACTCCCGCTACTACATCTAAACTGCTGCTCAGAGCGTTATTGTAGACAACACGTTATTTGACATCACGGTATAAAGATTAAGTAAAGCTTATGATTTTGGGAGTAACCCCCTTTTTTTAAATTTAACCAATACTCAGGGGAAGCCCCCTACTCATACAGTGCTCAGGAAAATAGTATATGGGAAGGAGGAAAGAGGGAGTTGTGTTTGTGGATATTTGATTTAAATTTTTCTAAATTGTAAGTAACTTGGAAGACTTCTGCGGGAAGTTTGTTCCACATACAAATCGTTCGACTAAAACACAAATTTTCTCTGTAATGCGTTGTGCGAAACACAGGACAATCTACTACAAACGGATGTGCTCTACTAGATAAGCTAGTATTACGAATTAAGACTCGGGCTCGAGGAATAAGTTCACTTATCTCAGATGAGCACCTCCAATGGTAATATCGATAGAAAAGTGTCACATAACCCACATTCCGACGATGCTCCAATGAATCAATAGAGTTGGATACACTACTGTCATTGATAAGCTTTACCGCCCTCCCCTGAACACGGTCCAGAAGCTTCAGAATAGACACTGAAGCCCCTGCAAGCAATATCGCCCCCTATAGTGTTATGATCTATTGTATCGAAAGCATTATCAAATTCGATATATACTAGGTAAAGCGACAAGCAACGTTCTATATATTGTTATACAATTATTCGTAGACTAGTATACACAAGATTTTTGGGGCCAGAAGCCAGCTTGGTAGGGTCTTAGGTCCTTAAGTAGTGTTGGATATTCTCTTGTTTATTATCTGCGCTATTATTTATTTCCTGCACTAAGGATTTCGATGGCCCTTCAGTTCTTACAGTTTTTCATGTCGCCTTTTTTAATGATGTTCATTATAAGAGCTTCTTTTAACTTCGAGTCAAGTTTGTGTGTTCCACAGAAATTCTGGATAATGGGAAGCAATATGACGGCAGTGATATGACAGTCGGCTTGAGCATTTCCGGCGATATGTTGTCGGTCCCAGAGGCCTTATTTTATTTTAATGCTGAACATTTATTAACCAAATTGGATACCCGAATGTTTGCTGAAGGTTTTAAATTTATTAACCATAAAAAACCAATATAAAATGTTGTATTTTTAAATTTTTATGCAAAACTTCAATACAATTGTAAAAAACGGGGTATTAGATTAAAATCAGCATGGTCGAAATATTTAGGATAAATTATCCGTTTCTTTCGATTCTCTCAATGTAATTAAAGACAGTTTTAGTTATCACAAAATTTTAATATTTTTTTTTATTCAATTAAAACTTAGTGTACCTAAGCATTAGAACAACACAACATCTTGTTTACAGTTAATTTTGTTAATTTACGCCGCATGTTCTGGAAATTAAGTGCAATTGCTTGAATCAAATTTCATGCAAATAAAACTTTTGATTAGAATACTTGTTGTTAAAGTACAATAAAGCAATGCTAATGAAATGTATATCATCCTTCTGGCAAAACATAATAAATATGCCTGCTAAATATGATACGAAAATATGTGTATATGGTACATTAAAAGTGTCTGTGAGTATATTTAGTAGGGATGTTAAACATGTTGTTAATCAAAAAAAAATCAAGAAAGAATAAAAAGTTATAAGATGGAAAGAAAAGAAGTCATAAAAAATAATATATGGGTATTTCCATAGAAAAGTCAACCGTGACCGAAAAAATAAAAGTGGGCAAATAATTCCTACTCACTGGTATTGTGAAATAAAAAAATACTTAAGTTTTAATAAATTAAAAAGTCCAAAGCATAGCTTAGCAGCTATGATTATAAAATTTGGTGTAAAGTTATGTTTATGTTTCTGGTCACCTTTTTGAATTTCATTAACATTTTCTGTTAAATAATTACTTCATTAATACCGATGATGCAAGTACACTCCTATCAGAAAATAAAGGGTCCGCCATCTAACGTTTTTTTTTTTAACTAGTGCTTATTTCGTGAATGGTAACACTTAGCTCATGTCTGATTTGACAGATAATTAGTTTTATCCTTCCGCTGAACGAATATGGTCCGTATGTTCGTTATCTTGTGAAAAAAGTGAAAGAAACTGGCATCCTCATCGATAAACCAAAGCGTGAAAAGCCAAAAACAGTGCGTACACCCGAGAATATTGCTGCTGTGGCAGAAAGTGTGCGTGAAGCGCCATCAACATCAATTCACCGTCGTTCTCAACAATTGAACATTTCGGAGACATCATTGAGACGAATTTTGCATAAAGACCTTGGTATGATGCCATACAAAGTCCAATTGGTTCAGGAGTTCAAAAAAAAAAAAGTTATTTGGCGGACCCTTTATTATTTAAAACTACAGTTATCTCCAGAAAAAGCAAACGAAGTAAAGATCAGTAAACGTTAAATTTTTAATTTGCTTCCATTGACATTCTTATGTCACGTTCGTCACTGCAAAATAACTTTTATGCTCATTACTTATGGGTTGCTAGTACACAAAAAAAAAATCTGTCAAGTAAATTGCTAATATAAGCAAAAAAAATAATAAATTCAGCAAAAATGTTTTGCTAATAAAAGCAATTTTTCTGCAAGGATTCTCTCAGCAAAAACGTTTCTGACTTTACTGACTTTGTTTAAGTATAGCAAGTGTTCAAATTTTTAATTTAAATCATTAATTAAATTAAATTGTGACAAATTTAATATAAAAAAGATAGGACATATCAAGTAGAGTTATTTATTTAAAAAATTCCAAACCTTGCCACTTCAACTCGCAATTGTTTTACCTTTAAGTACTTAGTAAAATATTATTATTTAAATTATATATGTTTTACGTAAATAGCATCCTTAGCCGATTAGAGGAAGGAAAATGAATGAAGTCATGGAGAAAATAAAAAGCAGACCCACTTACGTGAAAAAAATTCATAAATTCTACTAATAACACAGGCCACCAAAATCTGACAAAAGCCAAGACCATGAAATAAGACTATGCTTTTCTAAGCGTTTGATGTGCGCTGTATCAGAAACTGAGCTCAGAATTTCCCCATCACATCACATTTTTGAGTATGGCTGGTAACCGTTTCTAATGCGGGTATCGGTAAGGGTAACGTTATTTTCATTTATTTTGGTAACGGTATTTTAGGAATAACGATTTTTTAGTTATTTTGGTAACTGTATTTTAAGGGTAATCCTATTTTTATTATTCAGGTAATAATAATGCACACCGATATTTTTAGTGCCATTATGCCCGAGTTTTAATGACTGGCTTTGGGAAAATATATCTATTTACAGAATTTTTTTTTAGATCTTGATAGATTATTTCGGTAACGGTATTTTAAGGATAATTATTATTTCGATAACGGTATTATAGAGATAACGGTATTTAGGGATAACGGCTTTTCAATTATTTCAGTAATGGTATTTTAGGGATCACGGTAGTCAGTTGAAAGGGGTTTGAATCGATAACGGTATTTTAGCGGTATTGACTGTCATCCCAGTTTTTGAGATATCTCAACCTAAAGATATAACGATTTTTCAGTTATTTCGGTAACGGTATTTTAAGGGTACGCTATTTTTGTTATTCAGGTAATGTTAGTACACACCGATATTTTTAGCGCCATTATGTCCGAGCTTTAATGACTGGCTATGGGAAAATATATCTATTTACAAGATATTTTTCAGATCTTGATAGATTTTTTCGGTAACAGTATTTTTAAGATAACACTATTTAAATTATTTCGGTAACGTATCATAGCGATAACGGTATTTTAGTTATTTCGGTAACGCTATTTTAAGGGTATTGATATTTTAATTATATCGGGAACGGTATTTTACGGATCAAGGTAGTCAGCTGAAAGGGGTTGAATCGATAACGATATTTTAGCGGTATTGCCTGTCATCCCTGTTTTTGAGATATCTCAACTTAAAATTAAAAATAACGGTTTTTCGCTATATTCGGGATGTTATAACACGTCAAATTAAGCTTTGTTCACAAAACCTTTTGTGTCACCTCAAAGGCCACTCTGTTCGAATTCAGCCTGTGTAATTGAATTAATTTTATTTACATGCTATCCATGACAATTCTAAAAAATAAAGTCACCACAAAAAATTTATATTTAAATAAGAAAAATGTATTTTATAAATAAAAAAATAAATTTTAATAATTGCTTACATTTACATAATAGGAAATTTATATCACATCACGCTACGTAACGTAAGGTTTCACAGTATCCTAGTGTAGAAAAGAAAAATGGTGGTTATAAAAGTACACACTTGGTAATAGAAAGTATTTACAAATGTCATTACAAATCTCATTACTTTCATATTGCGATGCCATGTAAAATAATGACAAATCATTTCAACTTACAAAAAATCAAAATATATGTTGTTACCTATATGCTTACTAGTATGGACAAAAATAATGAGTCTAAAAATAAATAAAAAAAAAATAAATTTGAAAATGGAAATTAAATGAAAAATATATATACATATACGCTCATGTCCTAGGTTTCCTTACTTTTTGAATACGAATAAATTTTAAAAGCACATGAAATTGAAATTTGGTGCTTTCTAATCCCCATAAATGTATAAAATTCGAAATAATGATAGAAAGATGTAGAAAAGTCATCGAAAACATATGTTTTCCGTCAAAATGCTAAGGTTTGACTTATAAAGCAGTCTTATGAGGTGGTGATAAAATAAATTTAATAAAAAAAAAAATTTTATAATTTTTTTTTAATAAAATGTGTAATCACGGGATATGAACCTGGGTCTCGAGGTTGTCAGTCAAACGCTCTACCATCGCAGCTATATCGACATGTTCTACTTGATAGATAAAAACATAAATGACTTGCTTGCACAAAATGGCATTACTTTCCAGCTTACAAAAAATCAAAAATAAGTAGTTATATGTGTACTTACTGGAGTTGAAAAAATAATGATTCCGAAAATAGATTTTCAAAAAATTTTGAGATCATTACTTTTTATTGAAAATAATGATAAAAATGAGTACTAGAGGTAAGGCATTATATGTTGGTATTAGTTTGTTCTTATTATTTGTGTTGAAGTAATGTAGAGAGTAAGCTGGTATAACAAAAAGTCCAAATGACATGTCATTACCGTTTCAACACTGGGTATTTTTCTTAAATATGGAGCATCTTACGTCCATCACAAAATATTATATTTTACCTTGCTTTGCACGTCATTGAACCATTCGACTGTAATGTATATGAGTGCCTATGGAAATGCCCATATTTAACTCACACAAACATTTAAGGCATTAAAAATATTAAAGATAAACTCATAAACAAATTAAACACTTCAAAAATTAAAATGTTTTGGGAAATTGAATATATTTCATTAGCAGAAAATTGCTATTCCTACTGTAACACTTTAAGGTACACTACTATTTAGCTCAGAACTCATGTAATGAAATATTTGCTACAGTTTATATTGCAAGCAGAATGCCGCAAAAAAATGTACTTTGGGCAAAGTAAAAAATATAAAAATGTGAAATTAGTTAATTTCAATCTAATTTATGTAACTTATATATAAAGAAAAACTTTTTGTGAAAAATTTCAAATAATTTTTTCGATTATTTAAATTTATTTTCATCGGGATAAACATTAATTGCATTTATAGTAATTAAATGTGCTAAAGTCCCAAAACTTATTTAACAAATTGTGAAAAACAATCTGATGTAGGCGTGTCCCTATCCGGATTTCATTCCTGCCCAAGGAAATCTTCAGGGGACTTTGTTATTGGAATTTTATCACTAGGTCTAAATGTTATTTGGTGTGCTACCAAAGTTTTCGATTTTTGTACAATTTGTCTTAAACTTTTGAAATTTTTAAACTCTTACTAACAATTTTTGAGATATTGCAATTTGATTTCCATTAAAAACTGCATATTTTTCCTCTATTCCAGAAATTTTTTAAAACTTATCGTAGAATTTTTTGTTTCTGTTCGCAAATACTTTACAATACATGCTTTCATTTGATCATAATTATGTCTGCAATTAAAAATGATGTATCAAAAAATATATTTTTTCATATTCATATTCATTTTATTTCTCATGTTCTCATGTTCTCATGTCGTTAATCCGAATTTTCTTAAATGAAGGAAAAAAACTCCATTTTTAGTAAAAATCAAGTCGCAATAACCCGAAAACCGTTAGTAAGATTTTAAAAATCTTTAAATATTCTAGCTTAATATGACAAAATGAATAAAAAATTATTTGTCGCAAGACATATTTATACTAAGCAGTTCAAGAATTTTTTTCATAAATCGAAAGCTTTGTTCGAGGGGCGCCACTAGTTAGTGATTCCCGATTTTTCTCAAAATTCGCACCATCTAACTTTTAGATAGAGTTCTACAATAATCGCAACAATAATTGATATAAATCGAATGTTGAAAAATATGCATTTCTAATGTATATTGATATGGAGCACCTCATATGTATATAAGCCTGCCATTAATTGACACTAGAAATTATTTTAAGCCATATGATTACTAGAAGACATTAGGCATATGTGTACTTAAAATTTAAAATCAAAATTAATAATTGTCAAAGTATGATCATCGACATATCTGTATGTCTGATAGTCGATTTCAATATATTCATTAAAATGTCACTTGAGATTTTTATATGTTTATAAAAAAAGTTTGTCAAAAAGAAAATCGTGGTAATTGCTGTTGATGGTGTTTATTATTGTCATTGTAATTTATTTATGTTTTGACAAATCAAATTTATATATATTTACAACAATTTAACGTTTATTTATAATTATGTAAGCGTACAGGATGTTATTATAAAGTTTAAAAAGTATTCTTAGAAAATTTAGCATCAAGTTTATTTTAAGAAATTAAATCAAATTAATGTTTTCCTTAATTTAACACATTAATATTTTGATTATGAAATATTAAATTTACGTATAAGAAAGATGCCATTTGTAACACAAACATTTATACTAGGGTGGAGTAATTTCAGTTTTTGGTGAAATTTAAAGAACAACAAGAAGAGGGTAGACATGCTTAGAAAATTACAAAAAGCAGTATTTAAAAAAATTAAAAAAAATACCACATACAGGAAAAAGTTGGGGATACGTAAATTCAACCAAAATTGATTGAGAAATCGTATTAAAATCAACTGAAATTGATTAAAAATCAATTCAAAATTAGTTTTAAAATGACTATCAATCAATGAATTGACCTATACCTAGCGAAATATTGGTTATGTCATCTCATTATTGTTACCAATAATGATATATCATTACCTTCTGCATTATTTTAAAATACAACATATTGAGTTCTTAATACCGGCCTAGTGTAGTGATTACTTTTAAATAAAAAATAATGACTAACTCACATTTCACATTTCTTGAATGAGTTTCAATGAAATTTGTTCACTAAACTTATGAAGTTTTCTTCACAATGTGAATGAAAAATTTCTTAAACTTTATGAAAAAGCTTCATGGTTTTAAAGAAACTGTTTATAATTAAACTTTTTCATTAGTCGTATGAATTTTTTAGTAAATAAAACTAAAATTTTCATTAAATTTTCTGAAAAATTGCATTAATTTAATGAAAAGTTTCAATGGACGAGCTCTAGTGACAGTTCATAGATTTAATGAAAAAATTGTTTGATATCATGCAGAGAATTCTTTCAGTGTAGAGGGAAAAATGGAACCAGTGGAAAATAATAAAGAACTTTTGTAATAGAATAAAGAGTTTAAATACGTGTTTTGCTCTCTAGTGTGAATGCCGAATTAAATTTTATACTACACACAGAGGAAAACTTAGCTAGTTGCCAACTGAAATTCGGTTAATACAAGTTCGGTAATTAGGAGTTTCAGTCGTTTGGTACAACTGAACATTTTTAGTTGCATCTCCCAAAGTATTCAGAAATCTAATGCAAATATCGTTGTTCTAACTGAATTTATATGTTATTGCCATTAAAATACGCTTTTCAATTTTCTTGGCACTTTATTTCTCTGTGTGTACAGTCGCTCTAAACAGTGAGTGCTCACCACAAATTTGCGTTTTAAAATGATTTTAACTGTCAGTCGTTTTAATTTTTATTAAAATTAAGTCACCACTTCTTATTTGTCATATTTGTTTACTTTATTGTTATGAAATAAAAAGATCCGAAAGATTCCTAATTTTTTAATACACTCACAATATATTTTATGTTACCGATTCAAGTTTATTTTAAAAGTTGTACATTAAGCTTGTTTTCAAATAAAGAATCATATAGAATACATAGAAATATATTTTTGAAAATTTTACATCGGTAGTTTAAAAAGCAAAACTTTAGAAATATACCATGGCATAACTATAATGGTAGACTTATTAGGGAGAGTAATTTTAATTGTTTTACACACCCCCGAAATTCAAAGAAAAACAAAACATCAAAGTATTTGTTAAAAGAAATATGTTTACATTTCAAATAAAAAATACAATATTTAAAAAAAATTTAAACAATAATAAATAAAAGGAAACCAAAAATTAATTATTTTTGCTAGTACTCGTAACAATGATTTAACGCATTCGCGTATTAAGGGATTTATAATATCAGAATTTAATGACGGTAAATTACAAAAATATAGCAAATAATAAACAAATTGCTTCGATTTCAAAATAAATGTAATTTTGTTTTAAGTTATTTTACATTTTGGGGTATGTATATGTTTACATTTTTTTCAATGAAGAGAACATGTTTTCTTATAAGTCTACCTGTAAATAATTTTGCCATGGAGATATACGTACTTTTGTTAGTAGTTAAATATTGGCAGTTAAATATTGAATTTTGTTTGTTTTCTTTCAAAAAAAAAGGCCAATAATTCTAAAAACATTATTTTCAAAAGTATTTTGTTTGTTACAAAGTTATTTCCATAGAATTAACATGAAATTCAAACATCTAATCAGAAAAAACATCCAAACAAATACAAACATTGACTTGTGCATGTGTTCTGTTTTGTAATCACAAAAAAAAAAACTTTTAAATATCAAAAAATAACATATTGGAAATTGTTTTAAAAGACTTTCTGTTGTTTTTACCACTTTTATCGGTTATTTAAACAATGTTTAAAAATAAATATCAAAATGGGTTGAATATACAGAAAAATCAAAAAAAAATTCCTTTAATTGAAGTGCTTGTTGTAAAAACTTGATAAGCCATTTTATTTTTAGTTTGTTTTCGCCTTTTAAAGGTTGAAAAATGCAAAAAAATATTACTTTGCAGGACGTTTATACTCTAATAATACTTGCAATAAGTGAATAAGCAAGGCTTCTATCAAATGTTAATCAATGGATGTCTAGAAAACATTGAAAATCCATAAAAAATAAAATGTGGCTTATCATGTTTTTACAATAAGCTCTTCAATTGTGTTTTCAATTTATTTAATATTTATTTTTTGTAATTTTTAACGTTATTAGTGGGTGTGGAACAACAACAACAACAAAACATTTGTTTTGAAACTCCAAAGCGTGAGTGCTCTCTAACGTTTATTCTAAGAAATTAGTTCTTTGGTACACGATTTTATGATAAATTTGTATTCCGATATTCCATATAATTCCTATTTATATTCTCGGAAGTGAAATTCACAATGTTTGGGACACATTAATTTGACTATCTCCCAATTATTCCTATAAAGACAGCAAAAACATGATAAATCTGGATCGGACAAAACTTAGCATAGATTACACAGCAGAAAAAAATCAAACTATTCTCAGTTGCCTCAAATATTTCAACGGTTGTTTCCTAATATCGCTGATTCCGAATATACCGTTGATTTATTTCTTGCAGCTCAAGAAAAAAAGAAATATACGCAAAATTCTAAGCAAATTACTCTATGAAATTAGGTATTTAAAAGTAAAACCTGTGCGCCCCGGTAGGCTAGTTGGTAGCGTGCTGGCTTATTAGTGCGGGGGTCGTGGGTTCGATTCCCACCAGAGGCACTGGTCTGTTTTCATTACAACGCGCCGAAGGCCATAGTAGCTAGTGCTCAGTTAGGGTAATAGTATATAATTTGTAATTGTATGATTATTAAAAAAAAAAAAAAAAAGTAAAACCTAGCTCCCGCCAAGACGCATAAAAATTGCAGTGTTTTATTAAAGGTTTGATTTAAGTATACTTTCAAAAACTTTCGACACGGCTTCCAGATAGTAGTGCTCTAAATTTAATTGCACTTGGTCCTAGTAAATGCGGAGTATACACCCAGCGAAGCAGCTATATGTGCATAGTAAACTTTTATATATTTTGAGTGTAAAATTTGTTTTGTAACAATAACGGTAAAGTATGAGTGTGCAGAAAATAAGTACAAATCCTATCAAAGAGAATTTGGTATTTTACTTTAATATTGTACCGTTATCAGTAAATATTAATATTAGTCTTTTGTGCGGTGAAGGAAATAATTATATGTGCATCAGTGATAATTCAGTGATAATCAGTGATAATTTTAAATAAAGAATTAATTAATATTAGACAAATAAAACAAAGGTAAAAAAAATAAAATGTAATTGTTATTGTTGTATTAAAATCCAAATATTGTAAATTATAGTGTAAAATGCCTCGAGGGACGTCTTTTTCCGAAATGGAACAAGTCCGTATTAAATCCTATAGGGAGGCAGGTCTAGGAGTGAGTTAATAGCTGCTAAATTAAATAGACATAGAAATTCCATCAAGAATTTTCTTAAAAATCCGAACACAGAGGACTGGCCCAAAACCAAAAGTGGATGAACGCGCTAAAAGAAGCATAAAACGTCTTTCTACAGAAAAAAAAACATGAGCGCCAACCAAATTAAGCAAGGATTGTCATTAAAAGTCACAAAAATTTAAAGTGAAGATATTAACTTGCGGTATGAAAAATGACCATGCTTCCACCACGGCAAAAACAGTCGAGATAAACCTCGCTAAAAAATTCAAATTCTTGGCAATTTGGAATATTGACGAAGTTTTGACGAAGATTTTCATGAGGATAACTGGACTTTTCAGTAGGATAATGCACCAATTCACTCAGCAAAGCACACAAAGGACTTTTTGCATTCAAGACGGATACCAACATTGAAGTGGCTTGCTGTTGGAAAACCCTTGGAGTATACTGTCTCAAAATGTGTACAAAAATGGACGTCAATTTCATTCACTTAAGGACCTTCGGAAGAGTGGAATAAAATTGACGTCAATATTCTTCAAAATCTTGTGCGCTCTATGCCACGCCGCACACTGGGGATTTTTGTATGGAGGTGAGGAAAAAAATATATTTTTCAAAAAATATAATGATTTCATCACAAATTTAGTTTTATTTATATAGTAATACACAAAAGTAATCAAAATAAAGAAAGTTAGAGAAATATATATCGTTACCTACACTCAAAAAAATAAGTTAGTAGAAAAGTTAGTAAAACGTCTTGTAAATTAGGTATACTATTTTTTAGCAAAATTTTTTGCTAAAATCGTGTTTTCAGCTAAAATTTTTGTTATACTTATTCAGCACTTAACTGTTTTATACTAATGCTTTACTAATATACTAATGTTTTACTAATTAATTTTGCTAAAAAAAAAAATTGTGCTGATAAGCACATTAATAGTGTGGACGACAACCAGATTGAAAGATATACGCAGAATGAAGTAGATGTCGCGGCATGTCAAGATGTAGTAGAGAAGAGGAAAATGATACTAAAAAGTACAACTCTAATAAGACATATAAAAAAAATCAACCATGGAAGTTTTTGTATCTCTTTTTCATACATAAAACAAAATTGAGGATTAAAACAACTTAAATATTGCGTTGTCACCGGCTTGTGAAAATAATTGTCTATTAATTAAATAAAAGACAAAATAAAATATTTATTTATTTAAACTAAATGTTTATAGATAAAAGACAAAATAAAATATTTATTTATTTAAACTAAATGTTTATAGTGTGGTCAAATTGCAAACAAACATATACAGAAATGTAGACAGAGTAAAGCGAAAGGCAAAAAAAGGGTTGTTTTTTTCGTTTCGTTTGTTTTTGTTTATTTTTTCGTTTCGTTTCTATAATTATCTTCGGCAGTTGCGTCCGTAGCATCATTTAGACTACCATTGATGTAAGTAGTTGAAAGAAAATTTTTGTTATGTTATATATATTTATTTCTATATATTTTCAGATATTAAATTAATTCATGTCGTCAATGTGGGAAAAGGAAAATTTTTATATTTCGTTATTATAGTAAATTATTTTTAAAAGAATCACAAAAATATGTTTTATGATTTTCAGCAAATAAATTAACTAAATTACAATTTTTCTACAAATTTTTTGCGTTTTTTTCAGTCTACTAAAATTCAGCAAAAAATTTATTAATTTTTAGCAAGGCATTTGTATTTCTAATCTACTAAGTGTTAGCAAAACTTTTGCTGAATCTACAAATTTTGTTGCTAAAAATCAGCTCGCTGATTTTCAACAAAAGATTTTGCTGACATTAGCAACTTTTTTGCAAGCATCCTCCTGACTAAAATTTTGCTGACTCAGCAACATTTTTTGCTGACTTTACAAACTTTTTTTTTGAGTGTACAATGTAAAAAGCCCTAACTAACAAAAAAAATTTAAATGATTTTTTAATTCATTATTTATTTTAAATCTATTTTTAATTTCATCACAACCTTAGTTTTATTTATATAGTTATATACAAAAGTAATCAAAATAAAGAAAGCTAGACAAATGTATATCGTTACCTACAATGTAAAAAGCCCTAACTAACAAAAAATTTAAATGATTTTTTTAATTTTTAATTTATTATTTATTTTAAATCTACTTTTTAATTTATTATTCTAAAAGAGCCTTAACTTCGTCGCTTATATCACTATGCTTTTTCTGGCTAAATGAAGGAGTCAAGTGTGAGATCATGGGATCTGATGTTACCATCATTCGGTGCATAATATCTTCGTTCGTGGCAATTCGACTGCATTTTCTGGAGTGTCTAAGGCGATATTTTTTATAGTCTTTGTTACGACTTTCCTGAGCCTCTTCGAATAATAAGCCTACAGGAAAAATACACTTTTCAATTATATATTTTCCATGAATCAGAATTTTGTGGAGTGTTGGTGGCATATTGTACCAAAACCAAATAATTAAAAAAGTGCACTTTCCTTTTTTCCTTTCAATTTTCCACGCACATTTATAACCGCTTATTACTTTGCTACCGCAATCATAAAAACTAAAAAACCTTTTGTTTATTGCTTTTTTTTTTAATTCTGAGAATCATAAAAAAAGTCATGAATGTTTTTGCAAAGAATTTTGTGCATATCTCGAGCAAATTTTTGAAATGCATACCTTCACTTAATTGTGAATAAAAGCGAAACGCGTTCATCGATTTTCATGATTTATGTCTCATTTTTTACATAGGTTATGCGACTTTACGCGAAAGTAATAGGACTTGAAACTTTTTTGTACTGTTTTGGATTTTTTATAAAAAATTTAAATTTTTTGGGCAAAAAATATTTTTTTTTCTTCATACATTTATTTATAACTGCGAAACTGTTGCTTATGTAGCAAAATGTTATATAAACAGATGAAAGTAATTGTAATTCTTGATTTTTTTAAATTTTTTTTCTGCAAAATTCGACTAGTGGTTCTCGAGTTATGTTAACCAAAAGAGCCTTATCAGAATTGAGTCCCGAATCAATCAGCTGAAAAATGTTGTACTGTGTAATGCAACAAATTGAGAAGTGGCACCTGGTGGCACTTGAAATTGATTAATAATGTTAAAACAGATATAAGACAATGTATTAGGTGTAATTTCAAACTGAGGAAAAGTAAAGATAAAATTGCAGGTCCAAATGTTTGGAGAAAAATGGGATTTTTGTTATATGTTCATAAAAATACACAAAAAAAAAAAACTTAAGTCTCTGCAGATTTTTTTTTTCAATTTTAGTATACTGAAATATACTACATTAAATAGAAAAAAAAAGAAAAACGTTAGCTCACATAGTAAAATAATATTCGTATTTAAATTCTTAGGTTTAAATTAAGTTGGTTCGGTAAAACACACAAGTTCTGAGTTTGAGACGGATATAAAAAAAAACTGGCAGTCAGATCGGAGTAAATCTGTTTGATTTGATTGTACCATTTAGTCTAAAATTGCAACATATCACTGCATATTGCATGAAGACTATGTTGACAATTTGACTTTTTTCCGCGAAATCCCCAGTGTGCGCCGCCTCTGTCAAATGATAATTGATAATGGAGGACATATCAATTATTAAATAAAATTTATCAATAACAAAAGTTTTTTCCTATGGTTTCAATTACAAAAAATCAAAAAAAAAATACATTTGCAGCTAAATTTATTTCCTTCACCGAGCAAAAGACTAATATTAATATTTGCTGATAACGGTACAATATTAAAGCAAAATACCAAATCCAACAATGTGGTTCTCTTTGATAAGCTTTGTGCTTGTTTTCTGCTTACTCATATTTTACCGTTATTGTAACAAAACAAATTTTACACTCAAAATTTACATACACATATAGCTGCTTCGCTGGGTGTATTATTTCTTTTTTGAAAATTCGTTATAGTTCGCTTTTAGTCGCTGCTCAAAGTTAGGGGGTTTTTAACAAATGTGTAAGAAATATACAATGGTTAAATTATCGTCACATTTGAAAGTGTCAACAGAAAATTAATAAGTTAGTGCAATTTTAAAGATCAAATAATCTTCTCTAAACAGTGTTGCCCAAATAAATTTTTATGAAACTTTTCATCATATTTATGAAAACTTCATAATTGAATAATTGATAATTTGATTTTTAATAAAAAATTTTGTATATACCTAACTTAAAATTGCAATATTTCTTGCCACGCATAGGAAAATTAATATGCATGTTAAACAGAAGACCACATGTCGTTAAACTGCGTACTCGGATTTTCGTTATCACATCCCATATTCTTTCAAAATGCCATTTAAAATTAAATCTTTAAACGAATTATTTTAATATTTATGCTCATTAAATGATGCTAATATGGATAGCAGATGAAAGTTAATAATCTCCGCTATTTCACAAAATTATTTGTCGTATATTTAAGGCCCAAAATTTTTAAAAATTTGCCACTAAAAATTTTATCCTTCAATATCCTTGATTGTTTTATTTATGGTCATCAAAATAAAAAAATTATATAATAAATTTCATAAAAATTATTTATGGTTTTTGGAGATATTCGCGAATTAAGGATATTTTTGCATTTCATTATCCTTACAACACTGTTTAATTTGATCTTTAAAATGACACCAAATGTTTAATTTTCTATTGACGCTTTTAAATGTTATGACAATTCAAACATTATATATTTTTGAGCTACGACTTAACGCGAACTATAAGAAATTTTGGAAAAATAAAAAACACGTTAACTAGGAGAACGTTTATACCAAGTTTGTTTTAAAATCAGTGGAGGTAAAGTTGAAAATATCGATTTTATGTGATCATTAAATGTACTAAAATCCCAAAACGTATTTAACTAATTGTGAAAGATCATTTGTTGTAGGCTATTCGCTATGTAAATTTTTCCGTGTTTGTTATTCAAAGCTGTAAGCCACAAAATCCTGAAAAATTCGGACTAAGGTCTGAAAGGCTTAATAACGTTGAAGTAAAACCGTATTTAAAGGTAATTTCAATAAAGTTTCTAATACAGAAACCGGATACAACTATAACTGATTTTGTTCTATGAGTGTATGCTTCAAAGCATTGTTTTTGCCTCAGTTATGTTTTAAGACAAAATGTAATACATTCGATTTTATGTAATTGGAAAACACATGTTTCTATCGATCAAATTTAGATAATATATACAATTTTTGAAACAGAAATAAAGTCTTGTAATTTTTTATCAAAAGATTGAAGGGCAGTATTTTTTATATTTTTGAATATTTTAAAAAGAGTTTGAAAAAAGGCCAGAATTGATTTTTGCAAAAAAAATATTAGGCAGCGCTTATGAAATGATGAAGATCTATAAAATATTTTGTTTCTATTTTTATAAAACTCTTTGTCGTATTTATGAAAACTTCATAAATATGATTAACAATTCCTAACAAATGATTTGTGAAACATATTCATGAATATGAATATTTTCCCTGAATATATATGGGTTATGCAAATATATTCTACTTATAGTATGTTCGGCCAATTTAATTTGTAAGTATACGTTGTAATTATTTGGAATAAAATTTTATTATATATAAATTTTTTTAAATTTTCAAAATGTTTGGCTAATTTTAGCACTCCGTTTTAAAATATTAGTAAAATGTTTTGTTGAAATCAACAACAAAAATGAGTACAAATTTCGTAATTTGTAAAATGAGAAAAGTAAAATAGTAAAGTGGAATTGAAAACCTTTCCAGATTTTTCTACTAACTTTTTTACCTGAGTATATAGTATCCAAATAATACTTTGACATGCCAGCAAGAATAAACTGTGGTTCTCGGCTTTAAAGTTACTACACTGAAAAAAAACATGCAACATTTTACGAACAAAACTTTCGTAGTAATTTTTTCGTAATACGTTACGTTTGTAATGCAAGATGAGCGCAGGTTTGATTCTTACAGCCGCAGGTTGTTGAAAAATTTATCATATAGAGACAATCTGACAATTATAAGACACAAAAAATAATACAATTTAAATGGAAAATCACTGATGAGAATGTCCATAAAAAAAGGCAGAAACTAGACTAGTCTGATTTAAAAATTAATAGCGTTTATAATTTTTAGAGAAAAACGTTTATTCTGCTTCTTAACCTCAAAATTTCTAAATTAAAATTTGTCAAATGCATATTAATTAAAAATTAATTGCGCCTGTCTATATGACGTAAATAAAACACTGTACTAAAATATATACGAATAGTTCGTATATTCTACGAAACTCAGTTAAGGCAAGAATTGACTAATTTTACGAAAATAACGAAAATCTTTCGTATTTTGTTTTTGTATATTATAACGATAATTTATTATTTTCAACATTAAACAATATTTTATGCTTATTTTTACTTTCATATTCAATACCAATGAATGAACATATTTTTAGTTTTTTTTTTTCGAAAAAATTTTCACTACAACGACAAAACTTGTAGTTTTTGGTAAACATTTCTATAGAATTTTATATATATAAATAAAAAAAAGGTTTCAAAAACTACTACTACTGTAAATGAAATATTATACAACTTAATCTTAAATCTTAAAAATTCATTATTCTCTTAAATCCCACAAATTGAAAATTTCTTTTAGAGAATTATATTTTTAAAAAGTAAAGTACCAGCTTTAATAAAATGTTAGCTTTATAAAGTAATTTTATCGTATAAAGTGTAAACAACGTATTTGCACAATATTGTCATAATTGTTTTACAAACCCTGGAAAGTTTTTTTGTACAATTTGTTTTGAATTTCTACAGTCTGGTTAAAATAGTCATTTCAAATAACAAAAAATCCCACAGAGCTGAATTTTGGTACAGATCTTGGGTACACCATTTTTAAATTTTTCTCGTAAAATGTAATTTTTTTAAAAAAAAGTTCGAACAAAAAAAAACCATAAAATTATCAATAAAAATTGTCCTTATACTTTTTTTGTAAGAGTCACCATTTCTGAGTCATTGCGATTCTAAAAGTTGAAGGAGTCGTATTCTATATAATATGCACACATTTCCACACCACCCGCTAGTGCAGGCATACTCCACAAGCGGTTATGACCGATTTTCATGGTATAATATAGTATTTACTGCATATTGATTGGCAACATTGCTGTTGATCAAAAATAATCATTTCATCAAAAAAATACAGAAATTGACTATTACAATTTTAGAAAAGTGATTCCGAAATACAACTTTTTTACATTTTTTAAGAAAATAAATTTTACATTTTTAACATACATAATTTCAAATCATTAACTTCAATTAGCTCGAACTTGATTGATTTAAAAACATGTATTAGAAATACTAGAATGTCTTAATTTTATTAGTTATGATTAGTCACAGACTTCATATTTTTGAGGTATAAAAATATATTAAATTTTTTTAATTTAAGCAATTTTTTCCTTGCACTAAAAGAGAAACTAGGAGATCTTTCTTATAAATTAAGTAACCCCTGATGTTTACTAAAGTACATACATACATAGTACGAGGGCGGATCAATAAGTCCGTGACTTTACTAACTTCCCTCGTAGTTATAGGAAATAAAGGGTCCGCCAAATAACTTTTTTTTTTTTGAACTCCTGAACCAATTGGACTTTGTATGGCGTCATACCAAGGTCTTTATGCAAAATTCGTCTCAATGATGTCTCCGAAATGTTCAATTGTTGAGAACGACGGTGAATTGATGTTGATGGCGCTTCACGCACACTTTCTGCCACAGCAGAAATATTCTCCTGTGTACGCACTGTTTTTGGCTTTTCACGCTTTGGTTTATCGATGAGGATGCCAGTTTCTTTCACTTTTTTTACAAGATAACGAACATACGGACCATATTCGTTCAGCGGAAGGATAAAACTAATTATCTGTCAAATCAGACATGTGCTAAGTCACGAAATAAGCACTAGTTGAAAAAAAAAAACGTTAGATGGCGGACCCTTTACAACACTGCTCCCATCAAGTACCACCTGTTAATAGACTACTGTCAGATTTTGAGCAAATTCCGTCATTTACTTTGCGTTTAACAGCTGTTCTAAACATACAACCTCGCGGATTTTGTTAAAAATTGAAAAAAGTGAATTTCGAGTTCTCATGAAACATTATTTTTTGCGAAAAAAAAACCGACAATCAAATCAAGGAAAAGCTTGATAAATACTATGGGGACTCTGCACCATCGATTTCAATGGTAAAAAAGTGGTTTACTGATTTTCGTTGTGGTCGCACAAGTACAACTGACGCTGAACGTTCTAGACGTCCAATTGAGGTAAGTACAACCGAAATTTTCGAAAAAATTCACGATATGGTGTTGGCCGATCGAAGAGTAAAAGTGCGTGAGATTGTTGATGCCATAGGCATTTCATATGGCAGTGTGGTATCGATTTTAAATGATCAGTTGAGTTTAAGAAAGCTATCTGCAAGATGGGTGCCGCGTTTGCTCTCAATTAACCATAAACGTAATCGTGTGACAACTTCAAACTATTGTTTGGAGTTGTTTAACAGCAATTCGAATGAGTTTTTGCTGCGTTTCGTAACTGTGGATAAAACATGGGTCCATTACAACACTCCTGAGACCAAGCAGCAGTCTAAACAATGGGTGAACCGTCTCCGAAGAAGGCCAAGGTAAGTTTGTCGGCCAATAAGGTGATGGCAACAGTTTTTTGGGATGCACGCAGGATAATCCGCATCAATTACCTTCAAAAGGGAAAAACAATAAACGGCGAATATTATGTCAACTTATTGGACGACTCCATATGGCCAAGAAAAAAGTTCTTTTTCATTAAGATAATGCACGGTTGCACACATGTACAGTCTCAATGGCAAAATTCCATGAATTGAGCTACGAATTGGTACATTATCCGCCATATTCTCCGGATTTAGCCCCCAGTGACTATTTCCTATTTCCAAACCTAAAGAAATGGCTCGGTGGAAAGAGATTTAGATCCAACGATGAAATTATTGATCAAACAAATGCCTATTTTATGGAACTCGAAAAATCTTATTTTTTTGGAAGGGATACGAAAATTGGAGAAACGTTGGACTAAGTGTATTGAGCTAAAAGGAGATTATATTGAAAAATTATTTTTTTTTTATTTAAAAAAAACTGTATTTCATTCAAAAATTCACGGACTTATTGATCCGCCCTCGTATTCTAAGTGTAATATTATTACGTTAAAAACTACAGAAAATACCTATTAAATTGCTTGAAACACACAATTAATAAAACGATTACTATTTATTATGTATATTAAACCAATTTGGATATTTATTTTTAAACGTTGTTTAAATAATCGATAAAAGCATTAAAAAGAATAGACTTTTTTTTAAAACAATCTTCTATTTTTAACGGATAAAACGTAAAAAAAGATTTTTCTTAGTTTGGTTTGGATATTTAAAAGTTTTTTTTTTTTGTGATTACAAAACGGAACATATACACAAGTCAATGTTTGTATGTTTGAATATCTTGTAAATTCAATTGAAATCATTTTGAATTTATATGTTTGTAAAAAATGTTGTTGGAATTATTGAACTTTTTTTTAAAGAGAAAACAAACTAAATTCAAAATTTAACTGCCAATATTTTACTACTAACGAAAGTATAGTATAATTCTATAGTTTGTTTTTCAGACTAACGATATAAGATGTTGAAAAATATTTTTCAATGTATTTTAATTGAATCTTCATTTCACAACAAACTTTACGTATAATTTTATAAATAAACTTAAATCGATTACAGAAAAAGTATCGTGTAATTAGATATAAAACGAAGGAATCATTTGGCAACAATTGTAAAGGTACTTACCTGGAAATACGCAATATGTATTTATATAAGTACGCAATGTGTATTCATAAGTATTTTTAATAAACACAAATCGCTTAATAAAAAATAACTACATATTAAAAGAAAGTACTTTTATCTTTTTTTCAATAAAGTAAATGTTTACCAAAAGATTATATTTTATAAGGATGGAACAAAACCTAAGTTGGTGCTTATAGACTTAAAAAATTCGATGCAACTTTTTACGAAAAAAAACTTAAGTAGTTATTTTTTTCGTAATATATACGAATATTTCGTATATTATACGAAATTTAGTTTAGGCAAGAATTGACTAAATTTACGAAAACAAAAACGAAAATCTTGTGTTTTATTTTTTTTTTGTGTATTATTAACGATAATTTTTTATTTTTTGCGTTGAACAATATGTTTATTTTTTATTTTCAGATCCAATACTACCGAATCACGATTCGCACTACAACCAAAAACATGTAGTTTTTAAAACTTCTGTTATATTTTTGTTTAAAATTTCTAAAGAATTTGTTAAGTAAATAAAAAAATTTTCAGAAACTACTTCTGGTTGCTGTAAATGTGGTATTATGCTACTTTTAAATCTTAAATCTTAAAAATGCATAATCCTCTGAAATCCCTTAAACTGTATATTTCTTTTTAAGAATTTTATTTTTAAAATGTAAAATACCTACTAAATTTAACATAAAGTTAGCTTTATAAAGTACTTTTATAAGATATTTTTAACAAACAAAAATCACTTAATACACAATAACTAATGGGCTAAAAAAAATAAAGATATTAAAAGAAATATTATAGACTCAAAAATTTATCTTTTTTGCAGATTTCTTTGAATTGTTCACAAAATATTCAAATTCAATTATATTTAGGAACCAATTCTGAACCATTTTTTGCTGTAATGATTTTTTTCAATTTTTGTATTTTTTATGATGATTCATTTTCGACCCATAGAGTAAGAACCCTTAAAAAAGTATCCATGTTTTGCTGGCTGGAATACTATAATAATTTTATACGTAATTTTAAAGGTATTTTTAACAAGAGATACAATTGGACTTTATGTGTATTTATTTTTTTTTTTAAATGCATCTTTTACAAAAAGATAAATCTTGTTAATTAAAATGTTTCGTAAAAC
Organism: Delia radicum; assembly: GCA_021234595.1. Classification (NCBI taxonomy): domain Eukaryota; kingdom Metazoa; phylum Arthropoda; class Insecta; order Diptera; family Anthomyiidae; genus Delia; species Delia radicum. Next base: position 191,932,040 of record CM037851.1, on the reverse strand, counting down.
ACATCTTTTAAAACAAAGTGGTCTTTTATGAAGAAGTTTTTTAAATTTTCCACTAAATGTTTAATTTTTTCTAAAAAAAATATATTTATCAATACTTCAGAACCCAGAAAAATAATTGGTTATTATTCGGTCAAAACCATAAAAATTTATTTAATATTACGTTACCAGCACGGAAAGCACGGAATAAAGTTAATGATAACAAAATTAAGGTGCTAAAATCAGTGAATTTGTGCCTTTATTTAGAGCTGTAAATAAGCGCATTTTGGATATCGAAACAAGTGCTTTCATACGCGAGCTAACTCAAACAAAAATTATGCCTTATATAACCAATATTGCAAGCGCTTAGCTGTTCACTTTCCCTGTCGAAACTGCTTCCAAACAAGTAGCTTTTTTGCTGGGTTATTTTATTTGGAACTACTAATAATCGATTAATTAAGCAAAAACACTGTACTGGTAATTAAAAAGAGGCAATAATGTAAACTTAGATACAAACTAGATGAGAAAACTAAATATATAATTTTCCAAGCTTCCGTTCAGAGTCATCTCAACTATCTAACGCTTATTTATGGCTATAGAGAAAATTCTGATCTAAAATCATTACAAATCATTCAAAATAAATCATTAAAAGCTGTTTTTAATCTTCCACATTTGTTTCCCACAGTATCACTATATAAAGATGTTGCTCAAAAAGTTTTTTCAATATATGGACTGTTTAAATTACAGTTGTTGCTTTACATTTATAGTCGTGCATAACGTTGGTCATCATACAATCAGCTTTATAACGAATCAAAATGTTTTTAATACAAGGAACAATTCTAACCTAAGAACTGCTAGATGTAGGCTAGAAGTGACCTAGCAAAGAATAGAATATATCGGTAGTATGGAATACAATAATTTACCTCAATGTTCAAAAGATTGTGTATCAATTTCTTCATTTAAAAACAGACTAAAAGAGTATTTACTACAAAGTATTGAAATGCTTTTAATATAAATAATAACATTGTATAAAACTTTTTTCTTTCTTTTTTGTTTTTTTTCTCATATGTTAAATTTAATACATAATTGTATAAACATATCTACACTTTTTTTGTTATAAATTTTACTGTAAAATTAGTTAAATGGACCTGATTGCCAACTTTGTCACAACAATGCCCTAGAATCGCTGAAGCTCTATTATTTTAAGAATTCAATTTTGTAAAAATTAATTTAAATAAATAAAAAAAAACTAAAAAGCAATCCTATTATCAAATTATTGGTATTTCCAATCAACTTCACAAATAATAATAACAATAAATAATAATAATTGCGTACGGTAGTGATAATTCAAGAGAATTCGTACAATCTGTCAAATTTTAAAAAAAAAATTATCGATAATCAATTCGATTCCCAACCAAATATGCCACCAAATTAGAGTTTCAGTAGTACCAACAGAACTGTGTAGAAGCCACTAATGATTGGTATTGGTAAACATATTATAGACTATGTTTGTTTTCTTACAAAATATTTAAATTCAAATTTGTATGTATTTGTATTTTGTATTTGTATTCAATTGTACTTCGAGTTCAAATCTCGGAATAGACAAACACAAAAAGTTTTTTTAATTAAAATAAAATATTCAAATGTTTAAATAGAAAATAGCAAATAAGGCAAAGAAACTTAAAAGCGATTGTGGTGCAATTAGTAGGACAGAGGACTATAATTTAAAGGTCACGGTTCAATACCAAAAAAATCAAAAAAGTTTTCTAATTTGAACAAAATTTTGTGGAATGTAAAAATATTTATGTGGAATGTAATATTGGGTTAGACAACTGAATATCGGCTTTCACGACAAAAAATATAATTTTACAAGTTTGATATAATTTTTATTAAAAATAAAAATTATGATTGTTTCGACCTTTAATTGTGCAATGAAAATGAAAATTATTCAAGTTCGAGGCCGTACTCTATATTTCTTTATTAAGATATTATCCTGGCAAATAATCTATAGAGTTTTTATTTTCAAATTTATTATTTGACCCTTTCAGGAATGTGTTGATAGATCTATTTCGGGAATTTTCTAGGTTCCCATCAACAGAACACGTTTTGAAAGAGGTAACAAACACATGCCAAATATCAAACTTTCATATAAACTAGTTTATTCACTACCTGAGACCTAATATATGAGCTCGAAGTTAAAGATTATCACCATTGATCAAAAAATAAATTGATCAAAATATAGTTGATCTAAAAATAATCCACCTCCAATACACGTTTTTGTTTTTTTCCTCCTTTTTTTTTGTCTATAAAAAAAACAGGGGGAGTAAACTAGACTGTACTTTGTCTTTTATACAAATTTGATACAATTTTTATTAAAAATAAAAATTATGTTTTTTTCGACCTTTAATTGTGCAATGAAAATGAAAATTTAATTTCTAGGCCATACTCTATATTTCTTTATTAGGATATTGTCCTCACAAATAATCTATAGAGTTTTTTGTTTTCAAATTTATTATTTGACCCTTTCGGGGTCGATAGTTGTTCTTTTCTGGGTGAACAATTCCTCTTTTATTTGTAATTTTTTTTGGTAGTCTTACGTCTCACGGTTAATAATTTCATCGTTAATAATGTTCAAAGCAATTTTAATAGTTTTCACAAAACAATTTGAAACCTCTGCAAAAATTGAGCAAAAATATTTTTTTAATTCTGTAACTAAGTAATTTATTAATTTGAATACAGTATTGTACTTAAATTTTATTTATAAATTATATCCACATTTGAAACAAAAAATATTAAAGGTTTATTCACAATACTGGATTACTTTACGTTACAGATTGGATTCAAGAAAAAAAGTAATAGAATTTATACAAAAAATATTTAAGTTCAAAAGAGAAAGGAACAAAAACCAATTTGTTGCGTACACTAATAATAATTCATGCATAAAAATACGTAAAAATGTCAATATAACAAAAACTTTCGTAAAATACACGAAATTTAGTTTATTTTACAAAAGATTTCTTTGTTTTGAAATTTTTGTCGTATTTTTAGCATGGATTATTATGAATATTGTGAGTCAACCTTTATTTTTAGAACTGATTTCATTTAATTTTTTTAAGTTCTATTTCATTCTTAACATTGAATGAAGTCATAAAATTAATAATATTAATGAAATATTAATTTATCTTGGTTTTAAATAAATTTTATTATTTATAAAAAGTTGCCAAAAAGAAATCGAATTAAAGAAATTTTTTAAAAATTTTCATTATTAACGGTATTTGAAATTTTTTTTTTTTATATAAAAACTAAGAACATTTTGTTAAATATAAAAAACAGTAATCCATTTTACAAAATTATTTCATAATAAAAAAAACGAAACAACGAAATTCTTTCGTAAAATATAAAATAAAATCTTAAAATGTATACAAAATTTCGTAATTTCGTGTATTTTACGAAAGATTTTCTTGGTGCGAAACACCGCAATTCCTTCGTAAAATACAAAAATAAATTCCTAAAATGCACCCACAAATTTCGTAATTTCGTATATTTAACGAAATATTTTCGTGGTGCAGAATCAGAACCAGTTACCCTAGTAACAAGTCGGCTAAAAGTTTCTGTTAGATCAGATAAAAATTCGCTTTTTTTGCCGCCATATTGTATCCGCCATGTCTTCATTGGTGCCCCACTGGTGCAGAATATTCCGCTTTACCATAAGCTTTTGTTACTGTCATTTTTTTATTGCAATGAATCATTTTTGATGTCAGTGTAAATTGGAGCCAGCAGATGCATCTCGCAGCAATAAAAAAGAAACACCAAAATCCAAAAATCGATCTTTCCTAATGCATGCACACCTTCTGTATAATATGTCACATAATCCATCATATCAAATCAACAATCATCATCATCTACATATTTTAGTCACATTAGTTTAAAATGGACCTTGCATTAAAATCACTCATTATTAAAAGTTGTATATTATCATTCTTAATCTTCAAACCCTCTTCAACATTGTAAACATAAAAACTTGGTATTGTGGGCTTATTAATTCTTACCCAAAATGTTGAAACCCCATTTATTTATCTTAAACATTTATCCACACTCATCCATCTATTTAGCTCATCCATCCATCCAGTCATTTATTCATTTGTACTCTAAAAACAGCATCCATCATTTTAAACTGTTTGTGTGGTATTTATGTCGCCATCAACTTTGGGTTGTAGTCCTTTAGCTTTTATTTTTTGCAGCTACAGTCTTGGACAAAATATTTAAATTCCTTACAGGCAAATATTGTATTACATGATAGAAGAATTAGTTGGATGTAAAAAGTAAGGCTATTATATGATAACGTATAAAATCCAGATCCTAACAAAATAATAGAATATTACTTATAGACTTTGTTTGACCATCACTGTCGATTAAACATAAAGTAAGCATTACTCGTATTATGTAAATGTGAAATCCAATTGTTTAAACATTTAGCTAGATGCATAATTTATTGTAATAACACACCTGGCATTGCTTAGTTTTAAAGGGAGATATTTCATCTGGTAAATGAGAATGGTTGGAAATAGTATTATGGTAGTTATGTACATGGTAATGTATTTTTTAATATTTTCTTTAAACTTCGCAGCTAAGTCAGCAGAGCGTTATTTACGGTAGGATCAAATTACATTTTATACATACTTTTGTTTTCAAGAGCAGCAATCAAATTATTAAATATTAAATTTAAATGGATTAAATTTAAATTGATTACGCTATAAAAATAGCAAAGAAAAAAATGATTTTGCTTTGCATCATTTCTACATAATTTCGGCATGCTGGACACAAATCCAGCTAAAACTTAATTTTTCACAATCGGTTTTCGAAATATTTAAATTTTTAGATTTTTATTAAAAAGGCTGTTTTTAGCAGCTTGGGCGTGGAATTAAATTTAAAACGTTAAAAAACTTATTTTTTTGTGAAATGTACGTAAGTTAAACTTTTATTTCAACATAATAATATTTTTTATTGTTCAATGATATTTTAAGGACTCTGTAATGAACTAGAAAATGCTCATCTTTAGTAAGACAAAATTCTGAAAAAACATGTATTGCAGGTAGGGTTTTTGTTTTCCCAAACTTTTTCATTACCCGAGAGAGCGGGATTTTTTTTGGAATTTCGCCCTTAACACAAATTTGACATCATAATTGGAATTTTGTTATAAAAAAAATTTATTAACCTGAAACTCGACATATGACAACACAAAAACTGTCAAATAATTTATTTAAAAAGCTAAAATTAGAAACCCTGGAAGAATGTTTTTGTAATTCTTTAAAGTTACGACAATATCCAATAATCTATATTTTCTAGAGACTTTCCTCTTTTAATGGTTAGTGTGGAGAATCGCTTTATCAGGTTTTGGGTTAGAGCAAAAAAAAATCTTTTTAATTTCTATACAAATTTGAAGTTGTAAAATTTAAAATGAATTGAAGTTAACAATTTATAATTTTACAAGTTTGTTATAATTTTTATTAAAAATAAAAATTATGTTTTTTCGACCTTTAATTGTGCAATGAAAATGAAAATTATTCAAGTTCGAGGCCATATACTCTATATTTCTTCATTAGGATATTGTCCTAACAAATAATCTATAGAGTTTTTGTTTTCAAATTTATTATTTGACCCTTTCAAACTTGTGAAAAAAGGCAGAGTACCGCCTAGTTTACTTTCCCTGTTTTGTTAACTAACTTAACAAAATATAAAAAATGAGAGAGAAACAAAAAAAAAAAAAAAAAAAAACGTGTATTGAATATCCACCAGAGGTGGATCTTGCACATCAAACAAGTTTTCAATTTATTTTTTGATCAATGGTTATAATCTTTAATTTCAAACTCATATGTATATTAGTTCTCATGTAGTGAGTAAACTAGTTCATATGAATGCTTGAGGTTTGGCATGGGATTGTTACCGCTTTCAAAACGTGTTCTGATGATGGGAACCTAGAAAATTCCCGAAATAGATCTATCAACATATTCCTGAAAGGGTCAAATAATAAATTTGAAAACAAAAACTCTATAGATTATTTGTTAGGACAATATCCTAATGAAGAAATATAGAGTATATGGCCTCGAACTTGAATAATTTTCATTTTCATTGCACAATTAAAGGTCGAAAAAACATAATTTTTATTTTTAATAAAAATTATAACAAACTTGTGAAAAAAGGCAGAGTACCGCCTAGTTTACTTTCCCTGTTTTGTTAACTAACTTAACAAAATATAAAAAATGAGAGAGAAACAAAAAAAAAAAAAAAAAAAAAAAAAAAAAAAAAAAAAACGTGTATTGAATATCCACCAGAGGTGGATCTTGCACATCAAACAAGTTTTCAATTTATTTTTTGATCAATGGTTATAATCTTTACTTTCAAACTCATATGTATATTAGTTCTCATGTAGTGAGTAAACTAGTTCATATGAATGCTTGAGGTTTGGCATGGGATTGTTACCGCTTTCAAAACGTGTTCTGATGATGGGAACCTAGAAAATTCCCGAAATAGATCTATCAACACATTCCTGAAAGGGTCAAATAATAAATTTGAAAACAAAAACTCTATAGATTATTTGTTAGGACAATATCCTAATGAAGAAATATAATTTATAATTTTTATTTAAAATACAAAAAAATATTAATGGAAATTCTAAATTTCACTAGTTCTATACAAATGATAAAAATTCGTCAAGAAATTTTCAATAAAAACTGTGGAGGAAGGTGGAGTAATGTGACTAGTTACACTCATAATAATCCATGCTTAAAAATACAAATATATTTTTCGTAAATTTTTTTCGTAGAATGTACAAACATTTTGTTAATATTACATAACTTTCGTATACAACAAATTATATAAATTTACAAATTTCGTAAAAAATTAAAACATGATTTCGTAATATTTTTTTAGTACATTGTACAAAAATTTGTAATGTTACAAATATTACATATGGATGTTGATGTGATTAGAGGTCGGATTTGCAATCAGAAGGTTGCGAGTTCAACTCCTGGCTAGGACAAATATTTTTTTTTTTTAGTTTTTATATTTTTTTTTTTTTTGTTTATTAATGTTTTTTAAATTTCTATGTTTTATTTTTCTATTTCTTTATTTCAAAATAAACCCGTAAGGTATGCACCACATTTTTATTTAAAAACAGTTTTTACAAAACTTTACGAAACGTGATTTGTATATTCTACAAATTTTTTCGTAATGTCAAAATAACCAAAACTTTCGTAAAATGAACAACGGTTTTCGTGTATTTTACCTATAGATTATTATGAGTGTAGGAAAAAGACAACTTAATTCTGTTGTGTTTTGCAGAATCAGTTAGGATTTTTACGTTAAACTTAAAATTAAAGATTTCATTTGAAATTTATGAAATAAGGTTACATGCTAGTGTCTAATAACATTTTCTGTGTTTTTTTCTAATAGTCAAAGTAAATTTTCATATAAAAACTATAATTTTTCTGTTAATTTAGAGGAAAATTTGTCATGATCTAACACCGAACAAATAAAATCTCACACATAAATTTATAATTCAACGATAAAATTCACTATTAAACCACTCACCAGGTACAGTGTAAAAATCGTTTAATGTATATGCTCGGCATATGTATTAATAAAAAATCTTTAATGTTTGTTGATATGCTTTGCTAATGTAGAAGGATAGTATATGATGACATTAGAGAAAAGAACTGCCATTTAAAAGTTTTAACTGAAAGTTAAACTGGCAACTATGATAATGACTAGAGAGAAAACAAACACACTATAAATAGAAATCGTTCGTGGTAAATTTCATTCTAACTCAACACACAGAGTAATGTGGGATTTAACGTTACCCAATTTCTTTAACGTGTGAGTTAAATAGATGATATTTACGATTAACACTAAATGGCACGAAGAATGTTGATGAAGACCGTAGTGGGTTAGAAAATGCATTCCATTCATGCCAGTGTCTAATAACTTTTTCTGTGTTTTTTTCTAATAGTCAAAGTAAATTATCATATAAAAATTATAATTTTTCTGTTAATTTAGAGAAAAATTTGTCATGATCTAAAACCGAACAAATAAAATCTCACAAATAAATTTATAGATCAACGATAAAATTCACTATTAAAAATTATTCTATCTTTAAAGATGTTGAATACAAAATGATGCTTTCAGTAGCAATTCACGACTATAAATGAATGCGCTTTATCAATAAAGATATCCCATATTGATTATAGTGCATGGTTTCGAAAAAGTTTATCCTTAAAGAAAATTTTTTGTGTTTTTTTTTTAATTGACTTGTTATTGCCAAAAACGCTAAGGAAAAATAAAATTTAAAAAAAATGAAATCATAAAGACATTGCGAAAAAATCAGTAGGTATATTATACGGGGGAAAAAAATTCTTGAAAACGAAATGGTTTTTCCTAAAATATTTTGATTTTATTTAATGCTTTCAAATTAAAAAAATAAACTTTATTAAAAGTAGTAGAATTTTTTGATTTCGACGGTTTTGATCAAAAGTTTTTATTAAAGTGGGCTATGGTAATTAAAATTTTTACTGAGTAATTTCAAAGAAATTCGTTACAAGTTTCTTAGAAGTTTGTATTCGAAAAAAACGAAAAAAGATGAAAAAGTGAAAAAAAATGTTAATTTTACATTTTTTGTTAACAGTAGGCGTAGAAGTGGGCGTGGTCGATGAAAACTATACTACGATCTAAGTTGAGGTCCGAGGATTATTCATGATAAATTTGAGGAAATTCCGTTGAGAATTGCAAATTTGTATAGAGAACAAAAAAATTATTCTATTTCGTTTACAAGGTGTTATTTTAATTTTTTTTTTTTTTCAATTTTAATTTTTCAATAAATACAATTAATTTTGTGATTTTTTTTTTCTTCCCTGGTTATTAGTTATATACCTCATTTATACTACAAATACTAGTAGTTTTTCAAAACTACATGTATTTTTTAATTTTGAAATTTTATACTAACTTTTAATCAAAAACTAAACGCTTGCAAAAAACTAATAGTTTTTTGTTGTAGTATAAATAAATGAGGTATTACAAATAAATTCAAGCCTCTTGAAGGCGGATGAGTGTTATTAATCGACATACTCAAAATAATATCACTCATACGACACGTAAGCAAATACCTAAGATATTATGACTATTAAACGAAAAAATGATCATATTCCTATCACTCCCATTTTGGAGTCATAACACAGCGCTACAAAATGTACACCTAAAATCGAAAACAAGAGTACCGACCATTGATTATAAATATTTTCGCTACGCTGATTTCAATGGCGTACCCATTTTGTTCACTAATGGGCCAGATTTTTCGTAAATTTGCATTAAAGTTTTGCGTGTTTTAGTTTTTTATGGAAAATACATAACATTCGGGTATCAAATTTGGATTATAAATCATATATAAATATACATATAAATTATAAATAAATCTGCGTTTTTGTTCAGTTTTTACTATATTTTACAATTTTTGTACAACTTATCATTCCAATTCGCAATCAATCAAATTATTTTTCTGTATAATCAAAAAGACATATCTGAACAATTATTTCGTATAAATATTAAAAAAAAAGTGCGGTTCGAGGAAAAATACGAAATGCGCATAAAATATATATGGCAGATTTTTTTAATGTTATTTTTAATTTATAACGGGCTTTCAACCTCCGTATATTTACAAAAATAAAGCAAATCAAACATATTAGCTTAATTAGGTTGATACTAGTATTTCGATCTGGCTAAAGATCTCATCAGAACCCGAAGTATTAGAAAAGCTAGAGACTCCAGAATAGGCAGAGCTTTAACAAAAAACCCTAATAATCATCAATTTTGCTCCATTCTTGTCTTCTTAGTAATCAAACACGTGGCGAGGGTCTTTTCCTAATAAGCACCATGACGTTACTAATCTTTGTAGACCATAAATGCTCTATTTATATAAAAAAAATTAAGGTTTTACTCTGGCTCAAGTAATATTTTTTACAGTTTTATTAGTTTATATTTGCGAAATTTATTGTAACAAACAAATTTGTTAATGAATGTCTTTAACGTATTTAGCATAAAAAACTATGATAATATATTTGATATTTAATATTACATTTTATATTCTGGCCCATCGGTACTCTTGTTTTATTTTTAGAGTTGCGCAGTATAATTAGAATTTTTGTAAAGTTTTGATCAAAAATGCATTAAAACTGACTGGGAGAAAGTTGTTATTTAATGGGTTGAAATGAGTTTGAAAGTTCAAAACTTTTCCAGACTTTCAGCACTCTCATCAAGAGACATTCAAAGACATTTCAGAAAATAAGTAAGGGAATGCTCCCTATTGTGGCCTGTTTCCATTAGTTGTTTTTCGTGTTGTTGCACGAATATGTCAAAACTGTCAACTGCCAAAGAGTTATATTTACGCTATCACTATTTTAAAAAAGTTTCGACTTGACTGCACACGTATTTCTTGGTTTTATTGTGTCATTTTAAAAAACTCAATATAAAGTATAATTTCTGGTAAACAGAACAAACAATTTTTATAGAATTTTCCAAGTAAGATTTTTGTAAGTGGTAATAATTGTATTCACAATATAAATAAAACTAGTTCATTCCATAAACAAATATAAATGGAATTTTTTGGCAAACTACATAAAGGCATGTGTTAATTATAGAAATTTTTTAGTAACTGAATATAATTTTTAAACATTTGTATTTGATATCATTCAAACTATCTTTTGTATTATTTTAAATAGTTAGTCGACTGACGACATATAGTCAAAGTCGCTCATTACTTACTTATTTTATTCTTATTTTAAAAAACTATGCTTTTTGTAATAATATGTATATTGCTAAATTTAAATAAAGAATACTACTACTACTACTATAAAATATAAAACGAAAATGTGATAAATTAGATTTCCATAATGTTCGCTAATATGGGTCTTTGATATATTCCCTTACTTTTTTTGTTATTATTTATTTTTTTTTTTTGAGATAGTCAACCTAACATTGTCCATCGTTCCTATCAATTCATAAAACCTTGAAACATAGGAGTCATATTTGTTTGCCACCTAAGTCCTCAAAATTAGTTTATTCCTTTTCAATTTTAGTATTAAGCTCTTTTAAATCTTTTGTTTGATGTAGGTTTTGGCGAAATTGATACAGCGCTTTATTTGTCAAAAAGCGAAATGTGTTTAGTAAAAAATGCCGCTGTATCCTCTAGAAATGAAAAAAGAAAAATTATTTGTACTTTTTTAATTTAGTCCGTCGTGTAGATTAACCCTAGATACCTAACTATGATCTGAAGAAGTGTTTTTTATAAAAGCAATGCAAAAAATTATAATTAAATTTCACTAAATTTTTAAAAAGTTTCTTAAATTGTTGATATTAAAATTTTATTTACAAAAAAACTTAGTTCACGCAATGCGCTAGCCCATTTCAAATGTAATTGTGAATATCATACGCAAAAAACATACATTTTCAAAATATGTACTACAATTTCTTATAAGTTTGTGATGTTCGTATCATATTGGTGAGCTGACATCAACTGAATAAAGTTACACAATTTTTTAAATACTATTCTCAAAACTGAATTCCATTAAACTGCGATAAAACCCTGTAGATAAACATACGAAAGTTTAATAAGTTTGGTTTCATTTGTAAACCACCATACAAATTTTCACAAAGCTGCGATATATAAATTTCTTTTAATAGCTTTTAAATGGTCATCAATTTTTTTGTAGAATACTTTTCAACTTGAAAAAGTGCCAGCCGAATTGAAAAGTGTATTTTAATGGTAAAAACTTATAAATTCAGTAAGTACAACGATATCTACATTAGATTTCTGAATATTTAGGGTGTTGCAAATAATATTCAGTTAAATTAACCGAACTTTGTTGTAAAAACTAATATTAAGGTGTACCAACGAATCAAATTAATAATAACCTAAATGAACCCTTAGATGCTCTTAGTGTCAAATGCAGTATATTTTTAAAGATTTTTCCACTAAGGGTCATTTTGCCACCAAGAGCATTTAAAGGTTAATTTAGTTCAGAATATTTGTTTAATGGATTAAAGGAATCTCTTTGGCCAGGATCTTAAAGTTAAAATGTTTTTTGTTCAAATATATAAAAAATTCCGCAGTATCTTCTTTAATCTCAATGCGGCACGGCAAGGGTTAACATTGCTCAATTTAGCCAACATTTTTAGCACAGTAGACTCACACATTGTGTCATAATATTTCAAATCACGTTTCTTAAAATTCAATATTAGTAAGCAAAGCTTTGACGTTTTTTGTGAATTGAAAAAAATAAGTCTGCGGTCATTTTGGGCAGCATGAATGATGTAATGATGTAAAACAACAAAAGGTGCAAAAGTAGTTAATTTTCGATTTGAAATATTATTGCATATGACAACAAATTATCATTGTTACTACCAAAAGTTCCTCGAAATCCTCCAAAATGAAATCGGTGACGGGCCCAAGTGAAGCGGTGAATATTTTTAAGTTTTTTTTTTGTTTTAGTTACCTAAAATGTATTTAACAATTCCATTGAGCTCAATTCCCTTTTTTCGACTTTTTAAAATTTTAAATTGGAGACTTGAAAAATATCCCAAAAATATTGTCCGTTTTTACGTCACCTTAGGACAGGTTAATGACATCCAAAAAAAAAAAATATAGTTTATATCTTACAATTTATGAGTCATTTTTTAAAAAAAAAATTATGTTGTAGTAATTTATTTCAAAAACTTAAGGATTTGTGATCGAATGTTATGGTCATGTGGTATTTGACACATTTGTGATCTGGGCAATTATTATTACTGAGCTACGTCTTAACCGATTTTGGATTTATATATATATATATATTTTTTTTTTTTGAAAACTATATTTTATCTTTATATCGGCTAATTTATCATATAGAATAGAAACTATTACGACATTAAAAAAACTTTGCAAACACTGAAAAAAAGTAATTTTTTTTGTGTACAAATTAACCTATTCATTGGCTTTAGAATTCACTTTAATTTTTTTTTAACACCCCATGTAAAAAATATTAAAGATGATCATATCTAATTTGATATAATTGAATCTAATTAGGTGTGATCGAATCTAACTAGATCTTGTGACAGATCTGAACATATATGATTAGATACGTCATTTCTGATACACTTTATGGCCAGATCTGATCAGATATAGTACCAGATCTGTTTATATCTGCTTGGATCTGGAAATTGCATAATTTTCGTGTCCAGATATGATCAGATCTGGTTATATTGGACCATATCTGGAGTCAGATCTGAAAGAAAGTAAAATAATAATATATATTTTTTTTAACAATGATAGAATTTTTTTTTTTTTGCAGATCCCTCAAAAAAATTTTTTTTTCATATGCATTCAAATGCAAACAAAAATAAACCCTATTTCTCTACATCCGAATCTGATCTGCAATTAAATAAATAAGTATTTACTTACATGGAAAATTTTGAACCAACCCGGCAAATTTCAAAAAGTTTAAGTGTTTGTTTGAGTTTGGTATCCATTTATTTTGCAATAAACTTTTGAATAAACATATTTAATTTAAAATAAGTTTTTTTTATTAATCAATAAACCCGAAATTTTACAAATTATTGGACCGCGTTATATGGACGAAATTTTTTTTTTTTGAATTTTAATGCTTTTCGCTTGGAATATTGTGCCACTTGGTGTAAAAACTATATCGTAAAAATTTTAGGAAGATCGGACAAGTATTTCCCGTGCCCCAAAGAGGTCAAAGGTTAGATTTTTTAAGCCCAATATTTTTAAAACGTTTTTTTTTTTTTGAAGAAGTTCTTCGTTTTTGCCTGAATTTGTATAAAAAATCATGCCTCTTCATTTACAATGTGCAACTATTAATAATTATAATAAAAAATAAAATGCCCAGTGGGTTTTAAAGTTTAATATATTTTGTACTGTAAAACCGTAATATTCTGCACTTTTTTTTAATTATCTGAGACATGCTAACAAATTATCTATGACAATTTTAAATCATTAACCCTTTTTGCCTACCGGTGTCAAAAGTTTTATTAACTTAAACATCGAAGAAATACTTTACATATAATATTAACTTTTTTAATAAAAACAAAAAAATTTAAACGTAAAAAATACGTAAATACGTAAAAAATAAAATATGGGGCACTTTAATTATAATTAGTTCTTAAGTTTTGTAAATTTGCTTCTTTCGAAAATTGCTGTCTATAATTTTGTACAACCTGAAACAAAAAGAAAAAAAACAACAAATTTTAACATACAAATCTTTAATTAAAATTAATAAAACAAGTTGTTATTACTTTAAATAAATGCTGCCTCTGATCCTCATCTTTTGTAATTTTCTCGTGGAATTCTTGTACTAACTTAATTCCTCTTTCGGCGCAGTCATTGACAATTTTTAAGTTTGAAATTATGTTCTTTCCTTTACGATAGTCGTCTAAAATTGGCCAACAACTTGAGTTTTTTTTTTTTAAAGTCTGAAGAAATGTTAAACCTTTGTAAAAGCTTGTTGGTGTTTTTGGAAAATAATTCCACCAAAATTACATTAATGTCTCTGGCAAGGAAATGGCTTAAATTTTGTTGGTTTATTGTTAGCCTTTTTGGATATTCCTCTTCCTTTTCTTCTAGATTTTGTTCAGACAAGTTTGTTGCAAGCATCTTTGTAGCAAGTTTGGCTTTAGTTGCTAAATCGATTTTTTCGTCGAATAAGGCAAAACCTACACATTCTTCATTCAAATAATAAAGATGGTTAAGCAATTTCGATATGGCCTTTTCAGCTATAGGTTTGTTAATTGTTTTATAATTTTCTAATTTCTTTAAAAATTCGATGTCATTTAGAGGAGCTTGGTCTGCGTTAAACCAGAAAATCGAATAACACTTAACCACAAATCAAACTACTTCAATCAAACCATTTATTTCAGTTTCGGTTATTTCGGGAAATTGGTCTCGAAATATAATAATTTTTAGGCAATAAATGGCCTTGGCCATCCATCTGGCTAAATGCAGTGCGCCAGGTTTTGTAAATTTAATTCCCCTATGTGGAATTCCTCCTAAGAGTACACTCAGGGAACTTCTGCTTTAAAAACATGTAGTTGTTTGGGTTGTAATACAGTTTCATTATTTTTAATGTAAATGTAAGTCATTTGTAGAAGAAATAAAATTTTTAACTAACCTTGTAGTTCATTTTAAAAAACAGCTCACATCAAATGACTGTTTTATGATTTTACATTAATTTTTTACAGTTGTTTTTCGTTATTTAAAAAAATAAAAATAAATAAATGTTTGTTTATTTTTTACTACCATGTGGCTCATTTTTACTACAATTGTTAGTCATTTTTTGAACATTAAAAAACAAATGACAATGTTAGTTGAATTTAATGAAATGTAAGTCGTCCTTTTTTTTAAATGAAATTTTTGGTCTTCAAAATTTAGTAACGTCATGATGCTTGTTAGGAGAAGACCTAACCACGTGGTTGATTACTAAGAAGACAAGAATGGAGCAACATTGATTATTAATAGGTTTTTTGTTAAAGTTCTGCCTATTATATAGGCTCTAGCTTTTCTAAAACTTCGGGTTCTGATGAGATCTTTAGCCAGATCGAAATACTAGTATCAACCTAGCTAATATGTTTGATTTGCTTTATTTTTGTAAATATACGGAGGTTGAAAGCTCGTTATAAATTGAAAAAAAAAGAAATTTCATTTGTTTTTGACTACAATTGCAGTCGTCTTAACCAACATAATTTCCTAAGTGTATTATTATTAATTCCAAAAATTCCTTGTAGTCATCACGAGTAAAGTCTTCCGTTATTTTATCGTTCGCGAATTTTAAAATATTAGCGCGATCACCACCTAAAATATCATTGAATCTGGTGTGTGTTAATCCAGTCAAAAAAGCATCCTGCTGTATTTTAGGCCAATGTTTCTTAAATTTCTTAAATATTACTATTTCAGGACCAGTATAAGCACTTATATTTGCTTCCATGAACACTGATGATAACATCATTTCAAAGATTTGATGTCTGCACCCTAGGTATAACACATCTCGACCAATTCTTTTTTCCAAAAGGTTACAAGCTCCTCTAAATTTCACTGTGTTCGACGCGGTTATTTCTGATATTTCTAACCCAGTTCCTGCTGGTATACAGGCATATTTAGTACATGCTCAAGACCTGGAGCAGTTGCTATTATAGCAAGACGATCTTCAGTTTTTCCTGTAACACTAGATAAGAGCTTGGTATCCCAATGAATTGTCAATGGTGCAGGGTTTGTTGTGAATTTAGACACGATTTGTTCGCTTTTTGTTTTTCTTAAAATATCTCTCTTTGTTTGCGAACATTATTACGATTTAAAATGTATTCCGACGTGTTTAGCCCAGCTGCATCAAAAACTGCTACCAGTAAATGGACTGCATCCCTGGAACTAATTTTTAGTTTATCCAAAACTTTGTTTTTTGTTTTTGGTAAAACACAGACATGCTAATAGTAATTACTTGTTTTAGTCTTCGTTATAACGTAAATTTTCACATTTCTAAGTAATAAATTTAGGGTAGTTTTGAACGGCCTAAAGCAATTCACATCCTCCCACCACCCAGAAAAAGGGGGTAATATCAAAACTTAATCTATATTAAATTTGTCCATAAAATATTTAACAAATAAAAAACTGTGTAATTTTAAAAGGGTCATTTAGACCCTCAGGGCACAGACGGGTTAATTTTTCAACAAAAAAAAATATTATGAAACATTCTTAAATCACATTAGAAAGAAATATTGTAATTGTTTATAAGATTAACAATAAAAATACATAAAAATACATAAAAAAATACCTTAAAAATACACAATATACCATATTTTAACCTTTGACCTCTTTGGGGCACGGCTTAAAGTTGTCCGATTTTGCTGAAATTTTGACCATAGCCGTTTTATATCAACTGGATCGACATTCCGTGCGAAAACTATTGAAAATCGAAAGTTGAATTTTTAGTGCCGCCCTAATGACCATATATGATTATATAAAAAACATTTTTAGCCGGATAGTTTATTTTTTGCGTACTCCATTTTTTAAGTGCAATAATATCTGATCAAATTCAATTGTTTATACAATTCAAATTCAATTTTATATACAATTGTATTCACCATTTTTTGGATTAAATTGTATTTGATTAGTCATTGGACCCTATCTAATTAGATATGACAGCATATAATATTTTTACTCGGGTTATAAATTTTCATAACTTTGGCTAATAAAAATGTCAAGAAAAGCTTAGGAAAAAAAGAACGCTATATAAAATATTATCAAATTATTTTGAAATTGAATGAAAGCGATCCTAAAGCCTCTAGATAAAATTTTTTTTATCGGCTTTTGGAAATCTTAAAACTGTTTTAATTCTTTTAAAAATTCAAATTAATGTAAAAAAATATTTCTATATATTTCAAGAAAACTTTGAATTTGTTTTAAATCGATGTCACTACTGTCAATTTACAAATTAATTTTGTTGGAAACCGTCTTCTTTCAACTCCCAATAATATTTTTTTTATATTCGTTTTTCAACCACTACAATTCTCAATCATGTTAAAGTGAAAATGCAAGATATACCTAACTTGAACCAGTTTCAGAGGCGGTTTTTCTACTTCCGATCAATTAAACCGGTCTATTTAGGAACAATTTCTAAAATAGTCATTTAAAAAAGACACTAGAGACTAGCATATTTTGAAAAAGATTACACTTGTAGATTCTTAGATCTTTTTAAAATAAAGACTCTTTTAACCAGGAAAAATTACAAAAAAAAATTTCAAAAGGCTCAAAAAAAAGCAAAAAAGGCATGACAATTCAAAAAATTTCTTAAAATTACAGTTGATTTAAGGTTTTTGTATAATATTTTTAATAAAAAACAATAATGAAGAAATTTACAATTTAAGTGCTAAAGTGTTATCGTAGTAGTAAATTAGAGTAAACTTAAAATTGGCTTCAAAAGAAAATAGTATTGCGAAATTTAATTTACAAACATTTAACAAAAAAAAATACTATACATTTTTTAAAATTTTTCCTGAAACTTATGAACAAAATTTGGATTTCATCTATATTTTACAGAATTTTTTAATGAAAAGTCTAAAAAACCTTATCTGCTGATAACATATTATTTTTCAAGAGCCCTTAGAATTCTTCAAAATAAAAACCCGATACTCAAAGGAATGTCTCATTAACAAATCGCATGATGCATTGAATCATCCTCAGCAAACACCTTAACACGCCAACAGTCAGTCAACTTTACATGATATTTAACACACAAAAAGCCAGTTCTTTGTGTTTTTATTGATAAAAACCAAAAAATACATTTCAAACGATTAATGCATTAATTTATTAATAGCCAATTTTGTCGATTAACCGACCCGAATAACCGGTTAATCAATTTAAGCGGTTTTTCGAATAATGCCTGTAAACCACCTAGATCGAATAATTGGAAACACTACTTAGAAAACAAGCAATTTCATTTATATCAGTATTAAGGCATATTTAACTCCACTGTACATGATGATAACGCGGTTTTACACATGTTGCCCATATTAAAATATTACACAAATTGATATTCAGTAAAAAAAAAAAAAAAAAACACCACACAGCAAAGAAGGACCTCTTTGCCATATGATGATAGAAGGCAAGCATAAATGGTTAGTTCGCTGGTTTCGTTGATGGCTGGCTGCTTCTACAACAAGCAAACACACAAACACTAACGCACATGCCATACACATATAAAAAAAAAGTAATGAATGAAAGATGGATGAATGGCATAATCAAAAGCAACTACTACTACTACCGAACACAGAAAATATTTTATGTCCTTTTTAAATACAACAAACAGAAACCCACCAGCTTTACAATGTTGTCACCGCCATGTCGCGCTGATAAGAACATCATCGTACTTCATCATCCCTATTGTCGATTTGTGGCCTTTACGGTTCAAACTTACTTTACCTTGTACATTTGATACTCTACAGCGTTTAGCGAATCATAAAATCATTTAGTAAAGAGACAAAAAAAAACACAATAACGGAAAAAACTTACAAGCATTATGTTTTACAAAGTTTTATAACAACAAAAAAAAAATAAAACTTTTACTTCTTATAACCATAAAGTGGGGTGTGTTAGCTCGCTTTATGAACCCAACAACAAGTTGTAAGAACATTACAAAGTAAAGGGTGCGTTAGTAACTTATGTATGCATAAGTGTGTGTAAGTTTCTGGTGTTATTTAAAAGTATAATAAATGTTAACGAAAAAAAATCTTACTGTCATTTTACTAAAACTTAAAACTGTTTAAAGATGCATTTAATAAAAGAAAAACAAAATTGAATTTATTATGGTTCTAACACGCATGTAGTCAGTGTTGCCAGGTTTGTTGAGAGTAAAATCTCAAAGTTTCCAGAAAAAATCGTCAATATTGTCATCATGTTTAAATATTTGTTATTTGTGTTTAATAAAAAACAAAGGACAATAGAGTGATTCGCATTTCAAGTGATAACGTGCTATAGCTGTAAAAGAAAACGATAGCACTTTACCACTTTAACTGTTTAGTATTTCTACATAATTCTGTGAACAAAATTTGAGTTGCACAATTTTATAAATCTTAATAGATGACCCGATTTCTAAGGTTGCGGACAGAGTATCACCGGAATGGATCTTTGCTAGATATTTTGATGTGTTGTTGTTTGACAGAGATATGTGGACCAATCAATCCTGGGAACCGGAAGATGGTTCTCAGTTGTGGTTCACTGATGGCTCTAAGCAGTCGAATGGGGACACATATGGGAAAATATCCGTCCATTTTTCAGGCGGAGATTTGGGCCATTTGTGTATGTGCAGGGGAATGCCTGCGAAGGGGAACGCTCAGATCTCGCATCTACATTCTTTCTGACAGTCAGGCTGCACTGAAGGCCTTAATGGCTTATAAGGTGTCGTCTGGGTTGGTCATGGAATCCATTCAGACTCTCAGTAGGCTCGGTAGGGGCAACTCTCTAACCTTGGGGTGGATTCCTGGTCATGAGGGGCATGAGGGCAACGAGAGGGCAGATAGTCTTGCCAACCGAGGGGCCCGGAGGCCCTTTATTGGTCCTGAACAATTCTGTGGAATACCTGCGGGGTATGTTAGGGAAAGGCTCAGGGCATGGAGAGAGTCTGAATTCTCTGGTTACTGGGAAAACTCTCCTGGTCAGCGCCAGGCAAAGAGATTGATCTCTTTTTCCAGTAGGGGGTCGTGGCGACTCTTGTCGCTTGAAAGGGGGGGGGGGGGGTAGTTTGAGGACCCTGGCGTCGTATTTAACTGGACACTGTAATCTCAGATACCAACTGCACAGGAAGGGTCAATCAGACACGGATGTGTGCAGGTTTTGTGAGATGGTGTCTGAGACCCCGGAGCATGTTCTCTGCGAATGTCCCAGGATTTGTGATAGGAGACTTAGGTTTCTAGGTGATCGCTTCATTTCGCCTTCCGACATCGCAAACATTTTGCCTAATAGGATAATTGGCTTTATAGGTAGCTTGAATCTGTAGGTAACTTTAGGCAGCACAAAAGACCTACATTAGTCGCGGTGCATAGTGCCTTCTGATCTGATCTAATCTAATCTAACAATGTTATTTATTTTAATTATTAAATTTAGATTTTCATACGCAGAGAAAAGAGCATCATGTTATGATAGTTTAAGAGCATCATGTTATGATTGTAATGCCTAAAAATTATAATATGATCGTGGCAATTATATTATGATTATAGAGTTCGATGAAATCGTCCTCTGTAATCATGATATGATCAGCCAGAATCATATATAAGATAATTAGGATCATAGTGTGATAATTTCGTGTCCATGATTGCGAACAATCATATTTCTCTCATGTTCTCATTTTCAATCATATTTCTCTGCGTACATTAACGAATTAAAATTTATTGACAAATTCAAATCGCTTTACATTTAATAAAATAAATTAAGAAATTTTTGATTGCTACATGTTTCTCATTTTTTTTTTTTTTTTTTTAAGAGAAGCAACACTCAGGAAATTCTTCCTATTAATTAATGTTTTGCTTTCTTTGGAAAGGGGATAGTGGAGAGATGAAATGTGGTGAAAGATAAAGGGCTTCAAACATGGCAACACTGTAATTGCGAGAGATGATAAATCTTAAACCAGTGGTTGCTCGCCACCTGATGTAGAGTTGGCGAATTTATTGAAGTTGGGGTTCGGTTTTAATATTTCTAAACATAAATTATTTTTATTCAAAGATTGTTTATTACTGCGTGTTTCCTATTGCCAAATACAAATTTTAAATATCTGAAGCATCACTTTGGAACACTTTATATTATTAGGCCTGTTTTTAAGCACCGGATTTTTTTTTTGGAATTTATTTCGTCTCTTTTAAAGTTGTATTTATTCGACCTTTTAATATATTATAAATGAAAATATTCTGGGTCGAGGTCTGTTTGTTTCGCAAAAAATTGCATGCTCTTTTTTAATTTAAAAAAATATTTTATTTTTATCTAAATCTCAAACTTATTCAATTTTATAAAAATGTAAAATATTAAATTTAAAAAAAATTTAAACACAGAAAATACAATAAATAAATCCCTTTTTGAATTTGGTTGTATTTAATTCTAGTATTTGCATTTTTGCTAAATTTAATTTCACATCATATTAGCAAATACTTAAATGTTTGATTTTGATAAAAATTTAGTTTTTAATTTTTAACGAAATAATATAAATCCCAAAATAGATCCGGTGATTTTATAAGAATGATATAGAAACATGTTTTGCTGACAAATTAAACTATTGTCGTAAAATCGTCATTTTGAAAACAAAAATCTTCCAATCGTCAGTAAAGAAGTTCAACTGTAATATTTAGCATTAAGAATTTATACAACAATGATATATTTAATGTTTTTAATTATTTTTTGGAAATAACTTCATGTTTTATGTCGTATTGTCATATACTGTGTAAACCCATGGATGTGTTTTTAAATATTTTTGTAAAGAACTGACTAAAGATTATATATTTGATAATAAATGAAATCTCTGAGGAAGTTTCAAAAATCTCAAACGTTGAGTGAAATTATGAAATAAATAATCTTTTTATTTGCACTTTGAATGGCATTAAAAGCCCATTTGAAGCTCTTCTAAAAGTATAAATACATTTCAAAAATGTCGATTATAAAACTCTAATTAACGTCATTTAGTTATTTTGGGTACTAAAAATCATCAAAATGGTGATAAATCGTCAAACCTGGCAACATTGCATGCAGTTCGTTTGTTATGTATATTTGTTTTGTATCTTTGTTCTATGAATGTATTAAAGTGTTGGAGTGTGCCGGATTGTTTGCACGGTCGTAACATTTTAAAGTCAACTTGGTTGTTTTGTAGTTGACAGTAAGTAAGATAGATGTGGTTCGTGGTAAGAGGTCAATGCGTGCTAAAATTGTTATGGTGCTCTAATGCAGACACAACATTGACCGAAATAAAATTCGAAACAAAACTAAGAAAATGTTTTTAGGTGCATTTTAAATTTTGACAAAACATTCAAAGCAATAAATTTCATTTTATTGCGAAAATTAATTCATTAACGTCAAAAAAATAGTAAATTTTAAAATATACTACAATAACTGTATTTTAGAATGATTTTTTTGTACTATTATTGGTCATGTTTCAGAACATTGCGTTTTTAACAATGAAGTTTGTAAATTTAATATATTGAAGCTAAAAAAGAAAGTTTATTCGGCAGAAAAAAACAGGCTTAGTTGGTGAGTCAGCAAAATTTTTGTTGCGAGGATCCTTGCAGTAAAATTGCAAAAGTGTTTTGGTGAAAATCAGTGAGCTGATTTTCAGCATAGTTTTCATAACAACAATATTTTTCAAAATGAGAATTTATATGAAATGATAAATTGCTGTGATTTGAAAATGATAAATTTTTTATCACTTCATTTTATCGTTATTATAAAATTATAGAAAACGAAATGGGTAATTGTGAAAGACGTGGTAGAGAAGAATGAGTGTATCTTCTAAAAATCATAACTACATTGCAAATTTTAAATTTTTTCTGAATCAGACTGCGCAATTTCTGGTATTCAAGCTTCGTTAGTGACCCTGTTTTTTTGAATTTTTCGAATAATGTAATATATGTTATGTTTTTATTTGTTCGATTGCGTATATATGAAATTTTCTGTGCAATCATTGACCGTAGTATAGATAAACTGATTTATAATGCCACATGCACTCGCACTACACGTTAGACAAATTTCGTACAAAAAATTTTTGTACGATTTATTTTCAATGGAACCCCAGTACATATGTTTAACTTCAAATGGAAAATAAAAATTTCAACCCATGGTTTCTAAATTGTGATAGATATTCCGAATTTCAATTGATATTTAGAGACTTTTCCATTGGTGTAGAATTGGTTTAATTAAATTTAACAAAATCGATTTTTGTAAATTAGTCCCAGTCCTCAACATTTTTTGTAAGTTCTATATGCAAAAAAAATATATATATATTTTGGTCTAATCTTATCAATTATAAATAAAATAAATTTACCTTGAATAAAATTATTTTCACGAAGTTTATGAAAGTTTTTTATGAAATGATGAATATCTATGAAACATTTGTCTTCAATTTTTATAACTCTTAGTAGTATTTGTGAAAACTGCATAAATATGATGCATAATTGATTACAAACGATTTATAAAACATTCTCATGAATATTAAAAACTTTTTTCTTGAATTTAGTTAATATTAATGTACATACGTAAGTTCAAGTTTTTCCCGATTAAAAAAATTTTTTTGAAAATATTATGTTATTAGTAAATTGTTTTTGCTTATTTTAGCAAACCGTGTTATAAAAATTAAATTAGTTAAATTAGCAACCAAAATTAGTAAAAAATTAAGTAATTTGTAAAATAAGTATTGCAAAAATTTTTCCTTAAAAAAAAAACTTTATACTTAAAATTATTATAATATTAGTAAAGACAGATTGAAAAGAGTTTAAAATTTTTTACATTTGTACATCCCTTTTTGCTCAATACACAGAAAAAACTAAAAACAGGTTTCAATTAAAAAATGAATTAAATCAATAAATATTTTAGTTTTAATTTATAACGAACTTCCAACCTCCGTATATTTACAAAACTAAAGTAAATCAAACATGTTAGCTAGGTTGATACTAGTATTTCGATCTGGCTAAAGATCTCATCACAACCCGAAGTTTAAGAAAAGTTAGAGCCTCCATAATAGGCACAACTTTAACAAAAAACCTATTAATCATTAATTTTGCTCCATTCTTGTCTTCTTAGTAATCAAGCACGTGGCTAGGGTCTTTTCCTAACAAGCATCATGACTTTACTAAACTTTGAAGACCAAAAATGTTCTAAAGGGTCCGTCGTCTAACGTTTTTTTTTTCAACTAGTGCTTATTTGGTGAATGGTAACACTTAGCTCATGTTTGATTTGACAGATAATTAGTTTTATCCTTCCGCTGAACGAATATGGTTGTGTATACGCTTGAACAACGCTTGGAAATATTGCGACATTACTTTGAAAATCATGGTAATGTTGCAGAATGTGTGCGAAAATTGCCATTTTTCTTCGAAAATGAGCAAGGAGTGGCGTTACAGTCAATGGCGATCGTTATCGGGCCATGTTGATCGAATTTTTGTTCACAAAAATTGAAGAGGAGGATATTGGCAACATTTGGTTTCAACAGGACGGAACAGGAAGCCATCGGTGAAATACAGCTGCACACAATCGATAATGTGCTTAAAAATTGGACCGATCGTGTAGGCTACTGCATGGCCAGCCGAGGCAGCCATTTGAATGAAATTATTTTCCATTATTAACCGGAAGGATTGTACTTTCAAATAAAAAAAGAAATTTGAGAAAATATTCAGTAGTTTTATTTTATAGCATTTTCAAAAAAAAAAAAAGTTATTTGGCGGACCCTTTCTTTATATAAAAAAAAGCTTTAGTTTTTACTCTGGCTCAAGTAATATTTTTTACAGTTATATTAGTTTTTTGTTTTTATATACATCGAGATTATTTTTATGTTATTTTTAATTTATAACGAGCTTCCAACCTCCTTACATTTACAAAAATAAATCAGATCAAACATATTAGCTAAGTTGATACTAGTATTTCGATCTGGCTAAAGATCTCATCAGAACCCGAAGTTTTAGAAAAGTTAGAGCCTCCATAATAGGCAGAACTTTAACAAAAAACCTATTAATCATTAATTTTGATTCATTCTTGTCTTCGTAGTAATTTGCACCTATCACGGCAATGATAATATCAATTAAAACTTTTATTGAAAATTAAAATGGAATAAAAGTTTAAAATAAATACAACAAAAAAAATTATACTCACAAAAAAATATGAGTGAACGATAAGTATGTATGTGTGTTTTTGTTAATGCTGTCTGTTTGTATGTTTGTGTGTGTGATTCTTTTGTTAGTAAACTTCAAATGCATTTGGTACTTTATACTGAAAATTTTCTATTTACGCATACAGTGTATGAAAAAATAATTTGAGAATTATATCTAAAATAAAATATGAATTTATATATTTAAAAATCATACTAATTAATTCAATTAAATATTTGTTTAGAAACAAATTTAATTCAAATCAAATCTTTTATTAGATATTTTAGGTTCATTATTTTTTCTGTGTGGTAAAAGGAACCCTAAACCACTGGTTTTGGCCACTGTGCACGTGGAAATTAGTGGAAAGTTTAAGAAAATATTTACACCCTTTTTTATCGATGCAAAAACAGTTAAAAAGGTGATGATATGCCAAATTCAAATTTTCGTGACCAACTCTATTAAATATATCGAACAGCTAATTCAAAAGTGACTCAACTCAAAATTTTTAATTTTTCAGAAATCGAAAAAGAATATTTGCAACTTTATACCAATTAAAACATAAAGAAAGGCATAACTGTGTTTTAGCAATATCAATATTTTTTTATTGATAAACAAGTGTATTGTGCATAGTTTAAGCATATAAACCCGAAAAATTAAAACTTTGAGTTGAGTCACTTTTGAACTAGGCGTGCGATATATGTGAAATTCTGAAACCACATACATTGTGGATTACATAACATCTACTAAAAGCATAAAACATTGAGTTTTATGCAAAAGATTTTAATGTACAAAGGTAGTGATATAACTACTTTTATGGCAACAAATTTACAACGCTAATTTAGTGTAAGAGTCATCGTTACAACACAAATAATAGCAATTGCAACAACAATAACTCCATAGCAGCATACAACATATTGTTGAACGTATAAATTTTAAACGTTTTTTATTTTCAAGAAACAAAGACGAGTTATAACATAAAGATGAAAATTAATTCGCATAAAATTCACATTCAGATAAAACACGTTAGGGAGTTTGTTACAATAAATATATATGTATAGCGTAACCTAAAATGCAAAATTCCGAAATTACCCAGGTGTTGAAAAACATTCCCGGATAATGGGTTATATAACCCAACATCTCATAATGGTAACAACATAATTTTCCCATTACAAATCTCATTACTTTTATATGAGGATGTCTCGCAATATAGTGAGGTACACTCTAAATTTTTTGGCAATTCACTGCTATAAGGTATGTAATTTTTTTTGTAAAATGACGCAAAATGAGCAAATATAAACACAAAATGTGTAAAATTATTTTGTACACACTTTCATATTCAATACTATGCATACAATATAAAAATATTCTTTATGTGCATATAATTAAACTTTTTGTGACTAAAACTACAATTTGTTAAGTTAAATTAAAATTTAAAGTACATAGGTTGTAAATTTAAGCTCTTATAGTAGTAATGAAAATATTGACATTTATAAGTTTTAAAAACTTACCAGCTTAAACTATCAACTTAAATACCAAAAAATATTGAAAAAAAAATTTATAACAAATTGGAAATCGTTTTCGTACACAAAATACCGTATGTTTCAGAGCAACCAGAAATATGTTGTTTCGTGATTTTTCTGTGCGTCCTATTAAAAAATTGACGAATTATATACTTCAATAAAAAATCTTATTTGCGATAAAAAAAAAAATCCTATTTTTGATTTTAAGAACTCGTATTTTTGAGCATATTTTGGTAGGTTTTAGAACAAAAGCATATTTTAACGATTTTTTTATTTAGTTTTTAGTTATCAAACAATCTTATGTTACAATAAAAAATATTTTTTTGGGTTTTCAACACTGATATATCAACCTTATTCTGATATAGTTAAAACCATAAATGACTTTCTTGCACACAAGTATTATTACTCACCCACGAATTTTGTCTATAAACCCGCCTTTATTATCGTAATCATACTAAAAAACTGGTTTTGAATATTTTCTTAGTTACGTTTTTTTGAATTTTAGGTGACGATATGTTGATACACAGTTATTATCAGTACAGTGGTTTAATACAATACTTTATACAAAAACAACGAACTAAATCAACAGCCTTTAAAATCAACTCTTAACTACATATTTTCTAGAACTGGTTGTACTAGAACCTATTTCCATACACCGTTAGACGGAACTCAAATGCAAGGAGGAGTATTAGTTCTGGAACAGTTAGTTTCAATTAGTTTTACCAAGTGAAAATTATATGGTGATTAAAGCAAACAGAAAATGTTCTATTGAGTAGTTGTAACATAAAGGATTATTTTTTAAGAGCTTTCGGATTTGATTTAAAAAAATAAAAATAAAATTTAGAAAAATGTATGAAATCTTTATTTAAGTCGAGAGAACGATCTATATAATTCAATGTTTAAAGATGATTTCATGTAAATGTTGACCGCGCCTAGGCCTCATATGGTCCATACGATCTGCCCAATTTTGGCCTACTCTCTCCAACATATCGGCCGGTATCTCAATAATAAATTTTTTAATATTGCCTTCCAGTGACATGAGTCTTAATATAACCCCAAAAAATAGTCTGAAGGCGTTAAATCGCACGATCTAGGCGGCCAATTGACCGCCCACAGACGTGAAATAAACTGTTCGCCGAACTCGCCTCTCATTGTTTCGCGTGCTGTGTGGCTTGTGGCACCGTCTTGTTGAAACCACTTGTCACACTCATAATAATCCATGTTAAAAATACGAATATTATGTCAAAACAACAAAAACTTTCGTAAAATGAACAAATATTGGTTTATTATACGAAAGTTTTTGTTATATTGACATTTATTGGTATTTTTATGCATGGATTATTATCAGTGCACCCAAATCCAGCTCTTCCATTTTGGTCAAAAAAAAACTTCGCCATTCACAGTAACATTCTTGCCTTCGTCGTCTTTCAATAAGTACGGTCCAATGATGCCACCGGCACATTGCATTGGCAGTTCTTGCAATGCATCTTTCTGCTCTTCACACCAAATAAGACAATTTAGCTTGTTCATGTATCCATTCAACCAGAAATGAGCTTCGTCGCTGCACACAATTTTCCGATAAAAAAGAGGATCTTCATCCAACTTTGCCAGCACCCATTCACCAAAAGTTAGCCATTGTGTGGCTTCAATTCTTGCACCAGCTGTATTTTAAAAGGTTTTACACCCAAATCCTTCCGCAAAAGTAACAGAGGCCCAATTGCTGCGAACAGCGCCGAATCGATGATTCACGGTCATCAACAACACTGACGGATACAGCTGCGATATTTTCCTCTGTCCGCACTCTACGTATGCGTGTTGGTGGTTTAATGTCCAATAATTTAAATTTCGTGCGAAATTTCTTAACCGAGCATGAATTTTGATAATAAAATTCAATAATCTGCTAGCGTTGTTCGTTTGTAAGTCGATTCATGGTAAAATTATGCACGAAACCAGTGACCTGCCAAGAACAGTGTTGCCAAAAAGAAAGTTGATAAAAAATCACCCTTTATGAAGCAAATAATTTATTTTTGACTTATATCAATCCGACTTTCTTAAAATATATTTAAAGAAAAATATATAGTCAATTGTGCAAAATAAAATATTTATAAACCTTCTTTTTACTAAGAATTGCTTCCATGCAAATTTTTTGACAAATCTTGGTAAAAATAATAGGCTGGTTTCTCAGTGAGCATGTTTTGAAATGTTTAGTGGTAGAATAATTAATTTAAGCTTCGATGCTTTCCACTTGGTTCTTAAAGTTGCTATTATTTTAGAAATTTAATTTTTATAATATGATAGGCAAATTTCTGTAAAAACTTAAAAAAAAAAATTAACAATTGCTTCGCACTATTTTTAAGAATTTTTCATATATTTTTTACACTCAAAAGAAAGTTAGTATAAAAATTAGTAAAACAATTTTGAATGTCTATACTAATTTTTAGTATAAAGTTATTTTTTAGTTAAATTTTTTTGCTATTCTTATTTTAGAATTTACTCAATTTTTTACTACTTTTGTTTGCTAATTAAACTCATTTAATTTTACTAACTTTTGAAACCCGATTTGCTAAAATTAGCAACAAATATTACTAATAACATATTTTTTAAATCTAAAAATTATTTGATATAGGCACAAGAGTGAGAAACTTCTTGAACTATATTTATGCACATAAATATATACTATAATTAAGGAAAAGTTTCAACATATTGATAAAAATTTATAGTAATTAAATGTGCTAAAGTCCCAAAACTTATTTAACAAATTGTGAAAAGCAATCTGATGTAGGCGTGTCCCTATCCGGATTTCATTCCTGCCTAAGGAAATCTTCAGGGGACTTTGTTATTAGACTTTCTAGAGATATTTGTTATGTTAAATCACAAACTCAATGAGAATTTCTTGTCCTCGTCTAGGAGCGAGATTCAAAATTTAAAATATCAAAGAAAAAACAAAAACAACAAAAAAAAATTGTCACAATTGGCTTTGTCATCTTCCAAATACTACTCTGTTTTTTTGACAGACCTAGCAATGTAGTGACGTTTATTCAAGTAAATCAACAATAGAAAATCATATGTTTTCTATTAGTGTCAGTTACATTTAAATTTGCACAAATATGCAGGTGCTTGTGCAAATTTAAATGTAACTGACACTAATAGAAAACATATGATTTTCTATTGTTGATTTACTTGAATAAACGGCACTACATTGCTAGGTCTGTCAAAAAAACAGAGTAGTATTTGGAAGATGACAAAGCCAATTGTGACAATTTTTTGTTGTTGTTTTGGTTTTTCTTTGATATTTTAAATTTTGAATCTCGCTCCTAGACGAGGACAAGAAATTCTCATTGAGTTTGTGATTTAACATAACAAATATCTCTAGAAATTCTAATAACAAAGGAATGAAATCCGGATAGGGACACGCCTACATCAGATTGCTTTTCACAATTTGTTAAATAAGTTTTGGGACTTTAGCACATTTAATTACTATAAATGCAATTAATGTTTATCCCGATGAAAATAAATTTAAATTGATAAAAATGTTTCACAAATCGTGTTTCATCAATTTTTCATCATATTTACGACGTTTTCATAAATACGACGAAAATTTTATACAATTTTAAGACAAATGTTTCATAGATCTTCATCATTTCATAAAAAAGTGGTATGTAAATCATTTTACTGTCTATAGATAAATTTGTCTTTAGAGACAAAATGCTTAAAAAAGGGTTAAGACTTTTATTTACAGACTGATACACTCAAAAAAATAAGTTAGTAGAAAAGTTAGTAAAATGTCATGTAAATCAGGTATACTATTTTTTAGCAAAATTTTTTGCTAACATCGTGTTTTCAGCTAAAATTTTTGTTATACTTATTCAGCACTTAACAGTTTTATACTAATGCTTTACTAATATACTAATGTTTTACTAATTAATTTTGCTAAAAAAACATTGTGCTGATAAGCACATTAATAGTGTGGACGGCAACCAGATTGAAAGATATACGCAGAATGAAGTAGATGTCGCGGCATGTCAAGATGTAGTAGAGAAGAGGAATATGATACTAAAAAGTACAACTCTAATAAGACATATAAAAAAATCAACAATGGAAGTTTTTGTATCCCTTTTTCATACATAAAACAAAATTGAGGATTAAAACAACTTAAATTTTGCATTGTCACCGGCTTGTGAAAATAATTGTCTATTAATTATATAAAAGACAAAATAAAATATTTATTTATTTAAACTTTTATATTATATATAACTTATAGATTAATATTCTAGTGTGGTCAAATTACAAACAAGCATATACAGACATGTAGACAGAGTAAAGCGAAAGACAAAGACATACATCTTAGGTAGATTTTTATGGTTTCTTTTTCTTATTGCAAAAAAGGGTTGTTTTTTTCGTTTGGTTTTTTTTTTGTTTATTTTTTCGTTTCGTTTCTATAATTATCTTCGGCAGAAGCGTCATTTAAACGATAGCATCATTTAGACAACCATTGATGTAAGTAATTGAAAGAAAATTTTTGTTATGTTATATATATTTATTTTTATATATTTTCAGATATTAAATTAATTCATGTCGTCAATGTGGGAAAATGAAAATTGTTATATTTCGTTATTATAGTAAATTATTTTTAAAAAAATCACAAAAATATGTTTTATGATTTTCAGCAAATAAATTAACTAAATTACAATTTTTCTACAAATTTTTTGC
This sequence comes from Delia radicum, assembly GCA_021234595.1. Classification (NCBI taxonomy): domain Eukaryota; kingdom Metazoa; phylum Arthropoda; class Insecta; order Diptera; family Anthomyiidae; genus Delia; species Delia radicum. Next base: position 191,900,415 of record CM037851.1, on the reverse strand, counting down.
GTTTTTTTTCAGTCTACTAAAGTTCAGCAAAAAATTTATTAATTTTTACCAACGCTTTTTTATTTCTAATCTACTAAGTGTTAGCAAAACTTTTGCTGAATCTACAAATTTTGTTGCTAAAAATCAGCTCGCTGATTTTCAGCAAAAGATTTTGCTGACATTAGCAACTTTTTTGCAATCATCCTCCTGACTAAAATTTTGCTGACTCAGCAAAATTTTTTGCTGACTTTACAAACTTTTTTTTTGAGTGTAGAATTATCTGCATGATGAAATCAAAGTGTCTTAGTATTCAAAAGCGAATGGACAAAATCAACTGTATATCTACTATTTCCATAAATAATCAACATATGGAAATTGTAAAAACTGCTAAGAATCCCGAAATATTTTTCAACAACACTCTTACATGGTCTGATCACATAAAATATGCGTGTTCCATGATTAGAACACTTTGGGGATCTCAACATTGTACACAGATTAAAACAAGAATTCTTCTTGCTAAAACTTATTTAGTACCTATTTTGTTGTATGGCTGTGAGCTTTTTGCCAAATTTCAATAATACTGTTCATTACGTATATGGATTAAAAAGACGTGCACGAGTTTAAACATTTACAATTAAACTATAAGGCATTAGCATCGATAACTTTCTTAAAATGCGATCTTAAATTTTTGTGCATAATTAACTTATTTTTAAATGAATTTGATTTGTTTATGTTAAAATTTCATAAATTATTAATTTGATCATAAATAGTTTTTATTGGGATTTTTGTTAAACTAAATTAAATATATAGTATGATTGGCACTCTTTTTTGTATCGCTTGTTATTAATTATAAAGGGTCCGCCATCTAACTTTTTTTTTTTTAACTAGTGCTTATTTCGTGAATGGTAACACTTAGCTCATGTCTGATTTGACAGATAATTAGTTTTATCCTTCCGCTGAACGAATATGGTCCGTATGTTCGTTATCTTGTGAAAAAAGTGAAAGCTACTGGCATCCTCATCGATAAACCAAAGCGTGAAAAGCCAAAAACAGTGCGTACGCGCGAGAATATTGCTGCTGTGGCCGAAAGTGTGCGTGAAGCGCCATCAACATCAATTCACCGTCGTTCTCAACAATTGAACATTTCGGAGACATCATTGAGACGAATTTTGCATAAAGACCTTGGTATGACGCCATACAAAGTCCAATTGGTTCAGGAGTTCAAAAAAAAAAGTTATTTGGCGGACCCTTTATTAAATTGTTTTTTTTTTCTCAAATATACAGTTCTGGATTCGAATTACGGCATTCGTAATTTTCCGATTTAAATTATTTTCTATTTCTGAAAATAAAACATTAAATCAAAATTTTTTGATCAGGAATGTTGTAGTTCGGTTCGTGATTCGAAATAAATGTAAAACAGTCTGTTTTCATTATTAGTATTGTTGTAGTTTCGCGATAAAAACCACGTTTTCGAACAATTTTACTCGATAAAGAATGCCGCAATTCGGCCCGCTGTACTGCAACATAAGATTTTTTAGTCTTGTGTATGTATGGAACGTCAGAATAAAAATATACAATAAAGGATAGTTCACGAATTGTCAATAAATAATTAAAGTTACACTTAAAATACTATGTAGGTAAAACCACTGCAAATGCAGTTAAAATTAAATGAAATTTTACTTGAAGAAATGACGAATTACATTGCAGTAAATTTAACTAACATTGTCATTTGTTTTTTACTTTTCAAAACATTAACCACAATTGTCGTAAAAATGAACTACATATGCAGTAAACATATTATTTATTTGTTTTATTTTTGAAATAAAAAAAAAAAAAACTACTGTATAAAATTAATGTAAAATCATAATACAGTAATTTGATGTGGTTTGTTTTTTTTAATGAACTACAATTGTAGTCAAATCTGAAATTATTTTTCAAATGACTGTTTTTTCACTTAAAAATAAAGATTACTCTATTACAACTCAACCAACTACAAATATTTACATTAAAAGTTCGCGGAATATCTAAAAATACAATTAAAAACGTTCCTCTTATATAAACAGATCTTAATTTAAAATTAGTGAAAGTGACGCAATGTATAAGTGCAATATTTGCAATATAACATTAAAAAAATTGGACAATTACTAAATAAGCCATAAAAGTTTATAGCCTTAAAAGTTTACAAATTGCAAGTTTTAAATGTTTGCATGGAAATTGGTATAAATTTTTTTCGAATTGCAAAGAATTTAAAATATATTTATTTAAAAACCATCACCTATTGTAGCGTCTTCTTCGTCTTCTTATGAATATCAATGTTCCACATGTGTTTATATAACAAAAATAAAAAAAAGTATAGTCGCCCACAGCATAATTTATTTGAAGGACAAGTTGCAAATTGAATGTCCTTTTAAGAATTGCAAACAGGCTTTTGACGACAAGGGTAATTTTAAAGTTATGTATGCAGTATGACAGCATAAAAAGAGTTTAACAATTGATAATGATATCCAAAATTTTAATTTACTTGAAGGAACTCAAGATGAGCAAGCAATAACAATTACTGAACAAGTTTTACCCACAAATGGCATGAGTTTGTCGAATATGGTAATAAAATAAAAATGCCAACATCTGGTAACTGATACGGCAGATTTACAATGGGGCTCATGGAGAAATTAAAAGAGATCAGATTATAAAACATATTTCAAACAACAAATTTATTTCTGAACTATTGAATTTGAATACCACTTACAAAAGAAACATATACTATATATTGAGAAAAGCCCTAATATTGTTAAACCGTAGCAAGTTAATCTTGGTTTTGACCAACACCATAAAAACTGCGTATTTCATTATATACCTTTATTTGAGACGCTTAAAAGTTTACTTAGCAATGAGAACTTTCTTGAAGATTTTAGTCTTATAAAATTGCATAAAGAAAATATCTATTTAGATTACAACGATTTTTCAATTTATAACAAAAAAATTTTTTTTACAAGAAAATAGTAAAAAAAATTAAAATCATTTCCTTTCAAGATGCTTTTGAAACGTGCCATCAATAGGATCATAAAAAACAAACATAAATTGATTGGTGTTAATTTTATGATAGGGAATATTCCCAATCAATATAGATCAAATATTAAACATATACAGCTTACTTTGCTAGGCAAAGAAAACTATATTAAAGACCACACACAGAAAAAATTTTAGCTTTTTGCGAACTGAAATTCGGTTAGTACGACTCACATTCGGTTATTACGAATTTCAGAAAGTTGGCACAACTTTATATTAGTTTTCACAACAAAGTTAGGTTAATTCAACACAATTTTAGTTGCAACACATAAAGTTTTCAAAAATCGAATTTAAATATCGTTGTACTAAGTGAATTTATAAGGTGTTATTATTAATACATACTTTTGAATTCGGTTGTCACTTTATTTCTCTGTGTGCACTACTAAATGTTTTAAAGTTGAAAACGACTGGCGTCGAAATAAATATTAACGAATCGCCTGAAATATACTATGGAAGCAGTTTTAATAGAGAATCTCTTCAACAACATTGTATGGAAAATGCCAATGATTGAAGTCCTCAAAATTACGCGGAGTGTGTTATAGGAGTAATCAAGGAATTGCACTTTGATTAGTTAAGTTATTACAGTGGGTTTCTATCCAACTCAGTCTTTCTCAATCTGCCCTCTTTTTATTTATTTTATTTCTTACCACTCTTTGTCCTTCCCGTGGGAATTTCCAAAAATTACGTCAATATTGATGCCTACTCGTGATACGGTACCAGCATACCAAATTTCAAGTTCATCGTTTGGCCAGGCCGCCGAAGGACAGCCTTTTTCGTTACTGCCCCTCGCCGTAAGAATTTCCATAAATCCGCTCCATACAGATGTCCACTCCTAATTAGGAACCCACATACTAAATTTCAATTTCCAGGCCGACAAGGTGGAGACATTTTCCTGCTTTTAACATGTTTCCAAAAAAAAATACATAATAAAAATACATATTTTTTAGCTTAATCCAACTATAACGCCAGTTTTAATATAACTTAAAACACATATTTTTGAATAACAAAAAAAACTTGAACAATATCTGACATGTTTCGTTTACCAGTTAATGCGTCTCCAAAAGATCTTTTATTTGTAAAAAATTTCTCTATAACAATTCAAAATAAGCCGCAAAACAAAAATGGGATAATTTTTGATCGCACTTTTTAATCCCTAAACATATTATTTTTTTTCTTTATCACACATTCAAATTTCATCAAACCATTTTGCACTGCCGTTACTTTATTTCATTTCGTTTCATTTATTCAGTCTATGGAAACAAAAATTCCTTACAGACTATGATTAAATCAAAAATTTAATAAATATAAAAATAAATATATAAATAAATATATATAATATCTTCAATATATTATAGCTTAATTACTTAAAAACTATATTAAGAAACAGCTTAAATTTATCCTTGGACGTGGAAAACTCTATATAAGATTTGCGTTCATGATTTTTTTTTTTTTTTTTATATATATCTTTTATTCAATATAATATTTATACAATAATAATTTTAACGCCTCAGCGCCATAAATGCTTTGTAGAGGCTAAAAGGCAACTCTGTCTATATTACATATAGAAAATTTTTAGAATCTATTTTTATAATTTACATAATTTACAATAAGAGAAAAAAAAAAATAGTAATAAAATAATATTTTATACTAGAAGTGTTTCAACATTACGAAGTAAAAGATCTTTAATGGATTTTTTAAATGTAGACAAAGCTTGTATATTACGAATATTGATTGACAATTTATTATACTCACTTGGTCCAACATAAGCAATGCGTTGTTTTGTTAAATCTAAACGACATCTTACAGTATTCAAATTTAGAGCCTGTCTAGTATTTCTTTGAGTGTGTAAAATATTTTGAGTAAACTGTGTGAAACCACGAACATCTCCTCCTCTAATTGTTTTGAAAACGTATGTTAAAACTTTTTGTTTATAAAAGCCTCTTACTGGAAGAACCTTTTTAGCATATTTTTTAAATAAGTCTACCGTTGAAAATCTTAGCGGAAGATTAAAAACCAGCTTTAGAGCTTTATTTTGAGCAGATTGAAGGGACTTTAGTGAACTGTTTACTTTGCAGCCATAGATAATAGGAAGATAAGTTAAATGAGAATGTATAAGTGATTGATATATAAGCATTTTAACACCAGAATTCAGTTTATTTTTGAATTTGTACAAAATACCAATTCCAGATGAAATTTTAGCTTTTAACAAGTTTATGTGCTCATCCCATAATAAATTATGTTTTAATTGAATGCCTAAATAGTTAACCATCTCGGATTCAGTTATTGGAGTTCCATCAATATGAACCACCATCTCTTCATCATTCCTTGATCGGTATGGTTTAAATCTAATAAATTTAGTTTTATTTGGATTCAAAACAAGTCGATTACATCGTGAAAATTCACTTAAAATAGCCGCATCATATTCAATTTGAGTTTGCAAAACTTGTTGGTATTTATATCGGTAAAAAATACTAACATCGTCAGCATACATATACAATTTACCATTAAAATTTATGTTTTTTACATCGTTGATAAAAAATTTGAATAATAATGGTCCAAGGACACTTCCCTGAGGGACTCCACATTTGACTGGACGCCTAGAGCTGCTATATTCACCAATTTGAACAAATTGCATGCGGTTTATTAAATATTGACGAAATATTTCCAGGGTTTTGTTTGTTACGCCTAATATTGCAAGCTTTTTAACCAAAATGTCATGATTTACGAGATCAAACGCTTTTGAATAGTCAAAAAATACTCCTGCAACACCACTATACCCAGCATCAAGCTCTCCACAAATGTAATCAATAACGTTTACTACTGCTTCTTCGGTTCCTGCTCCTTTTTTAAAACCATATTGTCTTTGAAATAAAATATTATTATTGTCAAGATAATTAGATAATTGTTCGCATATAATTTTTTCAAAAATTTTATCCACAGCTGACAAGACAGAAACTGGTCTAAAACTTTCAATATTATTAAATCCAGTAACTTTTGGTATTGGAATTACCTTATGTACTTTAAGTACATCAGGATAGTTCCCTTCGTCGATCATTTTATTAAAAATCTCACTCAACATATCAACTACAACATTCTCCCTTATTAAAAGCATTCTAGGCGTAATATTATCATAACCTGGACTTTTTTTATTGTCCAAAGTATTCAAAATATTTATAACTTTGGTTCTATTTACCTTCTTGAGCTCAAAAGTTGTTCTTTCAGGAATTAAAGTACGGAAACAGTTGATATCATCACTTGAATTTATTGTCATATTTGTTTGCATATCATCAACAATATCAACGAAAAAATCATTTAAAGCTTCAACTTTATCTTCATCTTTTGTCAAAACACAACCATCTTGCTTTACAACAGTTTTTATTCCAGTTCTATTTCTACCTAGTGCTTTATTTAAAAATTGCCAAGTTTTCTTTGGGTCTCCACTACAATTTTCTAAATTATATGTGTAATAATCATTCATTAGTTCGTTGTTGCTTATTTTGATGATTTTGCTAATTCTTTTTAATCGTTCCGATATGGATTTATCGCAACGATTTTTCCTTCGTGCCTTTAGTAGATTGTCCTTTAATGCAATTAAGTTAAGCAAGTTGTCCGATATCCATGGTGTAAGTTTTTTTCGATCATTTACACGCTTGGTAGTAATTTTTGTACTATGTATGGCAGCTGCTGAAAGATTGTTTATTAAGCTTTGGCACAAATCAGATGAATTGTTACAAGATGAATTTCCATTTAATAAATTATTATCTAAGTAACTTTTGAATTTGTTGTAATCAATGTCATACTTCTTCTTAATCATTACATCCTGACCCATAAATTCCAAATCCAAATTGCAACTTATCATATTATGATCACTAAGATTACTCTCAATAGAGTATATATATACTTGATTAGATAAATTCGTAAAAACGCAGTCAATAGACGTTCCACTTAAAGGCCTTGTTACAAGATTGTGGCAAGAATGCATATCAAATTCGGAAAAGAGGTTATTTAAAAGATTTTGATCCCTGTTATTACTCAACATATCAATATTAATATCTCCTACGAAAAAGCATGGAACACCATTATTTAAAACAAGAAGATCTTCAATTTGTTTAAGAAATGTAAGTACGGTGCATTTTTGTGACCGATAAACTGATACAATCGTTAAAGGTTTATTCATTATTTTGACATCTGGCAACTCTATTGATATTATATCTAAAAAGTCTTTACTTAAATTTTGTTTGACTTTATAATTCAAAACAGACTTCACAAACACTGAAGTCCCACCATATCCATCCTTTCTGCAACAATTAACAACTTCATAACCGAAAACTGAGTATAGATTTGTACATAGCTTGTCGAACCAAGTCTCCTGAATAGCAATTATGTCAGGAAGTTCTTTAAACTTGCTAAGTTCATATTTAAATTTATTAAATTTAGATATTGAAGAAACACTTCTAATATTTACAGATAAAATATTCAAAAAATTTTTATTGTATTTATTAATAAAACAATTATAAGAATTTAAGTTTTTAAAATACTTCGAATTCATAATTTATGTAAAAAAAAAAACAATAGTAAATGCTTACATTTTATACAGAAAAAAATTACAAGGCTAAGGATATCTAAATATCAACTTCATCAACGTTACCATTATCATCATCACTATCATCATCAGCTGTTTCAGCATGAACCACAGAACCATTTCTTCTACCGCCGCCACCGGAAGAATTAAGTAAAATGCTATCCACATTATCCATTGATTTGATTCGAAATGGTCTTGAATTAGAATCCTTCCTTGGAAATATATTTCCTCCTCTAGCATAAACAAAACTGTATCCAACTTCTTTAAGCGATTTTGCATAATTAAACACTTCCATGGACTCCTTGCATAGAAAATCATTGATATATACTTTTTTAAAATCATCCATATCTTTCATTTTTGCTTTTTCAGCCATAAATATCTTTTTACTTTTTTTATTTGAAAATTTTACAACAATAGACTTCTTTTTTGGTTCAGTAGGTACCTTGGAAGATTTGTCTTTGGTATTCAAAAAATAAGCCTCATCAATTTCATCCTCACATATATCGGCACCAGTTTTCTGAGCAATATTTAAAACAACATCGATAGCTTTTGTTTTCTCATCTTTAATTTTTACTCCATTAATAACACAATCGTTTTGTACTCTAACATCATTTAAAAATTTAACGCTTGATTTCAGTTGTTTAACTTCATTACGTAGTGATTTATTTTCCTTTTGCAAATTATTAATTTTTTTGTTATTATTTGTAACACCTTTTAAAATCATATCATATTGGGAGGACATAAATTTAATTGACTCCCTAATATCATCCAGCTGATCAAGTTTAGATTTTATTTCAGTCAGCTCACTTACAACACTTGGGCTCTCACTTGGTTGGCAAAAATGACATGTAAACTCTAGAGAAGCATTATTAAGCAATTTTTCAATTTGCTTTTTATCTTTCTTCGTACATATTGAATGCAGCGTTTTATTACAAACATCGCACTGCAACGCATCTTCATTGGTTAACACTTCAGTTTTATATTGTAAACAAACAATTTTGTTTTTATTATTTAAACTTTTACGTCTGTTTCCAGCCATAGTTTTTTCACTCCAATAAAAAGAGCACCTTTCAAACTTTACTTTAAAACCGTTTTTTAATTTAATAACAACGATAATATTAAAGAAATTAATTTTTTTTTATTAAAATAATAAACACAAAAAATTTGACGTATTGTACCGACGAGGGTTGCCACTCTCTCTGTTGCAGAATAAAATTTCATTTAAATAAATAAACGTACGCGTTAGCGTACTATTAGAGCATATTCAGTGCGATGCAGTGTCACATTAAAAATATCAATGAATCTTTAACTTCTAGGAGGGACATAAAATGGAATAAGAGACAGCAAATCAGGACAGTCAGTTACACCATTTACTATATCAAAGACAAGTAACGCCGACTGGCATAATCTACGATATTCTAAAGTCTGCAAACCTAATAATAGGCATTTCGATTTATAAGAAGGGATGGGATCAACAAAGATAAGTGACCTTAAAGCGAATTTAATGAAAATTCTTTGTACTCTCTCAACGCGGGTGACATGAGTATTGTTATAGGGATTCCAAATAACTGCAGCATACTCTAACTTTAACCCATTTTATACCACTCATCGATCCCGTGGGAATTTTTCAACGATTATTGAGATCTCTAGCGGATGTATTCGCAATTTAAATTCAAATTTTGACGCTTTGTATTTGCTTAAGGGGTTAAGATTTTTTTTAATTTTAATTATTATTTATTGCTAAACAAATACAATACACAATAATAAAATACACAATAATACACAATTGGATCTATCCGATTTTCACAATTTTTTTAGAATTTTTTAAAAGTATTGGTTTTTAGACAATTTTTCAAAATTGTGTTGTGGTAACACTGGCGAATTAATTTTTAAAACTTTTTTGTTGAAAGAAAATAGTTAATTTTTCACATTAAAAAAGAAAATGGAAGAGCTTTCTGGATATTAAAGTTTTTACATGTTTAGAAAGTTCCTGATCCAATATTTATATTTTACAATAAAAAAAAACTACAATGTTCCCTAACCAAATCAACATATAAGCTTTATAACACCGGTCTTGTTTCTATAATTTAAAAATTTTTTAAAAAAGTGCTTTAATAATATGTCAACAATTGCATTTTTTTAATTAATTGTATGGCAACCTTGGAACAATAGTTTTGATTTTATTTTTCAATTATTTGTATAGATAAGACCTCATATTATCACATGCTTTTTACTGTTATTATCTCCTATCCTAAATTAGCAGGCCTTAAAAGTAGTTGTAGCTTTAAAGCAACGGCAGTCAAAAAAGTGTTAATATAACACCTGCATTTAAGGTCCGATAACTTTGGATAAGAGTTAGATATGATAACGAAGTAAAAAGTAGTGATAATTTGAGATCTTTGCTCTACAAATAATTAAAAACTATTATTCCAGGGTTACCATATAATTAATTAAAAAATACAATTTTTGATATTTTTTGGCAGTTTTATGAAAATTTGGTCATTTCTAGAAAGAACACCGGTGTTATAAAAGTTATATGCTAATATGTTTCAGGACGTATGGGAAAATTTTTTGAATGATAAAAATTTTCTATGCAATATGTACTTTTTATGCAAAATTAAAAGATCGGACGAAGAAATTTCCCAACTTGTAAAAACTTTAATATTCAGAAAATTACTTCACTTTCTCTTTTAATGTAAAAAAATTAGCTATTTTTCACTAAACCTTGATTCACCAGTGTTGCCATATTAAAATTTTGAAATATTGTCCAAAAACAATAATATTTTTTAAATATTCTCAAAAATCTGAAAGCTCAAATTGTGTGTTACGGTTTGATAGATATTTGCTTTAACAACAAATAAAACTTATAAATTGTATGTATTGTTGATCGTTAAAAATTGCATTTCATTTTGAGTTGTCAAGTTTGAGATCATAATTAAAATGCTACTATTATTACAAAAAAAAATTTAAGAAAAGATGAAAAAAATCTTGTGAATATCAACGCTAGAGTAAGTGCCGCACTGTTACAATTACTTACATTACTCATTAGAAACCTTATTACATTAAATGGAAATGTCGAGCAAAATAATGACATGTCATTACTAATTTCGAAAAATCAAAAAATATGTGGTTACCTGCATGCTTACCAGTATGGGTGAAAATAATATGTCTAAAAATAAATTTTCAAAAAAACTAAATTTAATAAAAAAAAAAAAAAAATTTTGTCGAAAAAATTATTTTTAATAAAATGTGCCCACACAGGAATCAAATTTTGGACACCAGGTTCTCAGTCAACATGACATAACATAATTATAAATTTTCGAAAAAAATAATTTTAATAAAAAATATTTTTTGTTAGTTTTTGTAATAAAATGTGCTCACACGGATTTCAAACCGGCCCTCTAGGTTATCAGTCAACTGCTCTACCTTCTGAGCTATATTGGCATATTATACTTGATAGATGACTTGCTTGCACAAAATGTCATCACTTTTCAGCTCACAGAAAATCTGTAATATGTAGCTATATATGAACTTACTAGAGTTGAAGAAAAAGTAAATTTTCAAAAAAAAAATTATATCATTAAGAATACATGTTTAATAAGCTATAAAACAAAATTAAATTAAATACAATTTGATTATTTACAATTTATTGCAAACATTTAATGTAATATTCACACAAATGTATTTAATTTTAGATAAAGCGGTATCTTTACCTATTCATATGTAAAAGGTGTCCCAAGAAGAACGCAATTTTTAAATCTGGCAACATTCGAAGTGTCATTGTTTGACATTTGAACAATTGTTATTGTTTGCTAGTAGAAGGTACGAGGTTAGTAAAAATGGAGCGCTACATGAATGAACAACGCATTCTCATTGTGAAATTGTTTTACCAAAATGGTGAAAGTTTTGCGGCTACAGTTCGCAAATTGCGATCAATTTGGGGTCACAATAATGCTCCAAAAGAGTCAACTGTAAAGAGATTAATGGATAATTTTGCCGAAACTGGGTCTGTTAGTGATGTAAAGACAACAACGCGCCATCGACCAGGTCGATCGACCGAAAATGTCGCAGCTGTACGTGATGATGTCGCTCAAAATCCATCCACCTCAATTCGACACCGAGCTCAGCAAATTGGTGTCTCCAAATCCACTTTGCAGCGAATTTTGACGAAAGATTTGCATCTTCATGCATACAAAGTTCAATTGACTCAGGAACAGCTGACCATGGACAGCGAAGGGAGTTCGTTAATTGGGTATTGGAGAGACAACATGAAAATGCTGATTTTGCCGATAAAATCATCTTCAGTGACGAGGCCCATTTTCATCTTGATGGCTTCGTCAATAGGCAGAATTGTCGCATTTGGGGTGAGGAAAAAAATCGAGTGATTCACGAGAAGCAAATGCATCCTCAACGTGTCACTGTGTGGTGTGGTTTTTGGGCTGGAGGAATCATTGGACCTTTTTTTTATGAAAATGAGGCAGGTCAAGCGCAAACAGTCAATGGTGTTCGGTATCGTGAAATGATAACCAGTTTTTTCTTGCCTAGAATTGAAGAAATGAATGTGGAGGGCATGTGGTTCCAACAAGACGGCGCCACATGTCATACAGCCAGAGAAACAATTCAATTGCTGCATCAGTCATTTCCTGGTCGTGTTATTTCGCGTTTTGGAGATCAGAATTGGCCGCCTAGATCGTGCGATTTAACACCATTAGATTTTTTCTTTGGGGTTTTTTGAAGTCGATGGTTTACGCGAATAAGCCGACGACGACTCAAGCCTTAAAAGAGGAAATTGGACGCTGCATTAATGAAATACCGCAGCATTCATGCAAAACGGTCATTGAAAATTTCATTAAAAGATCGCGTGCATGCCAGCAAAGCCGCGGCGGCCATCTGCATGATATATTGTTCCATACATAACCTCATTCTGTCTACTTTACGATATAATAAAGTTTCACGATTTTTTTTTTAAATATCTGTGTTTTATTTAAAAGTTAAAAATTGCGCTCTTCTTGGGACACCCTTTATATGTAAAGATATGTATTATCGTTACATGACAAAAAAAATGTAGATCTGCTCTTATATAAAACTATATATTGCAGCATTAAAAAAATTTGAGAATTTCGTCACGTACTCAACGATACGCGTTTTATGAATAAAAATCAAGCAATTTTTTGATAGTACTAGAGTATTTTTAAATTTTTTGGACAAAATATAGTTTAAAAGTTTGGCAATGCGGAGCATATTATGGGAAAAACATTTACAAAATTTCCATAGATTAATTTTGGTAGACCGCAACATCATTTATTTAGAAACAAGTAATTTTATTTATTACTTGTTTTAAATTGAAAGATTACTCTATGCTACTTTTATAAATATATTGGCAAAAATATTGTCAACATTTCCGAACTTTTGAGCCCAATTTTGTACAAAAATCAAAAAAACTGGTATCAAACAATAAGTATTCTTGAATTTTTTTATTTTTCCAATAATCGTTTAAGCAATATTGCGTAAAAAATTCCACTTTCGGGATACCCTAATATGTATTAAAACTTAAAAAAGGTTTATGCGGGACTTTCTTTGAAAACCGAAAAACAGGTTGTAACAAGTTTCTTAATATTTAATTAATTTTATGGACTCAACGAACATGATAGGGTTAACATGTGTAAGAAATTGTTTATAATTACATACAATCATATACAACATTTAGTGCAACTTTATCAGACTATCTATATTAATATGCATCAGTTTATATGCAATCATATACAATTATATCAGGTCAAAATCCGGATACAAACATATCTGGGTTTATTCAATTATATCAATTAGTATTACATCATGCCAATTTATATAGAAACTGTTACAATTAGATACAAAATTGATACAATCTTATACAATTACATCGGGTCATAATTCGGATAAAATTGTACTGGACATTTATCTTATTGCATCAGATTAGATCTAATCCCATACAAATAGTTACAGTTATGTTGGTCCATATTTCTGATAAAATTTAATTAGATTACATATAGTGTCACATGATATGACTACATTCATAATAATCCAAGCATAAAAATACGAAATTATTGTCAAAACTACAAAAAATTTCGTAAAATGTACAAATTTTCGTTTATTTTACAAAAAATTTCGTTATTTTAACATTTTTTTGTAATTTTACGCATGGATTATTATCAGTGTACATAAAGCTCCATTTAACTATTTTAACCAGGTAATTAATTATTTATTTTATTTAAATACAGGGAAAATTTAATGGCAAGTAGAAATTTTGTAAAAACCACCCTCTTAAAAATTTTCCCAAGTAACAACTAATATTGTATCAGAAAACACTTTTTTTGTAAAGCATGTGTTTTGCCAGTTTTACCCGCAAAATTCTGTATCCGTAAAGTTTTCAGTAATACTATTTACATGTTCGATCAGCAAATTATTCATTTAAAAGACAACGTCCGAGCTGGGTTGCTGGTCTTAATAGGTGCGTGTTTTATAAACATTTCATAAAATTAATTGAAGTTATGGTACTTGAAAAGCACAAACTTTTTTGAATTTGGGACGTTATGCCAACGTTAGCAGCTAACAATAATCAATAATCTCAATGTTCAGTCAACGCTTAACCGACCGTCGCAGATGTTTTGCCAGTATTGTGCCGATTGTAGTATTCTGCCTGCCTTATTCATGAATTAAAGTAATGCAGAGAATAAACTGGTGTCATTAATGATAGTCCAAAAAATATTGATATATCATTGGATAGTTTTTATTGAAATACTCCAACACTTAGAAAATTACAATGTCCGTGTTGCCATATGAAAATTTAAAAAAAAAATATATCAAAAACCACCACACTTTTCCAAAAAAAAAAATAAAATTCGGTTTTATATGAAATATAAAAAATTATTTTCTTTTTGAATAAGGCTTTGTCTATAAAAATACCGAAAGCTAAAATTTTTCAAATATCTTGAACCGTGTAGAACTCATATAATATCCAAAGGTAAACTTTCCCATTACTTCTACTTGATGGCGCTATTAGGCAAATAAAACTACGAAAATTACTTAACGTATTGATCTAATGTGTCCTAAATAAGTTAAATAAAACTTTTCCAAACAAAAAAAAAAAAAAAACAAAGTGTGTAAGTAATATGCCTTAAGACTTTCTGTGACGAAACCGTAATTGTTGTTAACAAAATTGTTTATACGCCATTTAACCCAAAACTGCAAGTCATACAAACAGACTTTACAGACTTTAAGTTTATTTTCAGTATGGAAATAATAATTTTAACAAAACACTGTCTTAACTTTGGTTAGTTTTGGCTGTCATCAGTTCCAAAAGTTTGATGTTAACAATAAATACATATTGTTACAGTTATGTACACAATGTAAAAAAATAAATAAATTTAAAAGGTAAAAATTTGCATAAGGTCATGTATAGTAAATTGTCACTATGCGACAACAGAGTTTTAACAACCAGCCAGGTAACTTAACTGAACTACTAACTGTACAGTCGAATAAGTTACATTATCATGTCCATGTTTCTACAAACTGATACTACGGTGTATATGTCGTAACCTAAAATTTAAAAAGACCTAACAACAATTTTTATATTTTTGCGCTAAAGAAGAAAATACTTATTTGCACTCAATGGTACACTCATAAACAAGCCCGTACAAATAGTTCAAAATTCAGCTACGAAAAGAAAAAATAGTACCTGAATTTGCACCAGCAGCATTTTAAATGAGAGTCACAGTCTGCTAAATTGATAACATAATATTAAATACTTTTTAATCGGGTTGTTAAAATTTTATAATAGATTTTAAAAGCGTATTTATATGTCATATATCCCTAATTAAAGGATAGAAACGAATAAAATTTACCATTTTGGAATCTTAATATTATTAACACAAAAAACAATGAAAATGAAGTCACAAATTAACCCCAATACTCTAAAGTTTTTCACTAATTTTTTTCTACGATTTATTGCGAAATGTGGTGAATATTCGCATTTTAGCTGTAACACTCAATTTTACGTTTAGCAAATGAATTTTGGTAACTTTTTGAAATTTCAGACTATATGTGAATATTTAAGCCAATTTGTTTTAAATATTTAACATTACTGGTGTTTCTGCGCAATATTTAGAATATATGACATTTTTATAAATTTTTATATTATTGTGCATGCTTCCGTTCTATGCGCACAGAGAGTGACAAGTTTCTGCTGGATTACAAGTTGGCCAAGCACTTTAAAATTCAATATAACTAACGATTTAATAAACTTTTTTCGATTCCCGATGAAGACAACAACTATTTAGAAAAATAATATAGTTTCTATCCCTCATATGTATCGCAGCGCCCGCCTACGGTGTTCCCATAGCACTTAGCCCCACCAAAGCAAAATAATGAATCAGGGCTATGAACCAAAAAGCTTCAATAAGTTAGCCAAATCTCCATCAGGTGGCGAGCAACAACTGTTCTAAGACTTACAATTACAGTGTTGCCATTTTTGAAGCCCTTCATCTTTTCCCACCTTTCATCCCTTCACTATCCTCTTTCCAAAGAGAGCAACACATAAATAAATAGGAAGAGTTTCCTTTAAAATATATATATATATATATATATATATATATTATATATTTAAAGCACACGTTAATAATTTGACTAATTGAAGTAGACAATTTTTATTTGTCCTTCATAAAATTTTTACCAACTCAATAGATTTGACATATATTTGTGATGCTCTATTTATATTACCATAAATTTTTTTGCGTGCTTGAAAAATCTTCTGAAAATGTTTGCTAAAACTGGATTTAAAATTTTAGAATTAAAAAGTTCTCTAACAACCAGTTCAGCAAACTACTTTTTTTCCTAATTCAACTTTTTTTTTAACTACCATGTTTTCCAAATATGATTTATAGCAACAACTTTTTATTTCACCGATTAACTATTCTGTAACTATTCAAAAAACAAAAGCATTATGACATTAAAATTGTAATTGATTTTTTTAATCGAATTTCAATTTAAATTTGGATAAGCGTTGGTTAACATTAAAGTTTTAATAGTAACTATTAAATTTTTTTTTGAAATTAATAGTGGAAAGGCTTGCAGGTTGCCACCCTTTGGCTTCGTTAGTCATAACTAGTCATAAAATCAACGTATTGTTCTTTTATTCATAGGTTAGCAAGAGAAAATATTAATTCACAATCTAGAGCTAGAAATAATTTGTATTTGCAAAAAATTTAAATTTGATTACAAATTTTCAAAAAAATTTAAAATCGACCCCTTGAAAAAGGCTTGCAGGTTGCCACCATCAAAAAAATTACCGAAAATGTGGAAATATTAAGGTTAAACACCTGATTTAGACAATTTAAGAAGAATTGTTAAATTTCGTTGGCAGTCGGTGCCTGTGCTTAAAAAAATTAGTGAAAATCAGCATGAACATTTTTTTTTTTTGCAAAATGATATGGAGTCATACCAAGAAATCATCGGAATCACAATTCGGTCATATCTAAGCACCGAAACTCATGTTGGCACGTTTCACTTGAACTGCTGTTTTGCCTTCTAGGCATAGTGGATATTTGACATTAAGTTTCGGAGCAAAGTAATATGTCAATTATTATCATTCACTTTAATAATGCACTTCACCACGTATGCGACCAGCGCTTTCTCTTGTTCTTCGTTACAGAATGCCTTAGAAAAAGTCAGTGCTTCTTTTCGATTTATTATCGTGTTTTACTGCTTTAATTGCGTTAAGAAATGAATCAAAACCCCCGCTGCCATAATAAAAATGTATATAAAATGTTAAAAAAATCTTTTTTAGCTCAAAGGCTATTAAAATGACAAAGTCAATATTACAGGATCAGAAATTTATTCAAGGAAAATAATTTTTTATCGAAAGTTTTTTATCGTAAGTGTTTTCATTATATAAAAGTTAAGCATTATTTTTATAACATTTTAGATATGTTTTTGAGAAAAAATACCTTGCGAAAACGGCTTTATAACATTTTTTGTTAATCTAGCGAAAAAATCGTTAGACTTTTCCACTGTTTATAAATGTACTGGTTTTTCTCTGCTTTTGGTTTTAATCTAGCAATATTTGTTGAAAAATAGTTAATATCAGTACAAACCAGTGAAAAAGATGAGGGTTGCAACCTGCAATCTGATGGAATTTTGGAATTAATAAAAAAAAAATGCAAATTAATGATATGTTTGGAATTATTCTTGTTAATTGAATGAAAAATAAACACAGCAAAATAAACCACCTTGAAGGTTCGCTAAAAACTTTAAGTTTATCAGTACAGGACAAAAAAACACTATTTTGATTTATAAATTTTTAAGCAATAGTAATTTACACTTTGTTTAGGAAATGCCGAAATATAGGGGGGTGGCAACCTGCAAGTCTTCCATACAAATTTAATCGAATCAATTTGAACGTAGTATAAATCAATTGCATATTTACAAATTATTTTAAATACTGCAGTATCCTTAATATGTGCAATCTCAATTAACCGTTAAATTGTATTTACAACTATTTTAATTAAAATTCGAATTTAGTTTTTTCTGTGTTGGGCACAAAAACACTTGCGCCAGTTAAAGTACCAGTTTATAGCGAACAAAATATTGTGATAGAGGGAGTTTTTGTCCTAGATTTTTTAAAATGCTGTAGAAACTTGTAGTTTAAATAAATGGATTTTAAGGCATTCTACAATTCATTCATCTTCTATACTACTATAGAGTTACAGAGTGACTTTGTGTGTATTAACGTAATTTCATTGTTCTTTAGCATGTTTAGCATTGCGTATGTTGTTGCTTTTGTTTAAATATTGCTTAAGGGTCACTCCACCTTATTTGCTTTGTCACCTTTGCAAAGATGACAGACCTTGGAGAGAATATGAACTTACGAAATTTGAAATTTATGCGCATCAGTTACAATAAGTTGAAGTGTGAATTGTAACTACATGGTGCAAGTATTTCGGTAGGTAGTTGTGTTTTTGGAAAATTTATAATAAAAAAAAGTTTAAAACAAAACAAATGAAAAGCTAACAATAACGATATAATATGTTTATGAGGGGATTTATGAGTTTTGTTAAATGAAATTTTCTTAAGCATATGAAGTGGTTTAAAGCATTTAAAAAGTAATTTAAAATAAATTTTAAGCTACATTCTCCTTTTATAATAAAATTTTATAAAAATAACATCAGTGGACAATGCTTTTAGTCTAATGTTAGAACAAATGGTATCGCTCGCTACTAAGTATAAAGTCAATGCTAAAAATTTTCAGAGCTGCCTTTTAAAAAGAATAAAGATACAAAAATTCCAATCTGCTTAATTGTTTTGCACACAACTACAAATGCAACAGCCAAAAGCAATAGAATTTTAAATTAAATATATCGCAGCAATACCAAAATAACAGTATACCCAGGTGAAAATGTTCATATATTGTCATATATGGCCACATATATGAGTTCATATATGAATTCGTATATGTTCGGCCACATATGAATGTTCATAATGTTCATATATTATTATTACTTTTCCTACATGCTCATATAAATATATTTTAAGAAAATACAATTAGGGAAAGAATTTAATGAAAATTAATAAGAGTATGGATAATGGAAAACCAACTAGTTCCAAAAAAAATAAAATTCGATGATTTAAAAAATGATGATGACGACGATAACAATAGTTATCAAGCCAACCGACAAAAGAAGTCCTTTGATACGAATACTTATGAATTTTATAAAAAAAAACTTTAACTAAAATGCTTGTGTTTGATACACAGAAAAAAATCGTTGCAAAGTTATTAGGAGCATTTCAACTAATAAAGCTTTTTACAAAAGGCGGGCGAAAAATCGGGATTTTTGTGCAAAAAGCGGGATTTATTGACTGAAATACGGATTTAAAAAAATTCGTAATTTCTTGGTTTGAATCGCTCAAATATTACTTCAAAAATTGATAGTTTTTTTGAATTATTAAAAAAATCAGTTTTAGCACAACAAATAAATACATTTTAGACTTCGATTCGAATTTTGAAATCCTATTGCTGGCTCCGAAAATTTATTCCTATCAAAAAGCTCCAAAATTTATAATATGTTGAATGTTTTTAAGTAGTTTTATATTTTTGTAATAATTAAAAAAAAATATTTTGAAAAGCTGGATAATCCCGATTCAGAATTAAGCACATAAAATACGACTGATATTTCTTCAGACTTGGGTTATAACTCATTCTAGTCTTTATAAATTATACAAACTTTAAAATCTATTTTCTTTTACATATTTTTGTCAGGAATTCGTACAGCAGAGAGAAGGAGTTAAAAATAAAAACAATTTCGTACTCATATATGGTCATATCTGATCAAAAATTAAAACATATTGCCCATATATGGAATAATATATGAATTCATATATGGAGATATATGGCCTATATGAAGCAATATATGAACCGATAAATGCAATATATTATCATATATGGTGTCATACATATCAATATATGAACTTTTGCTTTGAATGTATTTACCCATATATGCTTCCATACATTACATATATGTTCATATATGCCCATACATGGAACCATATATCATCATACATGAAACCATATATTTTTTTTTTTTTTTTAGAAAGAGAAGCAACACTCAGGAACTTCTTCCTATTAATTAATGTGTTGCTTTCTTTGGAAAGGGGATAGTGGAGAGATGAAAGGTGGTGAAAGATGAAGGGCTTCAAACATGGCAACACTGTAATTGCGCGAGTAGATAAGTCTTAGAACAGTTGTTACCTGATGTAGAGTTGGCGAATTTATTGAAGCTTTTTGTTTCATAGCCCTGATTCATTATTTTACTTCGGTGGGGTTAGGTGCTATGGGAACACCGAAGGTGGGCGCAGCGATACATATAAGTGATAGAAAACTCATACATATTATTTTTCTAAATTGATGTTGTCGTCACCGGGAATCGAACCCGGGACCATCCACAAAATGTCAAAATGTGTTGTTATTTTTTGCATAGTGTAACTCGTTATAGGTTTAGAGAAAAGATTCGTTGACAAATGTCCTTCATGTATATTTTAATATTTGTGTGTTAAAACAATAGCTTTGTATATGTGGCGGATGAGCAATAAATAATAAATTTAAAAAAATTACACAGAAATATTGAAATATATATGAAAGACAATATTCAACGAATTTTTTCTTCAAAACTATGAGGAGTTACACTATGGCACTTTTCGGATCGATAAAAAAAAACACATGAACTACTTCAAAAATGTTCAACACCTATTGAAACTGAATTTAGTTGCCTCTTATTTCGCAAGGTCTTATGAATTGAGAGGAACGATCGACAGAGTTAGGTTGACTTAAAGATATGAAAGCTCTTCACCAAAAGAATTGGTGGACGAAGAATTAAAAAAATTACTTGAAACTTACAAGAGTATTTTCATTTATTTTATTGTCTTGCTAGTAGTTTTCAACTTTTAGATCCAAACCAATACAAAATGAAGACACTAGGCCTGGGAGATACATTCACTAAAAACCCAATTGCCATATCTCTGGTTGGTGAAAAGATGTATGGTGGTGAACCATATATGGACATATACTCTCAATTTTCGAATACGATCATATTAGACACTTCATACATTATAATATATTATCAGTTACACATGGGTACTTAATTATCTTCAACCAGTAAAAAAATATATCTTTTTAGAAATACTGAATTGAAACCGGAACAGTTGGTTTATAATGAGCTAAAACAAGCAAAAATGCAATAATTTTTCTATAACCAACATGGACAAGTTTTAAATATTCTGGTATTTTTGATGATTTGGCATATTAAAACTAAATGAAAGCCCTCATATTTGCTTTTGTTACAATTTTTACATGTTCTTATGCTTTTAAAATTTTGATTTGCAATTTTTTTTTGATCTCTGCCCTTAACGTATACTTCATATTCAATTATATGATCACTACGAATAATACTCATACGTACTGGTGGTCTTTAGAAACTCTAATATATAACGTTACCAACTGGTTTTGATTAAAAAACGGGATTTTAAGCGGCATAGCAAATTTTAATTCTAAATTAATATTTGGTACTAATTATTTTCGAAACTAAAATGAACAAATTTTCGTATACTATACGAAAATTTTGGTTATCTTGACAATTTGTCTTATTTTTATACATGAATTATTATCAGTGTAGTTTTTTTTGTAAAAATTTTAATTTTACCATAATATTTTAATTGCCTAGCAAAAATCACCCGAAAATCATCGAAAACTGGTAAAGATAGACCATAAATCACTTTGTAGTAGCTTGTTAAAGAGCTTCTCATAATTTTGCTCCAGTCCAGGATTAATTATTTTCAGTAATTCCGAAGATATTGCCTATTTCCCACGTAAGGACCATGCGAAAATGATCTGTCCGCGAGTGTGTTTTGAGATGTCCAAATGTTTTTTTTTTTCATATCTATTGAAATCTAAATTGCCACACTAAGTTCCGCAATGTTAGAACCTAAACAATATATTAAAGTAGTGAGTAACAGCCATATTAGTAAGGAATGTTTTTTAATTGCTTTTGTTTGGATCTGAGGTCTGATTTAATAAAAAACTAATTAATGAGTAAGCAATAAAATAGAATAAAAATCATTTAAACGTTTTTATTTTAACTGAAAAAAAAATAAAATTAAAATTATTCAAGTTCGAGGCCATACTCTATATTTCTTTATTAGGATATTGTCCTAACAAATAATCTATAGAGTTCTTTGTTTTTAAATTTATTATTTGACCCTTTCAGGAATGTGTTGGTAGATCTATTTCGGGAATTTTCTAGGTTCCCATCATCAGAACACGTTTTGAAAGCCATAACAATCCCATGCCAAACATTAAACATTCATATAAACTAGTTTACTCACTACATGAGAACTAATATATGAGCTTGAAGTTAAAGATAATAACCATTGATCAAAAAATAAATTGAAAAAAACAATAAACAATATCCTAATAAAGAAATATAGAGTATGGCCTCGAACTTGAATAATTTTCATTGCACAATTAAAGGTCGAAAAAAACATAATTTTTATTTTTAATAAAAATGATATCAAACTTGTATAAAAGACAAAGTACCACCAAGTTTACTTCCCCTGTGTTGTTTATAAACTAAACAAAATATAAAAAGGAGAGAAAAACAAAAAACGTGTATTGAATATCCATCAAAGGTGGACCTTGCACATAACAAACAAGTTTTCAATTTATTTTTTGATCAATGGTTATAATCTTTAACTTCAAGCTCATATATTAGTTCTCATGTAGTGAGTAAACTAGTTTATATGAATGTTTAATGTTTGGCATGGGATTGTTATGGCTTTCAAAACGTGTTCTGATGATGGGAACCTAGAAAATTCCCGAAATAGATTTATCAACACATTCCTGAAAGGGTCAAATAATAAATTTGAAAACAAAAAACTCTATAGATTATTTGTTAGGACAATATCCTAATAAAGAAATATAGAGTATGGCCTCGAACTTGAATAATTTTCATTTTCATTGCACAATTAAAGGTCGAAAAACATAATTTTTATTTTTAATAAAAATCATATTAAACTTATATAAAAGAATATTTGAAATGTCATAATATGAATATTAGACCCACTCACCTTGTATGGAGAAAAAGGGTGTTTTTTTGTCCACCTCTCAAAAAGTACATTGGCATGTATTAAGATTATTTCCAAAATATATTCGGGTCCGAGTGTGATGTGTATCGACGAAAGATAGGTTTATCTTTCATTTTATACCAACCACTTGGACGAATATGGTCATAGAGCCTTACCTCAAAGTTAAAAAATACACACAGGGAAAAGATTAGTTGGAATTCAATCAATCGCATTAAAAGTCTTTCCTTTTGATTCTTATTCTATAGCAAGTACGTACTATATGTATTCAAAGCAAACTAAACATTCTTATCATAAAATGATAATAATTGTAACAAAAAAATTGTAAATTTTCCTAAAAACTATATTAAAATAATAGATACTATCTAAATAATTCGTAATTGTTTCAACCGTCTATAACATACATTTCCACAGCTTGAACTTATTTGATGATAATGAATGTACAAATATTGTTCAACTTAAGACTAGGTTCACACACGGCAATTATACTTACGCAATTCTTGAGTTTATAGAAGAGGGAGGAAAAGAGAATGGAAGGGGGTACAGACTTGCCCGTACTCCAATTCCGTTTTGTTTTGTCATCCGCAATTTTCAACACTGCAGGTTGATATACGAAAATTGCTGAAACAAACTTTTCCTGTGTGAACACAAAAGCAATTTCAAAGGAGAACTGAAGAAGAATTGCGCAATTATAATTACCGTGTGTGAACCTAGTCTAACAAAAAATCATACTTGCAACTAAAGCATTACCCTTTTTCTTAAATGTCAAAAAAATAAAATAAAAATTTTAATAAAACAAGTTTTCAAGAATTAACATTTTTACAAAAAAATTAATACATATACAGCGGTCAAAAAAAGTATTCGACAAATTGCTTGTTTTTCATAATTATGAAAAATATGTTAAAAAAATTCTACAAAATGAAATATATAAAAATGCAGATTATTAGCTTAAAGTGATATCTCTTTATTTATGAAACAAAAAATACAACAAAAAACAATATTCTGGAAAAAAAACTACAAAAACAAAAACATGTAATATTTCAACGCAAAAAAAGTATTCGACAACGTTGCTCTGGTTGTGATTAACGGGAAAAATATTGATTCAAAATAAATAATTAATATTTAGTTGCTCTTCCTTTTTGCCACTCTTCCAGAAGGATTGCTTTAAGCTGGTTTTTGTTACGGAAATTTCTTTTGCTTATATTTTGCTCTAAGCAGGCCCATAGGTGTTCGATGGGGTTTAAGTCTGGGGACTGTGCAGGTGGTTTAATCACGTTTGGACAGTTATACAACATCCACAACCTTGTATTTAGGGCCATATGTTTTGGATCATTATCCTGATAATATTGAAAATCACTTGCAACACCCAAAATTTAGGCAGTTGGCTTAAGATTTTCCTTGAGTATGTTTATGTAGTACTGATGGTCCATTATTCCATCAATGAAAACTAAATTACCCACGCCTGAAGCCCCCATACATCCCCAGACCATAACACCGCCACCACCGTGCTTTACAGTAGGCACCATATTTCGCTCCTCCAACTCGGTATTAGGCTTTCTATACACCTAAGTCTAAATTCAACCTATTTGGATGTGATGGTAAGGTTCTGGTGTATAGAAAGCCTAATACCGAGTTGGAGGAGCGAAATATGGTGCCTACTATTTTAGTTAAAGCCTAAACAAATATTTTTATGTATAAAAATTCTTAAAAATTTTTATAAATTTCTGTAGGATAACATTATCAAAAACTTACACATAATTTTTATAAAAAACTGCCTTTTAAACGTAATTTTCAATTAGAAAACGTCCACGGAATCAGGGGTTTAATATAATTACAAAAATTATTTAGAATCTAAAGCATTTTTTATAGATAAAATATTTAAAAATTTTAAAACTTCGATGTTGAAGAAAATCCTTAAAATTTAACAGATTTTCTAGGCCTTTTTAGTTAGTTAGAAGAAAAATTTTGAAGTAGGTATTTCGTTTGTAAAAACAATGCACTCACAAGAACTTTTCTGTAAAACTTCAACAGTTATTTAAAAAGCTAATCCGTAAAGTAGTTTCAATTGAATATGTTGTTAAATTACGAAAGAAATATATTTTTAGAAATATTTAGAAATATATTCTGTTATTCAATAAACAAAAAAAACACGGACTTTCGGTATTAGTTAAAATATTCAGTTAAAATTTTATATTTAAAACAAAAAGTTTTTATATTATATATTTTTATAGATTTCGCTAATTATTTTTTTATCAGTTGAAAATAAACTAAAAAATACAATTGTTTTTAAACGAAAAGTAAATAGTTCTTTTTATACACACATGGAAAATATTAGTTGGAATTCATTTAGTACCATTAAAAATCTTTCATTTTGATTTTAATTCGAAAACTTGTACTTTCTATATATAATTTCAACAAATTAACCATTATTTTTATAAAACGACAGTGATTGTAACAAAAAAATAGTACAAATGCCTAAAATAATTGTTATCCAAACTTTATTTAAAAAATAAATACTTTCTTATTTATTCGTAATGGTTACAGCTGTTTTAAAAATACATTTTTATCACTTGAACATATTTGTTAGTTATACGTATAAAAATATTGTCTTCAGAATTAGCTTTAATTTTAAAAAATAAAATAACCAATTATTTAGTAATTTTTACCATTAGGTGGTCATTTATATTATCAATTTGGTTACAAACACAAAAATAGATAGTACCAAAACTTCAAAAAAACGATTCTTGCACCAAAGAATTAGCTTTTTTTTAAATGTCATAAAATAAAATAAAAAATTATCATAAAATAAAATAATAAAAAAAAATAAAAAGTAAATATTTAAAAATGTATATTCCACAAAAAAAATAAAAATAACAACATCCAACAGACATCAGAAATGAATGCTTCAGAAAGGTATTCTATTTATATTTTAAATTTCGAAATAATAGGAAGCAAATAATAATAACCAAATATATTTATGTATTCGTTACAGGAATTTTCAACAACTGCTTAAAACTTTAAGAAACAGAACATTCAAATTGATTTCATTGCAAGGAATGGTGTTGTAGAAATTATTATCCTGGAAAACATGGAGATACTAATTTGTAAAAAAGTACTTTTAAAATTTCAAATTCACTAAGGCTCTTGTATTAAAAAATCACTTATACTTCGGTATATAGTCAATGCATAAAAACCGCTTAGAACCGGGGAATTCGTTAAGATAAAGTCTGAAATACCAACAGAAAGTAATTATATATTTGTGGATTTTCCTAAAAAAAGAACAACATTTTCCACAGGTAAACATTTCGCTGACTTTTGTAAACACGAAAAGGTCTAATGATTTTCCGGGGAATATTGTTTGTAATCTTATAATATAGGTTTTTTTTAAAGAATTTTCATCGTACTGAAATTTATATGTTATACAACAATTATTCTACACATAAAAATAATTTTGGGTTGATTACCTTTAAAAATTATCTTCCAAGATCTTAAGGCATCCAATGATGGAAAAAATTACCATAATTTTACTTTTTTCGAACCATAAAAAACTTATATATTACTTTTTAAAATATTTCTAAAAATGTTTACCTTCGAATACTGCTTTTTATGGAAAACTCATACAATATTGATTTTTTTCTTAAGGAATCTGATAATGTCTTATAATCTAAAAGGGTTTTCTGCAGGAAAAATATAACGACCTCATAAGGGGTTTCTGAAAAAAAAACACTTTGGAAAAATTTAACGATTTTCATGATTAATTTATAAGTATTAGAATAAAAAATCAGCGTTTTTTGGTTGTCATAGGATATTGCAAAAATCTGAGTTTTTAGAAACATTTTATTAATGTTTGGCAAAACAGCTGTTGTGGCAAAACACATATTTTGCCCTCTTGTTTGAATGTGGCATTATGCTTCGAAATGTATTTTTAACTTATATTTTTGTTTTGCTTAAATTAGCAAAAATAAAAATATGTTAAACTAATTGGAAACGGTGTACTTATTAAAAAAAAATATCGATTGGATAAGCAATCATACGTATTTAATTCAGTAGGGAAAATAACAAATGTCAGTATGTGCAACAACATTATTTTATAGTTCTAACAGAAACTTGGTTACAACAATCAAATCGGAAATCGGTTTTGAGGATAGTACATGTGACTATCAAAATTCGGTTGGCAAAAAATTCAGTTGGAGCAACAAATCAGTTTTCTGTGTGTAGATGATTTTCAATTAATACAATGTGTATATTTAGTAGGTTATGGCAAAAAATATTGTCAGTGTGGTTTAAAATATTCTTTGTTTTTTAGCATATTTTGTGTTTCCAACATAAAAACCCAAATGTTTACAACTTAATTTTTTTCTATCTTTTAAATGAAATTTTTTAACTTTCCATCCTTTCTGTCATCACAAACTTCACAAAATTTGAGAGTTTGCTAAAAACGTCTTAGAGTCGCAAGACTTAAAATAGGACTTAAAAAATTTTTAAATTGATAAGTATTTCGACAACTTTTTAATCAATAATCAAATTTTGTGAAAATGTTTCTAATTTAATTTAAATAAATTTTGAGTCAGTAAAACAGAATTGGCCCTCAGAGCTATATGATACATGGCCCCCTATGTCAAATAGTTTGAATTACCATTCTCTAAACACATACACACATGCTACTAGATGGATTCTATAGTAGGTACTGAAAATATAAAATACCAAGTATTAATGACATATAAAACCAGGAATTATTTAAAAGAGAATCAGGGGAGAAGTATACTATTGGACAACATAAAGTGCAAAAACATTACTGTTGTGTTTCGTTAAGATAAAATTGTGGAAAATAGTATTGAATATTAAAATTATGACTCAATTTATTTATTTTATTCACAATACAATACAAAAAAATAACAAATTATACATATATGACTTTAAATTGTTCAACATGTCAAACAAATTGGAAAATGGTACAACATTTTAGAAATGTTGAGGCTAAGAAGAAGAATAAACTTTTTTCACTAAAAATTATAAAATTTATTAAATCAGACTAGACTAGTTTCTGCCTTTCTAATGGACAGCCGTCTTCAGTGATTTTCCATTTTAAATTGTATTACGTATTATTTCTTATAATTGTCAGATTGTCTCTATATGATACATTTTTCAACAACCTGCGGCTGTAAGAATCAAACCTGAGCTTCTTCTTACACAAATGTTCTATTTTTAGATTTTGGTTTATTTTTCTAATCCTCTCTCTACTTCACAACGTTACCAGATTGACGTATGGTTTTTACTTTCAGTGTAGACAACTTTGCGTTTATGTTGAGACATCGCCACAGGGCAAATTTTGTAATGTATTTAAGTACAGTGTTATTTTAACGTCATAAAGACAGTCGCAACTCATTTTTAATTAATATGCATTTTGTTGAACAAAATAAGTGCAAAATTTGTAAATTGTATTTTAAAACTGGAACTTAGTTAAAAGTTAATACTGTTTTAGTATTTCATCACATATTTTGTACCAAATATGACTTATATAAGTATAAGTATTTTTGATTTAAAATCAAGTTTTTAAAATTATTTGTTGTTTTCCTCTTCTACTTAGCGTTTATTATAATGAAGGCATTCCAGATCCTTGGTTGACATTCTATTAAAATTTTACTATCAACTATTTCACAAACAATTTGTATTAGTTTTAAATAAGTATTCCAAGCTGAAAAATCCAGTTTAAAATTTTAAAAATAACATCCAAGTCATATGACACTCTGCACAATGCTTATACACAGAGAAATAAAGTGCCAACCGAATTTATGTATTTTAATGGCAACAACTTATAAATTCAGTTAGTGCAACGATATTTACATTAGATTTCTGAATATTTTGGGTGTTGGAACTAAAATTCAGTTGATTTAAACGAACATTGTTGTGAAAACTAATGTTTAGTTGTACCAAACGCCTGAAAATCGTAATAACCGAATTTGAGTTCTAGTAACCAAATTTCAGTTGCCAAATAACTAAATTTTTCTCTATGTGTAATAATGACTCATACATTCGCATTTACATTACAAAATGGTTTAAT
Organism: Delia radicum; assembly: GCA_021234595.1. NCBI lineage: Eukaryota > Metazoa > Arthropoda > Insecta > Diptera > Anthomyiidae > Delia > Delia radicum. Next base: position 191,871,064 of record CM037851.1, on the reverse strand, counting down.
GGAAAAACAAATCATTATTTGTACTTAAAATTGTTAGAATTTGTTAAAACCAAAATACCAAAACCGCTTTCAATAAAACACAAAAATAGTCAGATAAGTTTCATTAAGAATATATTCTTATAATGACACATGTATTTAGTTATTCGCCAAGTAATTTTCGTCAGCAGAAAATGGGCCTTCGGTGAGAGTTAAATCGAAAATTACTTTAAAATCATAGAAAATCATTTTAAACTCGTTTTAGAGTCGAAAATTTCTTAAACCTCCAACATTGCACTGACCAAAACCTCATCAAAATCACAATTTTAAGAGTAAAACAAAATTTTAAACTGGATTTTAGGCACACTTACACAGAAAAAAATATTTCTCTATTATTTTTAATTAAATATTTGCTCAAATACTTAACAAGCTTGACATTTTTTTATATTATTGCTCAAAAGCATATATCAACATATTGTTGTTGTTTTTCGTAATATTTATGTAGTTGTTTTTTTATAAATGTTTATGTTTAGTGGTATTAGTAATAAATATTTTAAATTCATTTCAATTAGATTAGATATTAATTCTTATAAGGTTTATTGCTTTATTAAGTTAAATAATTTATTTACAGTTCTTTAAATCTAAATATTTATTTGTTCTAAAACATTATTGTAAAATTGATAATTTAATTTTTAAAGTTTAATTTCGTTTAATAAAAATGGTTTTAAACAGAAAGGAAAGAAAATGCAAAAAATGAATTAAAAACTACAATATTTCAAACAAAAAAAAAATTATCAGATTTCAACAAAAGGACTAATTTCTGCAAAGAAAAAATCCAAAAAAAATTGCCATAGTCCCAACGCTTCAATAGAAAGAAAAAACTAATTTATGTGCAAATTTGTTCACATAAGTATACATAAATCTGCTAACTAAATGAGAATTACATGCCGGTTTTAAAATTCAAGCTATAAAAAACCATTTAGTATGGCAACAGCACTTTTATAAAAAAAAACATTTGGTATGGCAACAACAATTTTTTTGTTTTTGCTCTTTGGGAAGGTATAAAATATTGATCACGTTTTAATCAAATGAGTTATTATTTAATTCAAAAATAATGCAGTTATAGAGCTATCAATTTCTAATTGAATTAGTAATTTTCGTTGTTGGCGGAATTAGAGCAATTAAAGTTATTGAATCAATGGTTTTAGTGATTGATAAATTTAAAAACTTTATTTTAAATGTTCCGAAAACACTTATAGAAGACATATTTATAAAAAAAATATTTGATAAAACGCCGAAACAGTATTAACTTTTAACTTATTTCAAGTTTTAAAATACAGTTTTCAAATTTTGCACTTTATTTTGTCCAACGAAAATCTGTACCTTCTTCAATTTTGTTTGACATGTTTAATAATCTAAAGTCAAATATATATGATATGTTGTTTTTTGTATCGTATTGTGTATAAAATAAATAAACTAAGGCCCGATTACTGAATGTGCCGTTAGCTAAGAACTGGGTTTTTAACTGACACATTTGTTGTTTTTAACTGACACATAAATTTTCAATTTAATAATAAATTATAAATAATAAATTTTCAATTTATAAAATTAATTTTAACTGGACATTCAGTAATCGCGCCTAAGTCATATTTTTAAAAAACTGCGTTGCAAAACTATAATTACACATTAATTTCTCAAAATTTTATAAATTAAAAAAAAGTTGAAGAGTTTAACCTGCATAAATGTAAATAAAATGAAAAATTAATAATAATTAACACAAAAAAGAATTCATTTAATTTTTATTCTACTATTTTAAAAGAAATAACAAAATCAGTTAGTGTTTTATAACTATAAATGCAATTAAATTAATTTATCAAAATTTACAAAAATTTAAGAAAATTATTTGAAAACAGCAGTTTTAATAATGCGTGAGGCCTCCTTTTTACAATCAACTGTCTAAGAGATTTATTCGAAGTTCTTCCGTTATAGATATCCACGAATCAATAACTGCTTCTTTTAGACGAAAAACATTTTCACATTGACGGTTTTCTGCGTAAATTCGAAGGGTTAATACTTCGCATATATTATCAATGGAGAACATGCGGGTCATTCCAATACTCTTATATTCTCTTGATGGTAGACATTCCATCGTCTGACGACTTACATGTACAGATGCATTGTCTTGTTGGAAACTGAATTATTCTTCGTTGCTGTTTTCAATAAATGGCACCAATTCTTCTTTTTATCCTGTAATGTACTCAGAAGAATTCATTCTGGTACTTGGAAATACCAAATCAACCATACATTCGACACAAAAAGCACCCCTAACCATTAAGAACCCGTCTAAGAAATTTCTTTTTGAGAAATATCGTTTTTAACGAAGAGACCTACAAAACCATCTGGACCATCAAAATTGAACTTTTCCCCATCAGAAAAAATCACCTTTAAAAGAAATTTATGTTTAAAGATTTTATGTTTATTGACTTACCTTTCTCCGGTTGATTTGTAAATTAGTTTTAGCGAATTCAAGTCGAGCAGTTTTGTGGAAGGGCAATAACCTTGGCACCGACATCAGCTTTTGGCGTATAGTTCTCTAGGAATACTTTGTTTGATTTGGACACATTTACCTTACATTCATCGATTATCTGATCGAGACTCTTTATTGTGTGGCTGGTGAAGTTGTTTATTTTACGCCAGTCCTTATCAGAGAGCTTTTTTTCGTTCCGCCTGTTTTATTTTTACCACAAGCACTCGGATTATTTGCAAGATAACCACATGTGAACGGTTTATTTTTCTGTCAATTTGCCGAAAACTTAAACACCTTTTTAAATAGGCTGAAATTTTCCCTTTTTCAAAATCATTTAGATATGATCCACGCATCATTTATTGTAAATTGATTAAAATTGTAAAATAAACAAAAATAATTATTTAATATTTCTTTATTTTTCTTTGTTTGCCGTTATCTGTAACTTTAGTTATAACTAATAACATAATTATGAAACGTCAACAAAATATTATTACACAATTTTTCGCTTACATCAGTTAAATAATCTCTTTAAAAACAGTTCAAAGTTATAACAAAAATTGAAATATTAGAAAAAATTGCAAGAATTATTTGTAATTATAGTTATGCAAAGCAGTGTATTCAATATTATTTTCAATAATTTTCTCTTCATGAAACACAACAGTAATGTGTTTACACTTTATTTTGTCTAATAGTGTATACCCGATAAAAAAAAAAGTTATATCTCATATTGAAAATCAGATCTCATTTGATGTAGATCGATATTTATTCTTATTCAAGTCTATCTTAAAATTGTGGTAGCCAGTAATATCCGATAAGATCCCTTTAATATATAATTTTGGATTAAATAAGAGATCAATTTTGATTGATCTCAAAATTGGGGGATCCAATTATATCTAATTTAATATTCTGATAGATCCCAAAAAAATATCCAAAGTCATTAATTTAGATCTAATTGAATCTAAGTATATTCAAAAGGGCAAGTAGTTTTTGGTGGAACGAATGAGATATTTTGAGATTAAATTGGATTTAGTTCAATCCCATGACATATAATTTTTAGTAAAATTAAAAAAAAAATAAAAATAATTTAGACTTCTGGCGCATAGACAGTGCTGATCAAAATAATAGGCTTTTTAATTTTTTTTATTTTTTTCTAAAATGCCGAAGCAATTAAATTTATTTTTAATTTATTTTTAATCTACAATAAAAATACTAGGTTTTAAATAACATACTTTACTTCTTGATTTTTTTTATTAACGTAAAAAAAAAAATAAATTCCCTTTTTTGCTGTTCAAAATAATAGACTTGTTTTAAATATTATATAAAACATTATTTTTTTTTTAAACTAGAAAGAAAAATTACATCAAAACTTATTTTATTTTTAATACTGATTATGCTTAGTGATATTAACAACCAGAATGTTCACCATTGTTATCTAAAACAGCTCGAATTCGTTTGGGCATTGATTCTATTAACTTTTGACATTTTTCAATGGGAATACCTTCCCAACTGCTATTTACAGCTTCCCCTAAAGTTGATTTTTGTTAGTAAAAACTTGTCCCTCCAAGCTTCTCTTCAGCTCCATCCACAAGTTCTCAATCGGGTTAAGATTAGGGGATTGAGAGGGCCATTCCAAAGAGGTCACTTCGTGTTGACTCAACCAAGATTTAACTAATTTTGACGAGTGTTTAGGATCATTGTCCTGTTGGAATTGCCAATTTGGTGGCATATGGTTTTCTGCATATGGTAGCACCACATCATTTAAAATATCACGGTAGATTTCCTTATTCATGATTTCAGTGATTTGATGTAAAGGTCCAACACCATACCATGAAAATGAGCCCCAAACCATGATATTATCTCCACCATGTTTAACGGTTTTCTTTGTGTGCGGATCATCCAGCTCTTTGCCTTTTGGTCTTCTGACATTACGTCGACTATCCGAGCAAAATAAATTTATTTTAGTCTCATCGCTCCATAGAAAGTATTTCTTGAAATCGCCAATAGAGCTGTTTTGGTATTTTTAAGCAAATTGAATGCTAGCTTTCTTGGTCTTAGAACTTAATAATGGAACCTTTCGGGCGACTCTTCCTGGCACATTGTGTTTTAATAATCTTCGACGAACTGACGGAGCACTAATTTCATTATTAATTTCTGCAGAAATTGCTTTTGATGATATAAATGGGTTCTTTTTTGCCAATAACGCTATACGGGAATCCGTAGTTGACGAGGTTTTTTCGTGGTCTACCCCCGTTTTTCTTTGGTTTTTTTTCCACTTTAGAGCATTTCTGATGCAACGTTCTGATCTTCCAAGTGCTCTAGCAATAAAATCCAGAGTTTTTCCTTTTTTTCTTAGATTTTTAGCAACTCGGCGTTCCTCAATTGTGCAATCTTTATTTCGGCCCATCTTTAACAAAAATTGTGAATAAATGTAATTGTTTTTGAAATAAATATTAGTTTACTTACTTTTACTTAAGTTATTCAGAACAAACCACAAAAAAAAAAACAGAATATACTCCTAATTATAACGAAGTTATTCCAAAAACGTCTATTATTTTGAACAATTACAATTGCACTATATTTTGTTTTTGAACACCTGCACCAAAAAACAGCAACAATTATTAGAGAAGAAATTAACAAATCTAACGGTAACATTTGATGTTAAGAAAAGTAATTTAAATTGGCACAATTTAAGAGTAAAAATGTTCTCTTAGTAACCGTCTATTATATTTATCAGCACTGTATACCTATGAATAGGGATATATATAACAATATATAATTATTTCTTATACACATATTAATGATGTTTGACCACACATAATCTTAGCTTAAACTAAATTGTTAATATTGTGTCATATATGGATTCTTATATAAATATATCTTACACCAGTTAATGTCATATATAATTATATATTAGGTTGTGTTATACATATGATACCATATAGAAGCATATCTTATATTACACACAAACATATTTTTTATAAGACAGTATATATTATAATATCTTAAATTATATAGCTTATATTGCACCACATATTGTTACAAATTATGTTATATATGAGTATGTTTTATTATATATTATATATCGCATATATGATTAATATCTAATTTTATAAAGGTCAATATGTAAAAATATATCGTTATATATGTTGCATGACACCATATGTGTTCACATATTATATATAATATATTTAAAGATGAAAAAACATAAGACTATACATAATTTTTTTTGCTCGGGTATTAAATGTTAAAGTTAAATCTACAAAATTGGCTTCATTGCCAGTAAATGTAGTACTTCCAAGGTATATGCTCTTCGTATAAATTCATATTATTTTTCGATACATAATGGCTACATAACTCTCCAACCATACCACCCTTGAGACTATACTAAGAAGTAGTTTAAAAAAAAAAAATCTTTACAAAACAGAACAAAAACTATGAAAATATCTATGCTTCCAAAACAACAAAACTGCCAAAATGAGTATATATCACACTTTGGTGTTATTTTTTATGGGAAATTAGATTGACAGTTTTCGGGGTTGTTAAGTGTAACATTTAATGATGTCTGAAAATATTTATTTTTTTTTTTTTACAATCACGCTTATTTTTCACTTAGGTACTTCTTTCATATATTACGATACGTTAGCTACGTTAGACTAAACTAACTAAACAAAAAATCAGCAACGAAAAATCAACAATTTAAAAAACAAACAGTTTAAAAAATCATTGAACGCCAATACAGTCTGCAGTAAATGGCGATGGAATGAGTTTTGGTAGCAGGTATTGAAAGAAAACTTTTCGAATCCAAAACGGAAATACCAGGCTAAATCTAACGTTTCCTTTTGTATTATATTTAACAATGATTTTTTTAGTTTCTGTTTCTGCTTATGTGTGAGTTTGTTGCTTGTTATTGGTTGCATGACATGCTCTGCACATCTTAAACCCTTTAACCGGCAACCCTGCCTCAGGAAGATTGGGTAAATGAAAAGTATTTCAGAAAAGTATTTCAGAAAAAAATTTTGCGGTTATGAATTCTCGCCTTCACCTGGAATTTTGTTGCGTGATCCTGGGAAATAAAAAAAATTGTAAAATTGCAATGTGCTGTAGTAGAGAAACATTTGAAGAGGTTTTGAATGCAGATAATAAAAACATTTTATTATCTTAACCCATTTTTTACTAACGTGTCTTTTAAGAAACGGCAATTTTTATGAGCCTATATTTTGATACGAAGGCGATACAACAACACAGTAAACAGCACATTAAAACTTGCAGTCTTGTCTATAGAAAAATGGTTTAAATTATGAATTCCAGTGTTGCGATATAATGATTTAAAAAAAAATTTCAAGCACTTTTTCAAAAAATATTTAAAACTATAAGGAAGACCGACGTAATAAACGTGATGAATTGGTTTCGATAAAGAAATATTAGAAAACGTTTAGAAATAGAAAATATTTTCGTACTTTTTTCAAAAAATTGGCTCATCTAATCCAGATTTTTCCTATTTTGTAAATATTAAAGCATGCGGAAAATTGATCTGTTTTTGTTTTTAATATCAAAAATTTGCCATTTTCTCTTAACCAGCCAAGGAACATACAAATTTGAGCAATTGCAGAATTTTAAAAAACTGTTTAAAATACCAAAATTTTTAAAAAATTCTTAAAAATAGTGCAGAAACAATAATGAAAATTTTTAGTAATTTTTTATCGTGACTACGATAAAACTTGGTTAGCTCGAGTACACCATGAAACTCGATGCTCGAGTAGTTCACGAGTTCGAACTACTCGTCAAGTACTCGTACTCATTTAAAAAGGTAAATATTAAAGATAAGAATAAAATATACTTTTTGGAAAGGTAAATTTTCAAAGAATATTCGTAGCAAATGTCACCTTAATCGGATGATCATTTTATGTTTTTTGAAAGTCAGCACTTTTATGAATTGATTATATTCATCTATAGCGCATTTTAAATTTAAAATTTTTTCAATCAAAATTTACCATTTCAATACAAAATTGAAGAAATATGATAGTTTCAAAAGTTTGATGCTATTTTATAAAAAAAAATAAAAAACGTGGTACAAACTTATTGGAGTTGCATACTTAAGCAGAATTTATGTTAAAAATTTCGTGGCAATCCGACGAAGATTGTGAGAAACGCCAACTAATACTTGGAAAAATCTCGAGAAAACTCGTACAATTCCATACAAATGTGTGAAAATATGTACATTTGAAACATTTGATGTAATTTTTTAAAAACGTTTGAAGAAAATTGTGCTACATACATTCATGTTTAGCCATCATTGACAGATTGCCTATTCAAAAATGCAAAGGAATCTGATTAAAATTGTGGTTTTGGAGAACAACTACTCGAAAAAAATTTGACAGTAATTTTTTAAGAAAAACTTGGCACATTTTTTAGAGTCGCCTGGAAGAAGTGCACGATGCATTTTCTTAACCGAGCATGAATTTTAATAATAAAAAATATTAATCTGCAAGCGTTGTTCATTTGTACGTCGATTCATGGTTAAATTATAGACCAACATGTTACACGAAAACAGCTGAGCTGCTAAAAACATTGTTGCTAAAAAATCACCCTTTATTTGGAATGTAATATTAGGTTAGACAAACTGATAATTAGCTATCACGACTAAAAATATAATTTAAGATTACGATAGTTGTCGTAACCGCCAGAATTCCATTGGCAACAAATTCGGTGGCCACAACTGAGGCTGTTTTCTAGGTGTTGTTATCGAACAAATTTATGTTTCCATCAAAAATATTTATTTGGGTTTTTAACACGGAAGTTTAAGCCATTTTTGCAAATTTAAATTTCTTATTTTAAGACTGCGCCGATTTAGCTATATTCAATCTTTTATCTGCTTTTTTTGGCAATTAAAATAAATTTCTTAAAGTTATTCCAACTATACTGAAAAATAAGTTTTAAAATACGAATTCTTAAAGAAAATGTGTGTTTTAAGAACAAATTTTCCGTTTTTAGTGCATTTTTATCCGCTAAAAATTGATTTTTTATAGCAAACTGCCGGTTGCTTTGGTTATTATGCATTTTAAGAAGAAATTTCGACACTTTTGACGATACAATTCCGAAAATGTGCGCCCGGTGGCTAGTTGGTAGCGTGCTGGCTTATCAGTGCGGGGGTCGTGGGTTCGATTCCCACCAGAGGCACTGGTCTGTTTTCGCTACAAAGCGCCGAAGGCCATAGTAGCTAGTGCTCGGTTAGGGTAATAGTATATAATTTGTAATTATATGGTTATTAATTAATAAAAAAAAAAAAAAAATTCCGAAAATCTTGTTGCACTTTGTAAACCGAATTTTAAAATTTTTCTATCAAAATTATAAAAAAAAAAATATTTTAAACTTTTTAAACTTTTTCTTTGCCATTTCGAAAAAAGATTTACAACATTTATGTAAAAGCGATCATAAATATTGAAACATCTGATAACTTCTTTAACAGAACTTTTCTAATCAAATTATCAATTATCAAATTGGTTTAGGCAACCAACAAAAATTTGAATGCGCAAACAATTTTAGTTTAACCATGATCTAAAATTATAAACAGTATTATTTTAAAGTTATTTTTTGTCGTATTGTATTTTATATTTTTTTTTAACCGGCCTTGGTCTTCTTAGCATCATTGCTAAGAAGATCAGAATGGAGCAAAATTGATGACAACTCTGGAGGCTCTAGCTTTTCTAAAAGTTCGGGTGCTGATGAGCTCTTTAGCCAGATAGCAAAACGTCAACCTAGCTAAAATAATTAATTTGCTTTATGTTTACGGAAGTTGAAGGCTCGTTATAAATTAATAAAAATAATAAAGAAAAGTTCTTAATAAAAGAAGTGATATGACAAATAACAACTAAATATCTATGACTAGGTTTTGGTAATTTATTTTTGAACAAAAACAAGCTAGTTTTTGTCAAGTATAAATGTAGTATAAAAAATCGAAATTTGACTACTAAGTTCAATACCCGATTGTTTAAAGTCATGTAAGACAATAAAAACATTTTAATCTTATGCAAAGGAAATTTTGTAGGCTTGATTTCATTCATACATTATTTTAAGATCTGATTAATAACTGCTTATCTGTTCACGAATTTCTCAAAAACGTAAAAATGTAAAGCTTTTATTTTATAGGCCACGCTCTCTGAAAAAAGGCGGTGTGTACTAGAAAGGAGACGACATATAATGTCTATAGAATTCCACAAATACTAAATGGTGCCACATTAATACATTTATTTACATTTAGCAAAACTGTAACAGTATTTGTTTTTCTAACATTAATATTTTTTAAAGGAGAATAACAACATAAGAAGTGAATACAAACAAGTTTGAATGAATTTTCCAAGTCCGGAATTTGTAAACGGTAAGAATGTTATTCTCAATTTTAAACTAATGTGAAAAATTAAATTTTCATAATGTCCCCTAAAGTCGTATTTTTTACAATAAATTTCGTTTGTTTACCGCAATTAAAAAAGTTTGCATTATACATGGTAAGCAAACGATACATAAAATGTTTTAATAAACTAAAATAAATTTTAATTTAAATAAAATTTTTTGTCTCTTTTTTTTTAAGGTATATGTTTCCTAATGTAGACCTTTTTTTAATTATTTGCTGCATGAAAATGAAAGCCTCGCTCGAAGCATTTTGTTTGTTTTTATACATTGCACATAAGTAATTGAAATAGTTTAACTAATATTGCCTAGTAAAATCCGAATAACTGGTTGCAGAACAACTTGTACTGTATTATAACAGATTCTAATTTCTGTCCTGCAACTGGATCTTTTTATATGGAGTTTGTCCTATTTGCAAAAGGTTCTTTACCTCCAAACAAGAACAGATTGCTTTAGAGCCGGTTCTAGAACCAGTCGTAGAACTGGTTCTGGGACAGTGACACCTTACATTTCGACTCCCAGGAACCTGTTCTAGAAATGTTGCTGGGTAATAATAATATATCAAATCATTCAAGTAACCAAAAATCAATAAAAATATTGAAAAATTAGAGCAAGTCTGTCCCATTTAAATTCAAAATTGAACCTCTTACATGTACAATTTGAATGGAATTTTCTACAACGATACAATTAGACTTGAATTATCGAACTGAGCTCAAAAACAACACAAAAAATGATTTTATAAGGATTTCTCATGTTTAACGCTTCTAAGTAGGTAACGAAAAGTATTTGATAGAAAAGCTTAGGCCGGTAAGAGGGTTAACAATAATGTAAATGCTTCCTATATCCGTGTAGTGTTAGTGTGAATGTTTATTTTGGATTCATATTTTCTTTTACACAGAGTTGTTTTACTTTATCAGTTTTCTTCTTATAATGATATTTGACATCATTTCCGTTTTCGGTAATAGCCACATTGATGGTAAATTGTTGCCATCATTTTATCACTAGTCGTAGCATCAACAGAAATATTGGGTGAGCTTAAGAACGGGGTTTAAAATATGAAAATCTTCTCAATATTGTCTTGACATGGCTTATAAATACAAAGAATATATCCCCACAAGCCCACTCTGATCTTAATAAAATGCGAATATGTGATGCAGGAGGAAAAAATAAGAGAAACGTAATTTTTAGCTACCCAATTTCACATGTAGAGGTTAAGAAGTGAATTAAAAAAATATCATGTTATATTTTACTTAAGTATTTCTTATAAAATATATAAAAAGGGTGTTTTTATACAGGTATCGAACTTTAAGTTGGCAACACTTTTTTAACTAGCGGCCATTTTGTCAGCTGTCAAGTGATTTATGTTTAGTTTGGTTTGGCATTTCAACATGAATAGACTGACGCCTGAACAACGCTTTAAAATTGTGCAAATTTATTTTGAAAATCGTGGTTCTGTTAGAAATACTTATCGCGCAGTACATCCATTTTACAGTCAACATAATCATCCATCAGAGCAATTAATTCGATGAACTATGGAACGTTTTCGCACCACGTTTACTCTTAATGATAATATGCATCCACAGAGACGTCGTACAGTGCGTACGTAAGAAGTCATTGCTGCTGTAGAGCGTAGCGTAGATAAATCCCTCGATCAGTCTATCCAGAACTTTACAGTAAATGGTGACCGCTATAAAGCCATAATTACTTACAATTTGAATGGAATTTTCTACAACGATACAATTAGACTTGAATTATCGAACTGAGCTCAAAAACAACACAAAAAATGATTTTATAAGGATTTCTCATGTTTAACGCTTCTAAGTAGGTAACGAAAAGTATTTGATAGAAAAGCTTAGGCCGGTAAGAGGGTTAACAATAATGTAAATGCTTCCTATATCCGTGTAGTGTTAGTGTGAATGTTTATTTTGGATTCATATTTTCTTTTACACAGAGTTGTTTTACTTTATCAGTTTTCTTCTTATAATGATATTTGACATCATTTCCGTTTTCGGTAATAGCCACATTGATGGTAAATTGTTGCCATCATTTTATCACTAGTCGTAGCATCAACAGAAATATTGGGTGAGCTTAAGAACGGGGTTTAAAATATGAAAATCTTCTCAATATTGTCTTGACATGGCTTATAAATACAAAGAATATATCCCCACAAGCCCACTCTGATCTTAATAAAATGCGAATATGTGATGCAGGAGGAAAAAATAAGAGAAACGTAATTTTTAGCTACCCAATTTCACATGTAGAGGTTAAGAAGTGAATTAAAAAAATATCATGTTATATTTTACTTAAGTATTTCTTATAAAATATATAAAAAGGGTGTTTTTATACAGGTATCGAACTTTAAGTTGGCAACACTTTTTTAACTAGCGGCCATTTTGTCAGCTGTCAAGTGATTTATGTTTAGTTTGGTTTGGCATTTCAACATGAATAGACTGACGCCTGAACAACGCTTTAAAATTGTGCAAATTTATTTTGAAAATCGTGGTTCTGTTAGAAATACTTATCGCGCAGTACATCCATTTTACAGTCAACATAATCATCCATCAGAGCAATTAATTCGATGAACTATGGAACGTTTTCGCACCACGTTTACTCTTAATGATAATATGCATCCACAGAGACGTCGTACAGTGCGTACGGAAGAAGTCATTGCTGCTGTAGAGCGTAGCGTAGATAAATCCCTCGATCAGTCTATCCAGAACTTTACAGTAAATGGTGACCGCTATAAAGCCATAATTACTTACTTTTTCGTTCATCAATTGAACAACCATGATGTGCAGGAGCTGTAGTTTCAACAAGACGGCGCAACATGTCACACAACTCGTGCCACAATTGATTTATTGACGGAAACGTTTCCAGATTAGACTACGTCCGAGCCAGCCGTGGCCCTCATATGCCAGAAGTCATATTTAAATTATAATGCCAGAAGATTTTCTTTCGAATAAAGTAAAGTTATATACCTCTATAAAAACACCCTTTATAAGGGTTATAACTTTTGATTATTTTTTGCAGTTATCAAATGGTATCTAGTCTATTATGCGGGAGATTTTTGTTCCAAAATGACTCGAATAAGTGATTTTTATTATTAATACAAGATTGCCCATCACGTGGTGATAGGTCAACATTTTGGAGAAAAAAGTTATAACCCTAATATATATATTTATGCACAGCGCATACTTTTAAGACATTTGTTCGATAGACCGCATAGTTTGGGAACAATTGCGTGCTAAATTTGAATTTAAAAATTTTGTTATTAAAACAAACATTGTTTCAAATTAGTTTACCAATACTAATTTAGTGGCATATTTGATTGCCAATACCGTATTTCCAGTAAGCACTTTTGATTATCGGCAATTTAAAAAAAAAAAACTTGATAGATGGTACCAATTCTATTGTGTAAAGTAGGCTTATCTTCTTAAGCCAACTTTAGGGTGTTTTTTTAGAAATAAAAAAACTTTTAAATTTAATATTTTAAATTTAAACAAGTGGGGTTTTATTGAAGCCTCTGGCTTTCTTGATTATCAATAGTATAATAATTGTTAAGTATACAGCTTAAATCTATACAACCATGGTGGTTGTTTTTCAAAATCAGATCTACTCAGAGAGAATTCAGTATAAAAAATTAGATTACTCAACTGGAACTTCATGTTCTCTTTTTTATTATTTTAGTACCAATTATGGTAATCAAAGTAATAGATTATATTCAAAGTGGCATATTGGGCCGTTAAATTCAATTTTTATGTCAAGATCAAAGTTAATAAAAAAAGGTTTAATTGGCGCTGATGGCCGTCTACCTCAAATTCCAGGTTATAAAAAAGCAAATTATAGATAAAAAAAAAAAATATAGTAATATTTGTTGAAGTCGCTTCAACATGCTCCCACCGAAGAATGACAAGAACAGCCCTTCCATGGCCCGGATATTATCCACCCAAATGTGGACTGGTGAATACGGGGCAAATCAGCATCTGGTTGCTCGATGTTTTCCAATAACACTAGTCAACAGTCAAAATGTACTCGGGATGCGATAATTTTTTCTGTGTAGATAACCTTGACATGAGCTCGAAAAACGCAATAAAAATTTTTTTTTTTCGTTTGGTTTTTGTTTTATTTTTTTTTTTTTAAATTTTAAAAATTTTTTTTTGGTTAATTTGTTTCGTCCGGCATAACTCGGGAACCAATAGCCCGATTTAATTGAATTAAATTTTAAAAAATTTAAAATTACAATTCCCTTAATCTGTTTATATATTGTTTTCCTATACAAGCAACAGTTTCCAAGTTAAAAATGAATATATAAAGGAAAAAACTTATTTTTTGCCTAAAGATTTAAATTTTTTTTTTTTTTAAAAATCCATAAAAAATCCCAAATGAAAAAAAATGTCAAATCTTATTACTTTTACGTAAAGTCACATAACCTATGAGCAAAATGAGACAAAGATCATGAAAATCGATGCACGCGTTTCGCTTTTATTCGCAATTGAGTAAAGGTATGAATTTCAAAAATTTGCTCGACATATGCACAACTTTGTCTATGGTAAGGTTTTTTCTTTTTTTTTTTGATTCTCAGAATTAACAAAACGGAATAAACAAAGGGTTATTTAATTTTTATGATTGCGTAAGCAAAGTAATAAACGCTAATAAATGTGCGTGAACAATTAAAAGGAAAAAAGGAAAGGGGACTTTTTTAATTATTTGGGTTTTCCGGTGACTACCTGTATGATTTTTTTACAGAAATGCAACCCACATTTAAGGGTGGTCATTATTCGGAAAATTTAAGACTCACACATGGTGAATCAGGTATGTAGCCACCGTAAAAAAATATACACCCATTTATAAGTACCTGTCAGTAAAATACTAAACAATACACAGTATAAATAGGTCTTCATTGACCGATTTTACTCATTCAACAAGTGTCGACGAACGCGATAGTTAAAATGAGCAAACGTTCGCGAGTATTTGAATGCAATACCAATCCAAGTAATTTTTGTTACATGTGCGGAGAATACGTTTCTGAAAAAAACAAGCGCTGTTTTTCACCTAAATTGAGAGATTCATTTGAGGAGAGCTTCAATTTAAAGGTCTCAAACATAGATGAGCGGTGGACACCAAGTGCTCTATGTCCAAGGTGCTACGTACAGCTAAGTGACTCAAGGTAAGTGTAGATTACGAAATTCAAGAACATATATAACTTATTATTGAAATTCTTTCAGACGACAGCCGAGAATCATCATGCCAATGCTTTGGAGAGCTCCGCTTTGCCATGTAACAGATTGCTACTTCTGTCTTAGCAAAAAAACAGGCGTGGGAAAAAATATACGATGGACTTACGCTGCTGTTTCAACAGTGAATTTTCCAGTGCCATTTTCCGAAGAACCAGTGGACCCGCAACCGTCCGTTTCAAGATGGGCATCTAATAATGAGGCGATACATCCAACATCAGATCCGGAGACAGTAGAAACCACATCAGAATGCGAGTCAACATATACATTGTATGGAGGTCAACGCTTATGTTCCCAAGCAGAACTGAACGATTGGGTTAGAGAATTGAAACTCTCCAAGGAAGATGCAGAGTTGCATGCATCGCGCATGAAACAGTTCGGTTTCTTGGCTCCTGGTGTGGTGACAACAATCTACAGGAAGCGTCATGAACCATACGCAAGGTACTACACAAAAAAAGACAACATCTGTTTTTGTAAGGACATTCCCGGATTATTTGGTGAACTCGGGTACTCTTACGATCCAGGAGAGTGGCGTCTTTTCATCGACAGCAACAAGCAGAGCCTTAAAGCAATTTTACTGCACAACGGCAACAAGAAACCTTCGATTCCAATTGCTCATGCCGTTGACACCAAGGAAACATACGAAGTCATGGACAATCTACTAAAGTGCCTTAACTATGAGAAACACGATTGGAAAGTTTGTGCCGACCTTAAGGTTATCGGTATCCTTTGTGGATTACAAGGTGGATTCACAAAGTACTGTTGTTTTCTCTGCCTTTGGGACAGCCGCGATCGTCAACATCATTACACCAGGAGGAGTTGGACAGAAAGAGTTAACTTCATCCCCGGCAGCGACAACGTGAAATATACACCACTCATAAAAAAGGAAAATGTTTTTCTCCCACCTCTTCACATAAAGCTCGGACTCATAAAAAACTTCGTGAAAGCTATCAACAAAGATGGCGAAGCGTTCGCCTATTTAAAAAACATTTTTCCTCACCTTTCATCGGCAAAGATTAAGGAAGGCGTTTTCGACGGTCCGCAAATTAAAAAGTTGTTGCAAGACCAACAGTTTGAGCACATTTTATCACCAAATGAAGCTGCAGCTTGGAACTCATTTCGGCAAATTGTTTCCGGATTTCTTGGAAACAACAAAAGCTCAAATTACAGAGAGATCGTCGAAGCAAATATGTCGCTTAAGATACATTTTCTACACTCGCACTTGGACTTCTTTCCGGACAACCTGGGCGATGTGAGTGACGAGCATGGTGAGCGTTTTCATCAGCAAATGAAAGAAATTGAGCACCGATACCAAGGATTTTGGAACGAAGCTATGATGGGGGACTATATCTGGTTCCTGATAAGAGAAACAAACCCACAACAATATAAAAGAAAGACAAAAGCACATAATTATTTTTAATTTGAAGGTTTTTATTTTTGTGTTTAGATATTTTTTTTTAAAACTTTTTTATAATTAATTAATGTTGATATCCTTAGGATAATTTCTTGTACATATATCGAATTGTTTTTTAATTTAAAGTCATATATTTTTGTCACCCAACAAATTTTAATTTTTTTTGTAATAAAAAAGAAAAAACCTTACCATAGACAAAGTTGTGCATATGTCGAGCAAATTTTTGAAATTCATACCTTTACTCAATTGCGAATAAAAGCGAAACGCGTGCATCGATTTTCATGATCTTTGTCTCATTTTGCTCATAGGTTATGTGACTTTACGTAAAAGTAATAAGATTTGACATTTTTTTTTCATTTGGGATTTTTTATGGATTTTTTAAAAAAAAAAAAATTTAAATCTTTAGGCAAAAAATAAGTTTTTTCCTTTATATATTCATTTTTAACTTGGAAAGTGTTGCTTGTATAGGAAAACAATATATAAACAGATTAAGGGAATTGTAATTTTAAATTTTTTAAAATTTAATTCAATTAAATCGGGCTAGTGGTTCCTGAGTTATGCCGGACGAAACAAATTAACCAAAAAAAAATTTTTAAAATTAAAAAAAAAAAAATAAAACAAAAACCAAACGAAAAAAAAATTTTTTATTGCGTTTTTCGAGCTCATGTCAAGGTTATCTACACAGAAAAAATTATCGCATCCGGAGTACATGAAATTTTTTTCATTTTGTTGAGTAGTGTAATATACGGTCCGCGACCTCTTTACCCAATACGCCATCAATTTCACGATATTCGTGAAATAGAGGATGAGCCAATGGGGAATATTTGGCAAAGTGACGTCTTAATGATTCATCCTTTAGTGACAGGGGTGTCGTAGAGAGGAAGATCCAGCATGAACGAGTCGCGCTCGCGGTGGGGGAACCATGGCTCCAGAATGAATCTGCCACACAACTCCTCTTCCTGATTTCTAATTGGAACAAACTCTGGAAGTTCTAATGCTACATTTTCGAGAATGTAGGAACTGGTGGCGTTGACGTCCAGAATAAATGTCGTAAACATCTTCTGACCCTTGTAATTAAGGTGGACTCGGACGAGCGGCGGCAGTACTGGATATAGGGACTGGTCGAATGGTAGCCACGTTGGTGTGGTTGCTTGGCGATTATTTCCTCAGCCCGAGCGGCAAGCCGCGCCGCCTTTGCAGTAGGTCGTACACTTTTGACCGGAGGCTTGGTAGGTTTTGGCGTTTGGGTAGCCTGGCTTACGAGCATCTTTACTGGGCGAGTTGGCGTTTGGGTTGCCTTGTCGACCATCTCTTTTTTGACTATGATGGGTGATGATTTATTTGAGGACTGCGATAATTGGAGTTGAAGGTTCTTGACCTTGGTTGTCAAGATTCTACTCTCTTGTTGAGTAGATGGGCTCAGTTTTGCCTTCGGTTTCACCTGAGGCAGTTTGGCAGAATTGCGGTCTTCAGCTGGTGACTCGAACACATGCAAGAGACTGTGGTGTTTGGCATTACAAGGCTCTCCGTTGATTACCATCTTGCAGCGATGGCTTGAAGGGCATTTGTCGCGATAGTGTCCTTGGACGAGACAATTCAGGCAGTAGCCTTTTGCTTGGGCGGTTTTACGGCGCAGTTCGGGAGAGAAGTTCCGAAAGGCCGGACAAAAACGTAATAGATGCCGGATGTGGCATATATGGCAGCGTGCTACCTCTCCCATCTATATCGAGAGAGAAGAAAAGAAAAGAACGAAATATATACAGTGTTAGAAAAATACCTAGTGCGATTTTTATCTATTTGTTTACTTAATTGTTGGGAATTTGGTAGACTAATTAGTGGGTTTTGGTGGGATTTCAATTTGAGTGTTATTGGTGGGTAACAAACATAGCTTGACAACGGGACGCAGAATATTGCCGTTTTTAGTGCGTACTTCAGCAACGCGGATTTTACTATCGCGCCCATATATAACCTTAGTAACGCGACCAAGGAGCCACTCTGTGGGTGGTAAAAAGTCTTCTTTGACGATGACGATGTCATTTGGTTTAAGGTTGTCACGTTCTTTTTGCCATTTGAATCGGCGTTGTAGCTCGGTTATGTACTCGGTTTTCCACCTTCGTGCAAAAATATGTTGTAGTGCCTTTAATCTTTCCCAACGTTTCAAATATGGCACATCTTCAAGTGGAGGTTCAGCAGGGGCTTCTGGGAGAGCGGTGATCGCAGCTCCTCGAATCAGATGACCAGGAGTTAGAGGTAAAATCTCGTTCGGGGTTTCGGTAAGAGGTGACAGTGGTCTCGAATTAAGTACTGCCTCAATTCGAACAAGAAGAGTGGTGAATTCTTCAAAGGTAAAAGACAAATTACAAGTTACCTTTTTGAGATGGGACTTCATACTTTTTACGGCGGCTTCCCAGAGGCCGCCCATATGGGGTGCATATGGCGGTATGAAGGACCAGGTGAAACCCAGAGTGGTATATTTTTCGATCAGCGCCTTTTCTGCTGATTGGAGAACATGGTCTTCGGGAGACCATGGTCTTCGGGAGACCTCTGCGGCCAATAAATCTGTCGAAGCAGGCTAAAAAGGCATCGGTTGAGAGGTCGGAACAAGTTTCTAAATGGACGGCTCGGGTAGAAAAGCAAACGAAAACAGCTGCATATCCTTTCAGAATTTTGGCGTTTCGCAAAGTTGATGACTTTATGTTGAAGGGATATGCAAAATCGACTCCAGTGTATGTAAAGGGTAGGGAAAAGTTTACTCGTTCTGGTGGGAGAGCGGCCATGATTTGGTGCTGGAACTTATGTTTGTAGACCGTGCACGCCTTGCATTCACGAATACATTTTCGTACCAAGTTTCGTAATCTTGGGATGTAAAATCCTTGCCGGATCGCTCGTAACATTATATGGTGTTCAGAGTGCAGCAGAATGCGATGTGTAAAATCGACGAGAAGTTTTGCCAGTCGAGAACTTTCTGGGATGATAATTGGATGACGTTCTTCGTAGCTTAAACCTGAGTTGTTTAATCTGCCACCAACCCGTAGAAGGTCGTTTTTATCAATAAATGGAGTCAAGGTGAGCAGTCTGCTTCTTCGACTTAAAGGTTTCTTTTCCTTTAAGCATTCGTACTCCTTGCGGAAATAGGATTTCTGAGCCAATGAAATGAGTCGGTTTTTCATAGAGCTGATTTCTTGAGCCGTGATGAACTTTTCGGTTGAAAAGGGTTTTTTAAGGACGCGGTTTATAAAGCGAAGTCGGTAGCTGAGTACCCGTAACGCCCTTTCCAATGAAGAGAATTCTTCGAGTACATCTGTACTTTGTACTTCCAGGTGGAAGTTTGCAGACTTTTTGGTCTCCAAGTCTATTGGATCAAAAGTCCGCGGGATCGGCCATTGTGCTGTGGGAAGTTTCAGCCAGGATGGCCCGTGCCACCAAAGTTGGTTTTCTGCCAGTTCCTGAGGGGTGCAGCCTCTTGTGCCCATATCTGCAGGATTTTCTTCAGTTCTCACATGCTTCCAGCGAGATGTGCTGGCGATGCTAATAATTTGCGTCACACGATTTGCGACAAATGTCTTTAGGGTATTTGGGGGTTTCTGTAACCAACCCAGTACTATTGATGAATCTGTCCACAAGAACAATTCATAGTTGAACTGGCAGTTCGCGACTAAGCTTCGGGTCAGCTTAGCAAGTAATAAAGCTCCGCAAAGTTCGAGCTTGGGTATAGTAGTCCGCTTTATAGGGGCTACTTTAGTTTTTGCAACTAGCAAATGACTATTAAATTGGCCTTCTGGACTTTCTGTTCTGATATATACAGAACCGCAGTATGCCTTCTCTGAGGCCTCACAGAAGCCGTGTATCTGGATGCGATACTGTGGTGAGAAATCTACCCATCTAGGAATTTTAATGCTGGAGATAAATGGCAAGTTCTTTATAAATGAATTCCATTTTATCAGTATGGGTGTAGGCACCCCTTCGTCCCAGTCAGACTTTCCTTCCCATAATTCTTGCATAAGAGTTTTTGCAACTATCACGACTGGGCCTAACCAACCTAGAGGGTCAAACAATCTTGCTATCACTGACAAAATTCTTCTTTTTGTAGTAGATGCAACAATTTCAATGGGTTCCACAACATAGTAGAATGAATCCGATAAAGCATTCCATCGAATTCCAAGAGTTTTAATCGTACTGGAATCGTCAAATTTCAAAAAATCTTCATCTAGAAGATCCTCCCGGGGCAAATTTTCGAGCAGCAACTTATTATTTGCTGTCATCTTTTTTAACGGGAATCCAGCCGATTTTAGGGCCTTTGTAAGCTCACTCTGTTTGAGCTTGGCTTCTTCAATTGTGTGTCCACCAGACAGGATGTCATCAACGTAGACTTCATTTTTCAAAATGGCGAATGCCTTGGGGTACAAATTTTTGCAATCACTACTTAACTGCAATAGGGTTCTTATCGCCAAAAAGGGGGCGCAATTTACGCCAAACGTGACAGTTTTTAGTTGAAACGAGTTCACGTTACCATCAGCTTCGCTGCGAAACAAAATCCGTTGATAGGGACGGTCCGTTTCATGGACCAAGATTTGGCGATACATTTTCTGTATATCTCCGGTGAAAACAAACCTATAGTTGCGCCATCTTAGCACAAGCTGCATCAAATCATTTTGAAGAGTTGGACCTTGATACAAAACATCATTAAGCGAGAAACCACTTGCCGTCTTTTTTGAGGCGTTGAATACCACTCGTACTTTTGTGGTTTTGCTTTCTGGTTTGACCACTGCGTGGTGTGGGAGGAAAAACGATGAATGTTTTTCAGCTTTGGGCTCGAAGTGTACAACTTGTTCCATGTGATCCAAGTCTAAGTATTCTTGGAGAACTTCTGTGTACTGAGCCCTTAAATCAGGGGTTTTCTCTAAAGTTTTCTCCATTCTGTGGTACTGTGCGAGTGCCATATTTCTGGAGGGGCCCAAAAAATTTCAGTTGGAAACTGTTCTTTAAAAGGGAGCCGAACAAT
The DNA here is from genome assembly GCA_021234595.1 of Delia radicum. Taxonomy (NCBI): domain Eukaryota; kingdom Metazoa; phylum Arthropoda; class Insecta; order Diptera; family Anthomyiidae; genus Delia; species Delia radicum. The sequence goes on along the minus strand of CM037851.1, from coordinate 191,849,507 downwards.
GTATCTGCCGTCAGGTTGTCGGCTTGTGGTACGTTGAAAGTAATTTTCACAAATAATGTCGCTGTCGGACTCAATATTGCTTTTTTCGGGCTCTTCTAATTCCCAAAACTTTTTCAAATCTTCATGGAGAATCTGATCGCGGGATGGCGAAACCATTGTATGAAAAGTTTGGACGTCGTTAACAGGTTCAGGACCTAACAAATACCACCCAAAGTGGGATTCTCTAGCTTCAAGGCAATTTCCAATGTTCATTTTAACGCCCTTTAAGTTGATGAAAGGCAAATAATCGCTTCCGATTATCATCTCAATTGGAGCAGGTTTATAAAAGTATGGGTCTGCGAGTACTAAATCCTTGATTTCGCTTAGATTATGGATGGGAATAGGCCGTGAAGGCATAAAATGAGCCAATGTTGGTACCACAATTGCTCTGATTTTTATCGAGAAATCTGAAATTCTTGATTTCACTATGACGTTGCATCTTCCTTTAGAATTTCCTACAACTGTCTCACCAAAGCCTGATATTTCACTGCGATGGTTTTCCAATGGTATAGAGAGTCTTTGTTGAACACTCTTTAATACAAAACTCCTTGTAGAACCTGAATCTATCATCGCTCTAATAGTAAATTTTTCGGCTAAATGCTCCACATGAACTAGCACTGTGGGCAAAATAGTAGTCCCGTTATGCTGAGATAAGTTAACGTGAACGGTTTCCTTTTGATTTACATTTGCAGTATATGATCGTGAGTTATAGGGATTCATTTTATTTTGAGTGCCGGACCCGGTTGGTCTTTCATTATCCTGACGATAATTTTGCGGCGTGGGTTTAGGAGCTGATGCCCTTTTAACCCTTTCATCGGTTTCAATATGAAGCATAGTATGATGTCTCTGATTGCATCTGGTACAACTATTTGCACTTTGACATTTTGACTTAAAATGACTTGGCGAAAAACAATTAGCGCAATATTTATTGGCATAAACAAATGTTATTCTGTCCTTAACTGACAGCGACTTGAAATATTTACAAAGTCTTAACGGGTGGTTCTGTCGACATTTTTTGCAGCTGAATGCTTTTTTGTCGGTTTCCGTGTGAGAATAAAATACTTGTGGTTTAGAATCATGATGTTCTTTACCGACTGGTTTTCTTAAATTGGCAAAAGTTTCCAAAGTTTCAATTCTACCTGTGAGGAATTTGCTGAGATGTTGCCAAGCAGGCAGCTCTTTATGATCTACTAAAGAGTCTTCCCAAGCCCGAGAAGTTTCCTCAGGTAATTTCGCTGCGCAAAGATTCATTAGAAACGGGTCATTACTCGGTATATCGATCTGAAATGATCCTATAACTGAGAGACAGTCATTGACCGTATTTTGAAAAATTCTCAAAAATTTTAAGTTTTCCGTTGGAGGAGTACGAATCGATTTGATTTTATCAATTTGTGTATTTATCAAAATTCGTTTATTCTCGTAGCGAGTTTTTAACGCGTTCCACGCGATATCGAAATTAGAGTCTACCAGAGCATAATCCTTAATCATATGATGGGCCTCCCCACTCGTATTGCCTAGCAAGTAATATAATTTGTGTGCTGGAGCTATTGATGGCTCATTTCCGATCGCCGCCATAAACATGTCCCTAAATGCAGGCCAATTGTTGAAACCGCCTTCAAAATTTTGAATTTTCACCGGGGGTAATTTTAGAGCGGAATGATGAACAACTTCTTGACTTGTTCCTTGATTTGTCGACCTAGCCTTGATCATCTCTAGTATTTTAGCCTTTAAAACCTGATACTGTTCGCTAGCTTCCTCGTACTTAATCGAAACCTCATCTTGGTAAATATCTTCTTCCTTTACCTTATCATCTCCTTCAATGAAAGCCTCATAACCAGCAACCATTTTCGACCACCTTCTATCTAATTCCTCTTTTTTTACCTCTAACAACGAAATTGTAAAATTTTCCGCGGCAATTTCATCGAAATTGGTAACGAAGGCAGCTAGCTGCTGAATGGCATGTTTGCACTTTCTTTTAGCCATTTTGAATTGCGAAACCAAAAAAAAAAATTGCAATTAAACCTTCTCCTTAAGGTATAAAACTTTATAATTTCTCAAAATATTCTAGGTAAAAATAATTTTAAATAATTTTCCGCTGAAGGATTTCGACTTCCAAGCAATTTTTCCCGTATGACTTCGGCCTCGAATTAAGTTTTCCCCGTTGGGACTAAAATTGCAAAGCAAAATGCGTTTTTATTTTTTTTTTTCAAAAAAAAATTTCCAACAAAAAAAAATTTCGAACCACCATAAATTTTTTTTTCCAAAAAATAATCCAATAATTTTTTTCAGTGTATACTGCTCCAAAATTTCAAACCGATTTATAAAATTATTCCAACCAATTTTTCTCTGTGTAGTTACATTGGAGATTTTGTAAAAATTTTCCAAAAATATTTTTTTCAGTGTGAGATTATCCGAGATTTGCGAACAATTTCAAAAAATTTTGCAATAAATTTTTTCCAGTGTAGTTGCATCCGAGATTTTGTAAAAATTTTCCCAAAATATTTTTCTCAGTGTGAGATTATTTTGCAAATAAAAACAAGTTCCATAAAATTTCTGTTTGAAATTCTAAGATTTCCGAACCTTTTTCAATGTATAAATTTGGAGATTTATTCTAAACCAAATGTTCCAAATTTCCAAAAAATTCTTCAGCAAAAAAAAATCCAAGATTTTTCATAAACAAAAAAATTTTAATTATCATTGAATTTGTGCTTAAAAATCAAAAAATAATCTATCCATTCCTTTCTCCAATCAATTTTCCAAATTTTTCCAATTTTTAAAGTGCTTTATGATCATCCTTTCAAAAAAAAAACGTAAAAAAACAATATTTTTCTTTTCAAAATCTCTAATGGGATCACCCTTTATCTTTTCAAATTAAAAATCAGTTTTTTTCCTGTTAATTAACAATTTTTGCTAAAGTGCAACTCATTTTACAAAATTTTTTTCAAAATATTTACTGCTTTTCGGGTCACCCTTTTGTAAAAAAGGTGAAAACAAAATTTCGGTACTCTACCGAAAATTGCGACAAATTTTTAAAAAATTCTAAACAAATTTTCCTCGGGCTACCTTACGTAGTAGATCAATGAACGGGTTGTCTCTAAATCGAGGGCCTCTGGTTGCACCACCCTTTGTCATCAAAAATTTATAAAATTTTTTCAATTATTCAATATTTTCCAAGATTTACTTCTTGTTTTGAAATAAAATCTGGTTAACGAACAAATTTTTTCTGACTACAGCTTTTCGTAGCACCCTGTAGCAGAAAATTTTTCAAAATTGCTTTTCGCGTTCCGAAATAACATCTGTGTACAAAATATCACTTTCCGTTTAATAATTTTTTTTGTAAAAAAAAATCGATTTTAAAAAAAAATATGCCACCCTAATGACACAAAATATCCGGGTTATCACTTTTGTTTTATATTCTTCTTTTTTCCTTTTCTTCTCTTTTTTTTTTTAATAATAAAAAAAAATTTTGATCACAAAAAAAAAACTGCCACCCTAACCGACACACTCTTTACCAAACACTTTTTTCCAAAAAAATTGTAATATGTATTCACAATTTTTCTTCCTTCTCCCAAATTACAACAATTTAGTATATACTATATTCGGCTGAATTTCAGTTTATGGGGGACACCCCTAGAGAAAAAATCTGAATATGCCATCCCCTTCAGAATGTTCCCAGGAGTACGAAAATCATAATGAATAAGGGGGCTCACGCCCCCTATGGGCGTGTCAGTCGAAAAACGACCCGGGCCACCTACGTAGACAATATGGGTATCAAATGAAAGCTAATGTCTTCACGATTCCAAAAATAGCCATAGTTGCCAGATCGGGCGGTTTTTTGCAGCCGATACGGCCATTTTTGTTAAATAGGGGCGGGGGTGAAAAACGACCCATGCCACCTACTTAGGCAATATTGGTATCAAATGAAAGGAAATGTCTTCACGATTCCAAAAATACCCGTAGTTGCCAGGATCGTCCAGAATTTGAGGAAGATATGTTAATTTTTATAAAATGGGGGAAGGACTTTTTTTTGTTTATTTCTTTTTAGCTCGGCCAGAGGCCGAGCACTCGAGATCCCCGCCGTCTAGAATTAAGACATACTGGAGTTAAAAACCCCTAAGCCCGGCCGTAGGCCGGTCACGCAGAAAAACTTTACTAAGCGAAGCCAGTATAACAAATTTTCATTAACCAATCAGAAGCTTTCAAGAGTTTTCCTCGTTTCTTAATTTTCTACTTATCCTCATTTATCCTGGGTAACGCTAACAATAGTAATCTTTTCGCACAAAATGCTCATTTTTGTTTGATTTTAACAAAATATAAGCAAAAAAAAAGGAAAAAAAAAAATTTCCCCCACCCCAAATTTTGCCAAAATGGCCATATCGGCTACAAAAATCGCCCGATCTGGCAACTACGGCTATTTTTGGAATCGTGAAGACATTAGCTTTCATTTGATACCCATATTGTCTACGTAGGTGGGGCGGGTCGTTTTTCGACTGCCACGCCTATAAGGGGCGTGAGCCCCCTTATTCATTATGATTTTCGCACTCCTGGGGTCATTTAAGGGGGCGTGGCATTTTTTTTTTTTTTCCAGGGGTGTCCCCCATAAACTGAAATTTTGCCCTATATTCAATCTTGACTCACCGTTTCCCCGCAAAAACTCTATCTGCAACCTTTCTTGGCTTTTTATATACGGCTGCTTTTTTTGTTGTTGGTGCCTTTCGTACCGGCACTTTCTCAAGGTGACCCTTAATTTGCTGTTGCTGTGGCGGTTGCACGTTTACCGCTTATTAAATGTAATATTCATGAAGAAAATGTAAAGGAGGCTTATTATTTGTTGTTGCTGTTGCACTTTAATTTTTGTTGTTTTTTTTTTGTGGCGGTTGCACTTCTACAGCTTTTATTATCCAATACTGACTTTGTGGTCAAAGATGAAGCCGTTACACTTCTTCAGGAAAGTTGCCTTTTTTTCACGATTACCACAAAATTATGTTCTTTCACTTGTTTGTAAATTTCAGTGGTTTTTTTTTCCTTTTTGTTAAGGCACTGTATGATTTCTAATTTTAAACAAGTCACTATCTTTTCACAAATATTTTTCCAATTTTCATTTAATTTTATATTCTTTTAATTTGTTTTATTTTAATTCTTTTGCACTAGCACGAAATGTTTTACCACGCACGATTTGTTAAACGTTTATATGCCTTTTTTTTTTTTTGCTTGTCGTTCGTGAAACGAACAACCTGTTTTTGCAGTAAATATATATTGAAACGGGTGGAATTGAAATGAAATTGGTTGAATTGAACTGAATTCGTTACCATATATTGTGCGTTTTACATACACAAAAAATAATGCCGCTTTTTTCCTTCTATTTACCAGTGTTGGTACCTTCAAACTAGTGTTGGTGTGTGTGGCACTTTCCGTACTTTTAGGGGGACTTCCGAGAAAAGTGAGGTTATGTTGGAAATTTTGATTGGATATGATTATGTTGTAATTTTAATGATTTTTTAAGCACTTTTTATGAAACAAAACTATCTTAATCGCACTAAATATAATTAAAACACTGTACATACCAATCTTTTCCTTTCCTTGATGACCCAAATGGATGATGTAGATGCTGTTAATGATGATGTTGATGCTGCTAATGATGATGATGTTGACCGGTTTGCCCTTGAGATGTTGGGGTATCTTCCTTATTGTGCCGGGATGCACTTTAGTAAGTCCGGTAGACGTCTCTTCAGTAGTACGGGGTGTACTGAATTTTTCCAAACTTCCTTTGCAGACTTCTTGCCTGCTGTTGCAATTGTTGTTGATGCTGCTATCGGGTTTGCAGCCAATTAGTGGACAAATTCCACGGGTTCTTTTAGCCTTAGATTCACTAAGACTCCTCGAAGGACCAAAATGTAAAGTAGGCTTATCTTCTTAAGCCAACTTTAGGGTGTTTTTTTAGAAATAAAAAAACTTTTAAATTTAATATTTTAAATTTAAACAAGTGGGGTTTTATTGAAGCCTCTGGCTTTCTTGATTATCAATAGTATAATAATTGTTAAGTATACAGCTTAAATCTATACAACCATGGTGGTTGTTTTTCAAAATGAGATCTACTCAGAGAGAATTCAGTATAAAAAATTAGATTACTCAACTGGAACTTCATGTTCTCTTTTTTATTATTTTAGTACCAATTATGGTAATCAAAGTAATAGATTATATTCAAAGTGGCATATTGGGCCGTTAAATTCAATTTTTATGTCAAGATCAAAGTTAATAAAAAAAAAGGTTTAATTGGCGCTGATGGCCGTCTACCTCAAATTCCAGGTTATAAAAAAGCAAATTATAGATAAAAAAAAAAATATAGTAATATTTGTTGAAGTCGCTTCAACATATTGTATTATCACAAAATAAATTGTTGCTTCTACGGTGCACATTTACTAACCGAATTTTATTTGAAAAGTTGATTCGTAATACCAATAACTGGATAAATGGATTGTTATTTAGTTCCTTTTTCCTCTTTTTAATTCTAGTTCCAAATAAAATAACGTCATATCAAATAAATTTTAATGGTGTCGACAGAATTCCAAACATCCTTTTTCTGGGTGTACACTTACTTACTATTAACGCATATCTTTCATTGTTATTGTTATATTTTATAATAATTATAGAATTATTTGTCACTTGCATTAATTTTTTGATGATATTTTTCATAGTTGTCCAATGTGTGTGGCTAATTACACTGTACAACAAATCATTTTTTTTCCAAAATTACAAGGTCCGACCGATAAATTTTGATAGAAGAGGCAAAAAAAGGACACGCGTATCAGCGTTATGAAAGTTTACATCATTTTAGTTTCATTTTAGGGGTAGGTAAAATTTCCCCAAAATGCAAATTTTGTATTGTCAACCGGCATAGAAAATCGAATAAAGTAAAGAACGCTATAAAAGCAAAAGCATTCATTCGCTTATCGCTGCAATATGCTGGACATTGTATGATAATGAAGTGGAATTGCCTATAGCTAAACAAAATGTAATTAATGAATACTTCTTATCCAGATTTGCTATCGAAGGTAAAATAATAGTGAAATTTGAACTATTTTTTTTTTCATGCTAAATTTTTGGGGTACTTTAACTTTACTTTAAATTCTTAATAAATGCGAAATTAACCCTAAGCTCTCTTTTGTTGTGTCTTATTTCTGACTGTCTGTTTGAATTTTCTGTTTTGGTGTATTCAGGGACTTATAGTAAAATTTCACGTCGAATATTTTTGCGGAACATTTTAACCCCCTAAATCCTTGTTTTAAAGGTGTTTGCGCTTTTTTAAAAGAAGGACAAAAAAGACCTTACCTTGAGGAGTTAGAGGGTTAATATATTTTACAAAAATGTTTTCCGTAACATTTTACATAAGTTTGCTAAACACACCATATACTTTAAACGTAAGCTTTTCTCGATTTTCTATGCCGATTGACAATACAAAATTTGCATTTAGGGGAAACTTTACCTCCCCCTAAAGTGAAACCCAGATGTAAATTTTCAAAACGCCGATACACGTGTCGTTTTTTTGCCTTTTCTATCAAAATTTATCGGTCGGACCTTGTAATTTTTTTTTGTGTTGTACAGTGTTATGATTTTCTTAGTTCTTTGCAAATTACGTATACAGTATTATACTTATCGCATATATATTTCCATACAATAATTAATTACGTGACTTTAAACATCCTCCAATACAACATGAATGGTTTTTGCAACAATTGTATGTAATGAACTACAGATTCTTATAACATATTTACCAAAACTTATATACATTAGAGCGACTCAAGTTGTATGGAAGCGAAATTCGTGCAAGGTGAACCCGCATCAAAATGAACATTGGTATTTTTTATGATGACATCGAAAATATTTCGGCTCTAGCTTTGACATCTCGTGAGCTGGACCATTTTGAAAAAGGGTCTATTTTTGCATGTTTTGTTAATTTTAGTATCTGTTTCCTTACCAACATATACAATATGGGTATCATAAGAAAGGTTTTTTTAAGGCGCGTCCAACTGTATATACAATTTGTCTAAGAACGATCATCCATGTCTTTTTTTTAAGGATATTCTGTAAAGAAAAACGGTTTTTGAATTTTTTGTTTGGGGTTGTTTGTAATAAAAATGCCAAATTAACATATTTTAATCTTTAGTCGATTTAATTAAATACGGGTCTCAGCTTTTTTTTGAAATTCGTACTAGTTCGCGTTTTGACAAAAGTGCAATGGGGTGGTAACTCTTCGTTTTAAATAGGGAAATATGGGTATCAAAGTTTTTCTTTTGTCAAGTACATCATCTTTGTATGTAAATAATTTAGATTTTTGCAAATTATATGCATTTTACACGGTGCTCTGGAATATATATAAATGCAATTTTGTGGTTACTCTAATGTATGGTTACTCTAAGTGTTTTAAGAGAAAGGTTTTCTCCTCCAGACATAATACATCTAGAAGAAGCTGCCACTAGACTTCTTCAGGCTCTTAATCTTCAGGTTTGTTTTATTATACGTTTTAGAGAGTTTTTTATAACTTAACTAATTTTTTGATAGATTGAAGTGACACTTTCTACGGTGAAAGACTGGAACAACAATCCTGAAGAAAATCGCATTGATGTAGAAAATTTAGAAATTCACGATGATACCGATGATGACGATTTACTGATATACCAGCCTCAAATTAAAGTAAGCCCAAAGGATGCTGTAGAAGCTCTTGATAAAGCTTTAATATGGGCTGAAAATGAAATGGTCGACCAAAGTGAAATTAGTGTGTTAAGAAAACTTAAAGAAAAAGCTTTGTTAAAGATGGTTGAACAAAAGACTTGTCAAAAAAAGATGACCGATTTTTTCCTGTAAAATTTTTTTTGCCTTATAAACATTCTTCGAAAAAAAAAGTTCCCATTAGTTTTTGTTAATTTTATGTGTATTTTTTTGTGATATTCAAAAGAATTTTTTTTTTATAAATCAAATGCAAACTGAACTGAATTACTGCATATACATATATTTTATGTTATTAAAAATGAATAAAATATTTGTTTTAAAATACTTGTTTATCTATTTATTTATTTTTATTTATTTATTATTTATTTTTGAATAGTTAGAGGTGCTATTTTTTTTTTTTTAAATTTTGGCATTCGATAACGTGAACAAACTCGAAAACGTGAACCGCCTTGGAAAAAATTAGTTCACGTTATCGCGAGTTCACTGTATTGCGATTTAATTTTCACTAAAAGTTGCGTCTTTTTCTTCGATTCTAGAAATGTTTTAAAAATTATCTTAGAATTTTTGGTTTTTGCTCTCAATTACTACAAAAAATATGCTTTCATTTTATCATAATTATGTCTGAAATTAGTAATGATGTATCACAAAATGTATTTTTTTAATTAGTTTTAATTTAAATTAGTGATACAGCAATCAAAACATTAATTAATAAAAATCAAAAATTTAAGTTAACATTCCTTCAATAATCATGTGTGTAAAAGCATAGCAAATTTGCTATGTAAATTTTCTGTTTTTCCGACATATTTGTAGGTAAGTTTACAAGTTATCCTTCAACCAATATTGACATAATTATGCTCAAATGAAAAGTAGTTTTGTGTTCTTTGCTTGTGTGAAAATAAAAAAAATAAATGATAATTTTTAAATAATTTGTATAATGGAGGAAAAAAACTCCATTTTTAGTAAAAATCAAGTCGAAATATTTCCAAAACCGTTACTCAAATTTTACCGTTCGGTAATTTCTTACTTAGTAGTCGGATTGCAATGAAATTTGTAGCAGGCATAAGTGAAGTAATATCGAGCTTAATATTAATTCAGTATTTAATTTATAATAGCAAAATTATTTAATATATCTTGGTATCATAACAAATTAAAATGATAGATTTCTTCACGTTCATTATTTTCATGCTTCGCTGTTTTATGCTTCAAAGTTTATTAAATTATTACGAATCAGGAATTATTGTTAATATTTAATCATTAATATGTATCATATCGCACACCTAGTTCAAAAGTGACTCAACTCAAATTTTTTAATTTTTCAGAAATAGAAAAAAAATATTTGCAACTTCATACAAATTGAAACATAAAGAGAGACATAACTGTTTTTTAGCAACATTTAACAACAACAAAATATACTGATATTTTTTTTATAGATAAACAAGTGTATTATGCATAGTTAAGCATATAAACCGGTGTCGGGCAAACACTTGTTGAAACAACGAAGACTAATCGTTTTTCACACACACACAACCCGAACGTAAATAAAAATAAAAAGAGAAACCGAAAAAAAACCAAAAAAAATTGGTTAGTTGCTTGCCAGCATTGGATGGAGTAGGTTTATGTCGCTTTGTTTAATAAAATAAGTACACATGTAATACTTGAAAACAACCAATAATATTTTAATTAATAAAGCCAAGCGTACTATAATTTTTTTTTAATGAAATTTTTTTCATTCATTATGTGGGATTTTTTTGGGAAAACGCATTTTTATTTAGCTTGAATATATAAATATATCTTGATTTATTTATTCATTCATAACTTAATTTTAACACACAAAAACTAAAATATTAAAACAATCTATATGTTAAAAAATTTAAAAATCTCTGAACTATAATTGTTTATATTAAAAACAATTACAACGCAGATATTTTGAATTTTGTTGTAGTTTATAACAATTAATATAAAATATTTTTTTTTGATTTTTGTTTTTTTAATTTATTTATCCATATTTATTAGAGTTAGTTTTGGTATTATTAGAGTTAGTTTTTGTATCAATAAAAATAATGGCGTATTTTTTTTTTTTTAATTTCAACTCCTTCCCGTGCCTATAGGCGACTCAAATTGCGGATTTTGGGTCCCTTTTCCCATACAACAAAAACGGCAAAATATATGTCAGATCTGACTTCAGTATTCGATTCTACGGGAAAACTTAGGCCCATAAGCTTTTTTTTAGTTTTTGGAATGCACCAGAATGCCTAATTAGAGTGGTCCAAAAAAATTATTTTGTAAATAAAAAATTAAAATAATTTTTTTGTTAATATACAATGAAAAAACACTTACATCTGACAAGATTATCCCAGTCATTGCTGCCAACGCCATTAAGTAGTTGTATCATTTCCCTTTCGGTCATGGTTCTCTTTCCAAAGCAGGCCAGCCGGAATTCTCTCAACACAGGGCATATGCACAAAAAATGTTTAAACGTCTCCACCGCACCCATATTACAAAGGCTACATAACATATCTTCTTGTAAAGCACCAAACGTATTATAATTCAGCTTGATTAGACCGCATCTCGCTTTAAAAATCCATGTTATTTTGGATTGGTTTATGTTGTCTTTAATGTAATGTTGTCCCATAGCGTAGTCTAAATATTGGTATATTCTAGATGAGTGTGTTTTTTGTTGATTCTTCAAAATTTCTTTGTTTTGAATTATCCATTGCTGATTATCAACCTGCGTACTGGACCACGGCATATTCAGATTGTTGGCAATTGTTTTTAATTCTTCGACCCAAAATAGTTTTTTCTGAAGAATGATTTTTGTAAGCTGGTGAGGCAATCTGTTTGGTCGGTATTGAAACATAACTCTCTTTATGTATTCTAAGTGTAATTCTAGAGTATACAAATGGTTACTCACGGCACCGGTTTCAAGCATTAGAGCATAATTAGGTGTGCATTCAGGAATCATTAAAATTTTTTTCATGAAATAGCGTTGCAATTTATCAATCTCTTCGAAATATCCATAACCCCATACTTGAGCTGCATATGCTTGGATACACCTACATACCGCTAAAAAGAGATTCCATTTTTGTCTTAAGTGTATTTGTTTATTTGAAATAAAATGTTTCCACGTTGAATTTATTGCATTTTTTGCTTGTAAATTTCTTTTTTCCACAAGCTTGGTAAACTTCATTTTCGGGGTAAGGACTACTCCAAGATAGTTGTATTAATTAGTTATTTTTATTTCACTTCCTTTAAAACGCCATCTTTCCGTAGCCTTAAGTCGACCTCCATTCCTAAAGACCAGCATTTCGGATTTATTTAAGTTAACCTCAAGGTTCCATAGTGTACAATATTCTTCTAAGTTTAATATCATTTTCTGTAGTGTATTTATATCATCTGCTAGTATGACAATATCATCAGCATACATCAGGAGGCGAACTTGTATATTTTCAATCCATATTCCACCACCAAGGCACTCGTGCAGATCATTTATGTACAGAGAAAATAAAAGAGGCGATAACAAGCATCCTTGTTTAACACCTGTATTCGTGGTGAAATAGTCTGACAAATCTTCTCCATTCCAAACCGCAGATTTTGTATCGCTATAAATAGCTTCTAATATTTTTACAAATTTATATGACACTCCCATTAAATACAGTTTGTAAATTAAGGATTTTCTTGCAACTTTGTCAAATGCTGCCTTAAAATTGACGAAGAATGCATAAACCTTTTTCTTTTCCGCCATTTTTATTTTCACGATGCTTGCAAGGTTGTATATGTTATCAACGGTTGAATATTTTTTCCGGAAGCCAGCTTGATACTCTGTTAATACGTTATTATCTTCTACCCAGTTATACAATCTATTGTTCAGAATACCCATCATAACTTTTGCAATACAGTTCATGAATGATATTCCCCGATAGTTACATGGCATATTTGGGTCTCCTTTTTTAAAAATTGGGAAAACAACTGTTTTACAAAAAACTTCATCGATTTCCGCATTGTTATACATTTGACTGTAAGATTTTACTAATTGTTTTTGAAATTCTTCTGAAGCATTGATTATAAATTCATACGGTATTCCATCTTCGCCTGGAGCTTTATTTTGTTTACAGTTTTTGAGCACTATTTTAAATTCTTCAAGAGAAATATTTGAGTCGAGTTTATCGTCTTTTATAAGCATTGGTGCATAATGGAATTCCCGCGAATATTGAGATGGATTTAATAGCTCCATGAAATATTCTTTGAAATCTGAGGCGGTTATTCTTGACCCTATTTGATGATTTTGTTCTCTTATTTCTCTCGCAAACTTCCACCATTGTTTGCTACTGTTAATACAATTTATTTTATTTGATAATTGATTAAAATACATTTCCTTGCTTTCTTTGCATATAGTTTTATATTTAGCTTGTTTTTTCAGGTAAACTTCTTTATCTTTCATATTTTTGGTAGCTCTATATTTATTTAGATGTTTCATGACCATATTTCTGGCATTATTGCATTTATAATTGCACCATTTATTTTTTGGTTCAAATTTTTCATATCTTATGTATATTTCTTTTTTTATTCGCCTCATAGCTGAAATTTATCACGTAAGGACATAAATAGTAAAACAATACAACAATGTAAACAAACAAAAAAAAAAAAAAAAAAAAAAACCAAGTGATTTTGCTTAGTGCAATAGTACCAATACAATCTCATTTTTTTGTAAAATAACTAATACATTCTCAGTTCTCTTTGTGCCCAAGATTGATATAAACCCGAAAAACTAAAATTTTGAGACTTAACTCAACTTTTGAACTAGGTGTGCGATATGTAAAGTTGAACACTTAGACGTATGATTGATATTGTAATCAATCATACGTATAAGGTATACCTTGTGTAGATGTATTTTTTGAAGCTTTTTATATGTACACTCTTATAAATGTTTATTTAAATATACTACCATAACGGTAGGTAACTTAATGCTTACCCTTTAAACCCACAAAATTACTAAAAGTGTTTAAATTTAAATATCTGGGAATTTTGTGTTTAATAATATACTACACGTATGTAAATTTAATAATTATGTGCTTAAAAATCACAAATAAATGAGAATAGATACATTTGGATGTCGAGAAACACTTCAATAATGTTTTAATCTACTATTTGGGTTAAAACAGGGGTTATAGAAGAAAGAAAAAATTCGGAAATTGTTTGCACATATTACTTAAAACTTATTAATTTACAGTGTTCGACCGAACAGTTCGGCCAAAAAACTATATTTTGTCGGTTTTTTTATATTTAGAGTCAATGATGACAAATTTTGGTATTGGAAACATGTTTGTTGAGCCGATTTAATTCGATTGTGTGTATAAAATTTAAGAGAAAAGCCGAAGTTTAGCTATAAAGTTAAAAGTTCGGCCGCCGAACTATTTTCGATTTGGCCGAACTTTCTGAGGCCGAACAGTGAATTCATTGCTTAACTACAGACTTTTCTTCAAATTTGACACTCAAAATAGCATCTAATCAGTCCAATAAACATTTTTCCATCCGCCAAATTTGTCCAAAATGCTTTAAAATACCGAATACAGACCAAATGCATTTTCTAGCCGAACTGTTCGGTCGGACACTATTAATTTATAATTTTTAATTGATTTATAGGTTTACGAACCAAAAACCACTGAATCTGGAATATATTTAAATATTTTAACCATTATTTAAAATTAGTCTTTTTAAAAGTGTTGAGGAATAGGCTTCAACGGAATATTTGAATGGTATTACTTGACCGTCTTTTATGCACTATTTTGCGTCTCTACAGGAAATTGAGAAAAGAGAAAATCATAATTAGAACCTAATTTTTTCTTCTACAAATAACATCAAACATACTTACCATAAACTAATAATTTACAGGTTTAAAATAATCAAGAAAATACAGTTGCATGCAGTGATACTAGCCAAATTGGACTACATTTGTTAGAACTTTTAATAACATTTGAGTCTAAAATTTTTTCAATAATAAATCATTTTTTAACAAATTTTAGCTTAACCACAACATGTATTACAAATGTGTTAAATTAAAATATAATACAAAATCGCTCTAAATCATTCGTATTTTACTGCAAAATGTGTTTGTGAAGTTACTGTTTACTATTGTAATTTACTCAACTTATAGCAGGAAACTATACTCTTACTATAAGTTGGATAAATTTACTATATGCGTGTAAATGAAAAAATGCACACATTACGTGTAAGTGGTTGAACCAAAAGTATGTAATTTTACTACGCAAGTGAGTAAAATGTAATTAAATTTATAAATAAATTAATAATTTCACTGAGTCTTCGAGAACATAAAATAGTTTTATGTGTAAATATAAGTATAAAATGCGTAAAAATAATTTTTTTATGCGTATATTTAACTCGCGGTAAGACAGAAAAGTAGCCGAACAATTTTTTAAAATAAAACTAAAAATTTTTTTAGAATGAGTTTATTTAATGTCTTATACAATAATAAATTTAACAATCAATATTTCTGTATAATTGGTTGCTACAAATACAGAGCTTCGAAGATTGAATTCCATTTTGATTTTATCCTATTGAGAACAGCCAAATCATTTCTTATCATTTTTCTTAACTCAACTCGCTTCTATATAAAAAGTCCTTTCAGAATAACATGCACAATTTATATGTTCAGAAAGAAAATATTTATCTCGAGGTAAAATACTGTTGGTGCTTTTTTTTTATTTCTATTTTAAGCGAATGTAGCGTTGGAGAGAAACAATATATGGCATTCATTGTTTTTATTTAATCAAGGATTTATTTAATTAAATAACCAATATTTTAAAAAATAAATTGGTCCCGATTTCGTCCCATTCTTCACAAAAAACTTGACCTCAGTCGGAGCAAATTTGGAATTTCACATTTTCAAATTGGAATATCTCGGGACCTGTTATAGATAGCCCATACGTGTACGCATGCTTTTCATTAGTCTCTACTAGCAGATTTTAATTCTAATCCGAAACGGTGAGTACTCAAAATATATGTATATGCAAAAATTTCCCTATTTTGGGTGGTCATATTGCCGCCCCCGGGATGTTTGGAAGATTCAAAATCAAAAGTGAGCGTTGTGGTGTAATGGTTAACGCGTTGGACTGTTACACAAATGGTTCCGGGTTCGATTCCCGGTGACGACAACATCAATTTAGAAAAATAATATGTATGAGTTTTCTATCACTTATATGTATCGCTGCGCCCACATTCGGTGTTCCCATAGCACTGAACCCCACCGAAGTAAAATAATGAATTCCAAAGAAAGCAACACATTAATTAATAGGAAGAATTTCCTGAGTGTTGCTTCTCTTTAAAAAAAAAAAAAATCAAAACATAAGCTTGATATTACGTCGTTTATTCCTGTTTCAAATTTCATTGCAATCGGACTGCTAAGTAAGAAAAGGCCGAATTATTTCCAAGAATGTTACGTTAAATTATTTTTCGACCCAGTACTTTTATTTTTTTACTGGAAAAATATAATTAAATGATTTAAAAACCTTAAAACTATTCAACATCTTGACTACAAACATGAAAAACAAAATTGAAAAATTGATATCCAGGGTGGCCAAATAATTATTTGAAAAAATAAATTTTTACATTTCTTGATGGATCTTTTTTCAAAAATTATTTAGAAATATAGAAAAGAATTATATTTTGTATTCTTGTTTGTTATGTTGATGAAAAAATATTAAAATGTATTTCTCTGCTAGAAATTTGTTCTTCAATTGTATATAATTTTTGAAAATCTGACCGAAAAATCTGACAAAGTCTAAAATATTGCAAAATTTATTCCTTTTTCACTCAAAACATAAATAACGAATGGTTTTTATTAAAATACTACTAAACTTATAAAAATTATATCGTCAGGGTTGTCATATGAAATTTTTAAAAAAATTTCAAAAACCACGATATTTTTCAAAAATTTTTAAAAATCTGTTAACTTAAAAAAAACTAATTTTTCACATATTTTTGAATAAAGATTTGACCACAAAATTTGATTTTTTTTTAAACATCTTCAACCTTCTGGGCTTTATATGCTGTCAAAATTTCAACTTTGGTTGCCAATGTTTCTACTAGGGGGAACTTTAAAGCAAACAAAGTTACAACAATTTCTCAATGCATATATCAGGAAAGTTTGGTTGAAAAATGTCCAGCAGATATATGGCGTGCCATTAATGAGTTTAAGGAAAGCTCTATTATGATTCTATGGTGATTCCAAATACCAAATATTAAAAGTAAGTCAACTGGTCATTATGGCAAAAAATAAAGTTAATTAAAAATGACGACCAGAAACATTTAAAAATGCTTTTTAACTTCCCTCCAAAGTTAATTATTTAATATTTATTATTTTAAATTTATAAATAAATATAATTTGATTTAATATTTGTTTACTTAAAATTGAAGCATATTTTTGTATTCATGTATTTTTTTTTTTTCTGCTAAAAAATTCTTACTGGAAAAAATATATTCAGGAAAAATTAGTAAGTTCTTAGGCATCAAACAGTCATTATATTCTTTTTATCTATTTTTTTTTTTAATTCTACTCACGCAAAAATTTGGCTCACACACGAAGAATTTTTCATATTCACAAGCACTCAAGCTCACGTGAATAAAAAAAGTTATCATTCACGCGTGATTCACTTAAGTCATGCAGAAGTCTGCTCACGTGCCCATCTCTACTCTTTATTTCATAACATCGACTCGATGAGTTTTTGCTTCAGATTTGTTTTTGGGAAGCCATAATACTAGTGTCCGACCGAACATGCAGATTCGTATTTGAGCGGCCATAATACTTTGAAAAGCAATATTATTAGTATCCGACCGAACAGTTCGGCCAGAAAATGCATTTGGTTGGTATTCGGTATTTTAAAGTATTTAGATGCTATTTGGAGTGTCAAATTTAAAGAAAAGTCCGTAGTTAGGCAATGAATTCACTGTTCGGCGCACTGTGGTCAATATTTTGAGATAGCGGCCAAAACTCCTTTTGGTTTTTGTTCTCCGATTTTAAAGTTATTAGACTCATATGAAAGTAGACAGTAGTAAACCTCGGGAGCCAAAAAATTAGAACTCTATTTCAACTATTTCACTGAGAACAGGGTGGTCCAAAATGGGCTTTTTCAGAATTTAGTAAATTTATGATATTTTTAGTTAATTTTTAAAGTTTAAATGATCATAACTTTTTTGTTTTTCAAGATTTTTGGACGAAATAAATTTTGTATTGTAACTTAGCTTATTGAAGCTCTACTGTTTTCAGAACAATTTAAATATTTTTTTAAAAAAAGGTCAAATTTCTCGGAAATTTCCTACTTCATAGAGCACAACTCCTGTGAGTCAAGCTGAGTCAAAACACAAATTTACTATTTTGTAGTCCTAACTCTCCCCTACATTCCTATATATACATGTCCATGCATCGGGACTGCACTTTTTGAGCTACAGCAATTTTTCTGACCCAAGGTAAGATATTCGGTACAAATGCACGTCCTATTTTTTGAGAAGTTGTTTGTATGTGAAAGTGGCTATTATGCATATATTTTGATGAAATTTTGTACAAGAGTTCTTATTGACCCAAAAAATAATTCTGTTGAAATTAGGAAAAGTTGGCCCATATTTGGACCTGGTCCTCATAGAAGGGTGTATCAAAATTTTGACAAAAATGACAATAGAACTCTCAAATTATGTGGTATCTGGCAATTCATTTGGAAAAGGTAAAAAATGATTTTATTGCCATCTAATATTACATAACTTAAATACCTGAAAATTGCAAATAAATTTAAAACCAATGGAAATAACTGGTAAAACCAAGTACCTGTTATATTATTACCAGTACCTGTTAACTCTCAAATTATGTGGTATCTAGCAATTCATTTGGAAAAGGTA
This sequence comes from Delia radicum, assembly GCA_021234595.1. Classification (NCBI taxonomy): domain Eukaryota; kingdom Metazoa; phylum Arthropoda; class Insecta; order Diptera; family Anthomyiidae; genus Delia; species Delia radicum. Next base: position 191,830,838 of record CM037851.1, on the reverse strand, counting down.
AAAAAGATTTTATTGCCATCTAATATTACACAACTTAAATACCTGAAAATTGCAAATAAATTTAAAACCAATGGAAATAACTGGTAAAACCAAGTACCTGTTATATTATGTTTCAAAGAGGTAAAAAAGATCATGTTGAAACTTCGAGCAATAGTATATTAATCCATGCATTCATTTTTTTTCTTCATTATTGTTTAAGCAATGGCTAAATTCAGTTATAGTGTTCTATCTGATATATATTTTGAACGGAAAGATGAAAACGACATTATTTTACATATAATGAGTAATCCATTCTTCAAAATATGCGACAAACAAGAAATTAAAATTCATTACTTAAAAATAAAAAACTTTTTAAATACTTTAAGAAAACGGTACAATCAATGTTCCAGAAACAAGAAATTGTTTTACTCACGCAACCAAGAATAGCTAAGAAATAAACTTAGCACAATACAAGAAAAATTTCCAGATATTGTACTAATGAAGATCTTATTAATATTTTGTTGTGCACATCAGACCCATATATGTCCAGTATTCGACAAAAATGGAAATCAACCTCATTAGAGTTAGATGAAGAAGCTAAACAACTACTGCAAAATGAAAATTAAAGCTATTTGGAAGAAATTTTTACTAATATTGTTTAATTAATACTAGTTTAAAGATTATAATTTGTTTCTAATTTTAGTATAAATCTTTATTAATACATTTAAATAAAATATATGTGCACTTTAAATCAATAGTAAAAGTTTACTTAAAATTTTATCGATGTTGTGTTCTGCATATAATATATCCAAATGGTATTGATATTGTTGGGAATTTCAGTGTTATTTTTCAGTTTAATCCTCACAAGAATTAGCTTTCTTCCAAAAAAACCAACCTTTGGCCCCTGTGAATATTGAGACTAAATAAATGTCAGGGGCCAAATGTTGGCATTTTCTGACCAAAATTAAGTTTAGAAATAATAAATAAGTATTGATTGTAAAATACGATTGAAGAAAATAAGAAATTATAAAAAAAATACCTATTTGCAATGTCAAAATATTCAACTTTTACATGGAAACTCAACAAAAAATTAAAATGCATTTTTAACTCCACATTACTTACGTTCCTATCAGTCGATTTTTACGTTTGAACACGCAAATTGAAGCTTAAAGTCCCTCCTATTGAACAAAACAAATTGCGTAAAAAAATACCAATCCGGTCAAAAGTTATAGAGTTTTGACCGCTATCTCGCGAAATTGACCACTGTGCGGCGTCCGAAAGTTCGGCCAAATCGAAAATAGTTCGCCGGCGAAACTTTTAACTTTACTGCACTCTAATTAATTTCAGCTGAAATTTATTCTACTATAAGTTACCTATATTTACTCTCTATGTGTAAAGCAAAAAAAATACACACATTATGTGTAATTAAGTGCACATAAACTACGTAAGTTTACATTGCAAGTGCGTAAAAATTAAATAAAATTTCAAATTTGGGTGTAATTTTAGCGAAATTGTTCGTATAACTGCATGTTTTACGTTTAAATATACGCATAAAATGACTGAAATGCTCATATCTGATCATATATGGCCATTTATGAGTTACATATATATAATGTGGTTATATATTAAACTGTATATGGTCATATATGAACAGATATACCCATATATATAATCGAGCTAAGCTTTCAAAACCCTTTGGGGGTGTTTATCTAGTGGTAATCTGCTTTTATTTACCGTTTGTTTCATTCGCCATACAAACAGTGCCCCAAAATTTGTTGCACACTGTAATTTCTTTAACAAAATTGTTGCTGGTTTTTTAATAAACTATCTAAGAAAAGTTCAGGTGCCATCAAAAATCCAATCGTGTGCCATAGTTTTGACAGCCCTGTCATAGTGTAGGGATATTATAGTTATTTAAGAAATTGAATTCTTTTGTTGTTCGTGCTACTTATTTTTTCTGCTTCTTAAATTTTTCGTTCCTTCCACTATATTTTTTTCATAAACTTAAATGATACTATACTAACCATCACTACTCTTCAAATATTATAACTTCTCCTGTAGTTACTTTGGCTACTGGTGCTCTTGTCTGTTTAAGTTTTTCTTTACATTTTATCATTTTCACTTAAATGATACCGCTTTAATGGTTTTTCCTGATTGAATTCCTTGCTTAAGTGTTAATTAAATTTGACTCACCTGTAATATACTGTTGCTCGTGAATTTTTATTTTTATTCCATTTTCCATACCCTACATTAGATCGCAGTAAGGCTATAAGATGTTTGTTTTACTATCTATAATTTAAAGCGATTCCAGTAAATTTCTTATGACTAGGTCTCGGTTGTTCATGTAAATACATGTTTGTTGTCGTTAGCTGGGAGACAATGTTAATACATGGGAGACAATGTTAATACATATTCGATCTGTCAATACATATTTTTGCATAATTTTTTATAAATGCATATTTTTAAATACATATGAAGGGCTTATTGTAAGAACTTGATAAGCCACATTTATTGTTTTATGGATTTTCGCTGTTTTCTATACATTCATTGATAATATTTAATAGAAGTCTTACTTAAACACTTACTGCAGGTACTTAGAGTATAAACATCCTGAAAAAGTCGTATTTTTCCTTCTTTTTAACCTTTAAAAGGAAAAAAAAAAAAACTAAAAATAAAATATGGCTTATCAAGTTTTTACAATTAACCCTTCATATGTTGCTATAAATGCATATTTTAAAAATGCATATATTTGCGTATTTTGCCATAAAATGAATATTTAAAAAACAAATGTTTAGTATTTTACTAAAATCAGCTTTTTACAAAATTTTAATATTTTATTAATTTTTTTCTTCAAACTTATACACAGAAAGAAATTACCAAATTCTGTTTGTACTATTGCACATGCCTCAAAGAGTATTTATGTAAAGACAAAAAAAGTTTTTTGTAATTTTGAATTTTTGTTTTTAAAGAATTTTTATATGAAAAACTACTATTTACAAGTATTTCAAACAACAAATTGGTTACAAATAAAATTTTATTTAAAAATTAGGGGTTTGAATTTACAAGTTCCATTGTTGGTGCCTATTTTTTATGACAACAATTACTTAAATTTTGGAAATAATATTGAAAAAAATTAATAATAAATGCATATTTCGAAGATTTTAGTGAATATTTTACGATTTTTCGTGCATTTTTATTTACACCAAAAAAAATTCTCAGTTAATAGTAACTAAATTTTTAACTGGCAAAGAGAGTCCGTACATGAGTTATCGTCGCAATGAAATTTGTAAATAATGTTGAAAAAAATTAATAATAAATGCATATTTTGAAGATTTTAAGTGAAGTGTTAGTTAAAGAAAAAAAAAAAAAAAAAAAAAGGTTTTAATTTTTTGAATTAGTTGGATGCTTCCGTGCTTTGTTTTTTTAAACTTCTCATGAAGTTTAAAAAACACTACGGGTAAAGTGTTCATCTTTTGTCATCAGAAAATTATAGCTTTGGGTAAATCTTCTACCCCGTCCACATTGGTTCTCTGATGATTGTAGGTGACGCTACATGAAACATGTAAGGACCTGTCAGTGGATTAAAATCTGCATTAAGTTGCGGATGAAGAAATTTTTTGATTAATAAATATTGTTGCACGGTTTTTTGTTTAACAAAAAACAAATGATCTTGAACTTGAATAATCTTGCTCACATCATAATTTATGATAAAAGATCGAAAAATAAACTTTTGGTTTTAATTTATTAAAACTTAAAAGTAAAATATTTTACGATTTTTCATGCATATTTATTTACACCGAAAAAAACTCTCAGTTAATAGCAACTAAATTTTTACTGGCAAGGAGAATCCGTTCATAAGTTATCGTCGCGATGAAATTTGGATATGTTATAAGGCATCAAAACTTAAGAGACCAATATTTTTTTGCTGCCCAATCTAAAAAGCTAAAAAGTGGGGCCAAAATGGCACCATTTTTTTTTACATTTCTTCTTCTACTGCTACGCAAAAATTATTTCCAATATCTCAGTTTTGTCACATACTCCCATACAAAATTTTGTGAAAATAATGTATTTTTACAGATTTTTTTCTTTTATATATATTATAAATCCGATTTTTTAAGTGATTTTTAAAAAGCTTTTCAGCGATATATAATACTATACACATTTAACAAACATAAATGTGCTAAAAGCTAAAAAACAGATTTAGCAAGCACTTTGTATTAAAATATTATTAAATGTCTAAATCAAATAGTCCCTTGTAAGGTAGAATTCTCGCTATTGCATAACCGTACAACCGATTTTGATCATTTATATATATTTTTAAATGAGGGAAAACCTAGTTTTAAAATTATCCAAAGAAATGTTGAAAAACATATATCATGCATTTATTATTAAATTTTTTTCATCAAGTTATCATTTTGAATATATTTTAAAATATAGTGTTGTTATTTTAGTTAAATAAAATTTTTATTAAAATCTAAAATTTGCTTGTAAAATTTCTTTTACAATTATATACGATATAACATGTGGTACAAATGACTTACGAACGAATTATAAAAAATCAAAGAAATTCTTTTAATTAAAATATATTAGAAGTAAAAGCATCAGAAATGTATTTTACTTACACGTTAAAAATCTCAAAACAATTAAAAACCCAAAAACTTCGAAGTTTCTTAAATGTAGAAATAAATGTTTTTTTATTCATAACTCAACCCATATGCAAAAATTATATTCCATAGTTCACTTTTTCAATGTTTTATATTGATACTCCGTAGCTAAAGAATTGAAATAACACATTTGATTTTTTATAATTAGTGCGTTAGTTATTTGTACCACATGTTATACATAATTTTAAAAGATATTTTATAAGCAAATTTAAAATTTTAATCAAAATGTTATTTAACTAAAATAACAAGACTATATTGTGAAATATATTCAAAATAATAATTTGATGTACAAAATTATATAATAAATACATGATATCTGATTTTCAAAATTTTTTGGATAATTTTAGAAAAAGTTTTTTCCTCCTCTTTGATTTAAAATTTTTATTATTTAATAGTGTTTATGTTTTTTCGACCTTTTGTTTTAAATCCAATTAAATAAATAAAACACTTTTTACTAACACAAAAAGTAAAATTAATAAAATGGACAAATCAAATCTAATATATAAAATAAAATGTACAGGCGACAATAACAATAAATGTGAACAAGAATATGTGGGTATAACAAAAAACAAATTAAAGACGAGAATTTCCGGACATAAATCAGATATAAAATGTTGAAATAATTTTACAATGCAGAAAACTGCACTTGCGTCGCACTGTGTAAATAGCGGTCATTTGCCAGACTATGATAATGTAGAAATATTGCAAAGAGAAGAGAATTATAATAGAAGATATACTTTAGAAATGTTACATATAATTAATATACCCCAAGCTAAGAGAATTAACTATAAGAGTGACACTGAGAACTGTGCACAGACGTATAAACTATAAGAGTGACACTGAGAACTGTGCACAGACGTATAAACTATAAGAGTGACACTGAGAACTGTGCACAGACGTATAAACAAGACAAAGCTTAAAAATAATTAGTGCAATAGAAAATACTTAACCGTGTGGTTGTTTGATTGTTTTGAATATTGTAACTCAGTGTAAGTGAAAAACTTTTTTGTTTATATTTTATGCTTGTTACTTATTTCTTTATTTTGTGTTACACTGTTCGACATGATATTAATTTATTAATTTAGATACCTATTAATTTATATAGTGTTGCAAAGGCTGGTTTAAATAACGTGAATTTAACATTTATGGGAGTTGTTAACAATAACTTCCTTGAAAGCGAAAAATGTGCATATGCTAATACCTTGGAAGGGAATTCAATTTGAAGAGGTTCTTAAAGCACTATTTCAACTTCTTTTACTTTGGAATGAATATGAATGTAAGACTAAATTTAAATGGTATAAGGAGCGAAGTGCTTATTAAACACTAATGATAACAAATTATATTTATGTTAAGCACTTCATATTCAAACAAAATCGATCCAAAGATAAAAGAGTATTAGCAATACATTTTGTCGTTCTAAACCGATTTCAAATTTGTAGCATACATACTTCGTACAGCTTTTAAAATTATTGGAAGATACGGTTAAAAATATTTTTTTACCCTGTTAAAGATTTATAACTGTCATCTTTTATAAATAAAGCAAGTTTTCATTGCATTTATGATGGACATAACGTTTTTATTTTGTAAAAAGGTAAAAAAAAAGCGTTAGTATGATGTTAATTGTATTTGGTTAATGGTTTGTAATAAATTTTAATAGATGTTTTTTAAAGAGCGCTTTTTTATATTAAATGTTTAAATATTTTTTTTTAGTCACAATTGAACTAACTTTTTATACATATTTAATAAGAGTTGTCAAACTCGGTTTTCGAATTATTCGATAAGAAGTTTTTTCCTTAGCTGGTTTTTAATTTTCCTTTATTTGGATAACAAAAAATAAATTTATCCAGTTAGTTTTTTGTCCTTCAGAGGTAAGATTTTTTGCTTATCATTTCGTTAATAATATAAAGAAATAGTTGCCGTAAACATTACGTATTTATATTAGGGTTGTCACTCGAATAAATCGTATTCGATTAATCAAGCGAACAAAAACAAAAATCAAACGAACAACTAAATTTAAAAATCATAACGAATAATTTGAATAAATTTTGAATTAAAATTATTGATAAATAATTAGTTTTTTTTTTTTTAATTTAAACTTTAGTTTTGTTTGATTGTTTATAAATGAGATTTTATTGTTCGCGTTGTGGTGTAATGGTTACCGCGTTGGACTATTACACAGATGGTCCCTGGTTCGATTCCCGGTGACGACAACATCAATTTAAAAAAATAATATGTATGAGTTTTCTATCACTAATATGTATCGCTGCGCCAACCTTCGGTGTTCCCATAGCACTTAACCCCACCGAAGTAAAATAATGAATCAGGGCTATGAAACAAAATGCTTCAATAAATTCGTCAACTCTTCATCAGGCGGCAAGCAACTACTGTTCTAAGACTTATCATCTCGCGCAATTACAGTGTTGCCATGTTTGAAGCCCTTCATCTTTCCCCACCTTTCATCTCTCCACTAACCCCTTTCCAAAGAAAGCAAGACATTAATAAATAGGAAGAATTTCCTGAGTGTTGCTTCTATTAAAAAAAAAATAAAAAATTTTGCAAGAAAACTATAGATCTGCAAACAGGCCTCAAAACCCCCTGATTAGATTTCTATTTTAATGCATTTCCAAATCAAGTTTTAAGATAAAACACACATTTCACAAAAAAAAACACGCAGTATCTACCTTTGATTCTCCTAAAAATGTTTATAATAGATTTGAATTGAAGGATACTTAGAAAAACACACAATTCAATATAAGTTTTTCCAAGAAAACCCGTATTTTGTCACACCTCAAAGTCTCGATTGTCAGAAAAAAAATGAATATTCAGCATTGATCCGCTTTTTGGTTGTGTTTTTCCTTTAACATTTTTACTTCCTTTTTAATATTTTTAGTTTTAGAATTAATTTTTTGCTTAATATTTATATGTATTTTTTTATTTAGAGTTGAATTTTTAGTACTATTTGTAAAATTTTTCAATTTTGACAATGCTACACACAGAGAAATAAAGTGCCAACCGAATCGAAAAGTGCATATTAATTGTAACAACTTATGAATTCAGTTAACACAACGATGTTTATATCCGATTTCTCAATATTTTGGGTGTTGCAACTAAAATTCAGTTGAATTCAGTTGTTGCGAAAACTAATATTAAGTTGTGCCAACCGTCTGAAACTGGTAATAACGGAATTTGAGTCGTAGTGACCGAATTTCAGTTGGCAAATAGCTAAATTTTTCTCTGTGTGTATAAAATATTACACTGAACATATATTTTGAGTATTTTTTATCCTGACAATTTCGCAATCGCTTTGAACCAGACAATGTTACAAATTTTGTACGAAATTATTTTATTGTGTTTTGAAAAATTTTCCACTTTTGCATTTTTCCAAGACCAAAATTCCTGACATGAATACCCACTATGGTCTTTATACCCTTACTCGCTTCTACTCTTCAGTTGCCACCACCAACGGAGAAGTAATGAGAATAAATGTTGTTTTGCGGTGACGAACGTGACATTAAAATGTAAATGAAAACAAATAAAAAAATATACTGTTTACTGATCTTTATTTACTCTATTTGTGATAGGAGTGTACTTGCGTCATCGCTCTTAACCTTCCGTCCTCCCACCTATTTTCCATTATCCGCAATTCACATTGCTATTGCGGTGTATTACATCCCACTGTGAATACAGAAGGTTAAAGAAGTAAATATTTAAGAGCAAATGTTATTGCAAATGAAAAAAGTTGATCAAAAACATGAAAGCAACTGCAACGTTTTATCATCATGGACTGCAACGTTTTATCATCATGGCACCTAAGATGTGCCTTGGAATGTTTAATTTAAAAAAAATTTAAGTATTTGTCTTTCGTAATACAAGTCAGAAGGAAGGTTTGTCAGAAAGTTTGTCCACTTTCAATTTTCGGTCACGACTGAAATTTCTACAAAAGCTCGTTATAAATTGAAAATAACATAAAAATAATCTCGATGTATATAAAAACAAAAAAAAACTAATATAAATGTCCATATTTGTTTCTTTAAAATTCGATCATTTGCGATTATTTCTTTTCAAATTTTTTAAAAAACTTTGCAAACATAAGTGGCCAACCCCCAATCGGTTTGTTGCAATCGGTTGTTTGCAATTGTTTTTTGTTGTTTTAAATCTTGAAAGCCAACTGCTTAATTTTGGGTATTGACTTAAATTTTTTTGTTATTAGGTAAGAGATTATCATAAAAATTAAAATGTAAATATGATCGTGTCCAACATCAAATGCAAAAATTTCCTACGAGAAATAATTTATTTCAACATTTAAAAATATGATAAATGGTATCGTATGAGTGATATATAATAGTAATTAAAAATAAATCATACGACACGGTGTCGTTTTTTTTAGTCTGAAGGCTAAAAAGAATGGCTACGTGTCGTATGAGTGATATGAAGAAATAATGTTTGATATGATGAAATAATGTTTCATTATGTTTGATTTAGCGTTTTTTATGAAACTATCAATTGCGTTCATTTCAGGGTTGGCACACGTTTAATTCTGTTACCGGTATATTTATCGGTATAAATATTAATCTAATAAAATTAATAATTTAAAAAATTATTTTTTTAATTAAACCTTTTGAAAAAATTACCAATTTTAGAAAAGTTTTTAGTAAAATTCTTATTGGAATCCAGGGCTCCGTAGGAGTATTCCAGCTGGTCTGCGAAGAGGTCCGACAAAACGAATGTTCAAAACTAATTTTAAAAATTTCACAATATTTTTTAAAATTTTAATACCGTGGAGTTCGCTTATAACGAACACCGGTTATAACAAACGTTTTTTTCTGGTCCCAACGGATTTACTGACATATTTCATACAGGGTGGGCCAGTTTCGACTGACTGATTTGAAATGCTTATAACTTTTTTAAATTTACAGTTTTTAATTTAATTTTTTTTTCAGGTAATAAACACTTTATGATGTCATCATTGTTGACTTTTATTATGTTTCCGGGCAATCAATTGCTACAACACAAAGAAAATACCATCAATACTGCAAAATACCATAATACAGTTTGGGGTAACCAATATCAAATTTGCGTGGCCACCACGTTTCCCAGATTTGACAGCCCCTGTTTTTTTTTTTTTTGTGGGGTTTCTTGAAGGGACAGGTTTACGTCAACAAACCACAAAACATTCAGCAACTTAAGTAGAATATTTGCACAGAAATTGCAGAATTGGATCCAGAAAAGAATGAAATATACGGAGGTTGAAAGCTCGTTATAAATTGAAAATAACATAAAAATAATCTCGATGTATATAAAAACAAAAAACTAATATAACTGTAATAAATATTAGTTGAGCCAGAGTATAAACTAAATTTTTTTTATATAAATAGAACATTTTGGTCTATAAAGTTTAGTAACGTCATGATGCTTGTTAGGAAAAGACCTAACCACGTGCTTGATTACTAAGAAGACAAGAATGGAGCAAAATTGATTATTAATAGGTTTTTTGTTAAAGTTCTGCCTATTATGGAGGCTCTAACTTTTCTAAAACTTCGGGTTCTGATGAGATCTTTAGCCAGATCGAAATACTAGTATCAACCTAGCTAACATGTTTGCTTTGCTTTATTTTTGTAAATATACGGAGGTTGAAAGCTCGTTATAAATTGAAAATAACATAAAAATAATCTCGATGTATATAAAAACAAAAAACTAATATGAAAGAAAGAACCATTAAATACCAAAAGGAAAACGGACGCCATTTAATGGATGTAACTTTTCATAAATTTAATAAGTTATTCTTTGATTAAAAAAAAAAAAAAATAAAAAACTGTAAAAATAAAACAGGTATAAGCATTTCAAATCAGTCAGTCGAAGTTTGCCCACCCTGTACAAAGTAATAACGAACACCGTTATAACGTACTAATTTGTTGTACCCTTTTATAAAAACACATTAAGAAACTAATTTTTTTTATGAACAATGTGCTGCAAATTTTAAAAACGTAGCTTTTTACTTAAAACATCACTAAAAAGAATTAAAAATTGTATTAAACGTAATTTAATGGAAGAATTGGTTTAATATTACACTCAGGCCAAAAAGTTAGTTGAAAAATTTGTGAAAGATTTTCAATCCACTTTACTATTTTTTTTACTAATTTTTAGTAATAGTAATTTTTGCTATTCTTATTTTACAAATTACTGAATTTTTTACTAATTTTTGTTGCTGATTTCAGCAAAACATTTTACTAATTTTTCAAAACCAAGTGCTAAAATTAGCAAAAAAAAAAAGAAAATTTTGTTCGGAATAATTAAAACCTATACTTACAAACAAAGAGTCCTAAACCTATAAAAAATAAAGCCTAGCTACACTCAGGGAAAAAAGAAGCATCATATTGGCGAAAATGCTTTATAAATAAAGTTTTTAATAAATACAACAAAAGTTTTATAAAAACTGAATACAAAAATATTATAGATTATTTCATAAAAACGTTTCATAATCTTTGTGAAACCAATTTTATTCAAAATTAATAAACTTTATTTATTATTGTACGGGTTTATTCAATTCTAAATATTAATAAATGGCTTAACATAGGAACATACAATCAATATTGATAAGATTGAACCAAAATATATTTTTTTATTTAGCATATTACATGGATTCATTTATAAAACTTGAATAATTTTCATTTTCATCGATTTTTTTTTAATTTATCTAAACAAAATCTACACCATTAAAATGGTCCCTTAATATCAGTTGAAACTCCGAATTTTCGTTTAAATTCAGAAATCATTGATTGAAATTTTTAAACTATCAAAAATTGTCTTAAATTCTGGTTCATCAATAGAAAATCCGAATTTTCTGAATTACAAATAATGTTGTTTTTTAATAAAAAATAATAATTTATGAATTTCAATTTATATTTTCTGAATATTATTTGATGTGTTCTAGTAAATGGAATTTTTTTAACATATCATAATTTAAATTTTTAACGAATATTATTAATATTATGTCCTTTTCTTCTGCATGCAATATATTCTTTTTAGTGAGAAGCTATGACTCTCACAAAATGTGTAAATACTTCAACGAAATATGAATATATATTTCAAAGAGAGGCGTGCGCCCCGGTAGGCTAGTTGGTAGCGTGCTGGCTTATCAGTGCGGGGGTCGTGGGTTCGATTCCCACCAGAGGAACTGGTCCGTTTTCGCTACAACGCGCCGAAGGCCATAGTAGCTAGTGCTCGTTTAGGGTAATAGTATATAATTATATGATTATTAATTAGTAAAATAAAAAAAAAAATATTTCAAAGAGAGCTAAAGGAAAATAATAATTGTGTATATGTATGTATTTAACAATAATGAATGTGTTAACTAGATAGACTTAATGGTTGGGCTTGCGTGTAGGTAAGTGGGCATTTCTATGGTGCTTGATTTTCTCAAGATTGCATCTTTGCATCCGTTTTTTTTTTTACATAAAAACAACAAAAAGTGCTTGTTAAGGAATTTGCTGACAAAATTCAGCTCAGTGTTTTATTGAATGTGGAATTACAAACAAGATAAACTTTGGCAGTTTTAAATTAATATAAAAATAAGATTAGTTTAATAATAAAAAATATATTTATGTGATATATTTAAATTAAATATAGTTTTTTCCCTTCTTTCGGCTCTTCAATATTTTCTGCATTTCATCAATATGATGCACTAAACTCAATTTTTAATCAAATTAATTGGCTTGAGATTTTTCCGGGCATATAGCATCAAATTGTTATTCTGAGTTTTTGGATAAAACCTTGAATATTTGTAGGGAAAATATTCCGCTTAAAAGGCCAAAGCCTTACAAGTTGCCGTGGTACACTAGTGGTCTCAAAAAACTTAAAAATCTTCGTAATAAATTTGATAAACGGTTTAGGGAGTCTGCATCAGCTGATTCTCATACTAAATTTATTCATTATCAACGTGAGTTTAATTGTTTAAATAAGTTTCTGTATAGACAATATCTTCTTCAAAAGGAGGATGAGATTAAAAGTAATCCTAAATCTTTTTGGACTTTTATAAAGTCTAAGAAACAAGTGTCTGATATACCCTCTACTGTTAAATATGCTGATAGAGTTTCTCGATCGTGTAATGAGTCTGTAAATATGTTTGCAGACTACTTTAAATCCAATTTGAGCCTTCAAATGGTAGTCATTTTAACTTATCTAGTTATTTGTCTGTGCTAGATATTGGTTATATGGTTATCTCGGAGGATGAGGTTTTAAACGCAATTTTTCATATCAATAATAGTTATAAATCAGACGCTGATGGTTTGTGTGCGTACTTACTTAAAAAATGTGCATCCTCTGTAACTTTTGCCTTGACATATATTTTTAATTTGTCTTTAAAGGAAGGTGTTTTTATTGATCAATGGAAGTTGGCGACAATCACACCGGTGTTTAAAGATGGAAGGAGGGATGACGTAACTTGTTACCGACCGATTTCCAAATTGACCTGTGTGTCGAAAATATTTGAGCGCGTTGTCTATAATAGGCTTTTTTTTTATAACTAAATCATGGATTTGCCCTAATCAACATGGATTTTTTTCAGGTAGATCTACAACGACTAATTTATCAGTTTTTAGTGAATACTGTATATCAGCCTTAGAACAGGGTAGTCAAGTTGAATCGGTATATACCGATTTTTCTAAAGCCTTTGATAAAGTGGATCACTTTATTCTTCTTGCTAAGCGCCGTCAAATGGGCTTTCATTCTAATTTTTTAAATTGGATAAAATCATATTTATCCAATAGAATTTGTAAGGTTAACATTGAAAACTATTTTTCAGAGCCTTATATTCAGACTTCAGGAGTACCACAAGGTAGTATCTTGGGGCCACTTCTTTTTAATTTATTTATTAATGACATTTCGTCGTGTTTTAATAAAGCCAAATTTCTTTTATATGCTGATGATTTAAAAGTATTTTATAAAATTTCCACATTTCTTGATGTTTTTGATTTACAAGCGGATTTAAATAATCTTCTTGTATGGTGCAATTTAAATAGGCTTTATTTAAATCTTAGTAAATGCCTCCATATGTCGTTTTTTAGGTCATTAAATCCAATTCATGCTACTTTTTATATTGGTGATTATAATTTGGAATCTGTGGATTCAACTCTTGATCTGGGTGTTGTTTTTGACTCAAAGTTGTCGTTTGGGCTTCATGTGGACTATATTGTTCCAAAAGCTTACTCTATGTTAGCTTTCCTGAAAAGAAATTGTGCTGACTTTTCCGATCCAACTACATTAAAGCTAATTTATTCTGCCTTTGTCAGATCAAAACTGGAGTATGCTGCCATAATATGGGCTCCTCATTGTGGTACTCACATCGCTCGTATTGAAAGGGTGCAAAGGAAATTTGTCAAATTTGCAACCTCGTCGTTTAGGTTTACTGATCCTATACCCTCTTATAGATCTAGAGGTCTACTAATAGGTTTAGAAACCCTTGAATTTCGTAGGTTACTGCAATCTGCTTTATTCGTTTTTGATATTATAAGTGGTGCTATTGATTGTTCTGAGTTGCTTTCCCGTATTAATTTTCATGTTCCACCAAGAAGATTAAGGTTTAATTCTATTTTTGATGTACCACTACATCGTACCAATTATGGGCTTAATAGCATTTTAACCCGTACTTTTATTCAAATGAATGAGATTAATAATAAACAGCTAATTACTTTAAAGCAACAAATTGAGTTTTGGACATCAAAAACTAGCTTTAAACAACAATTATATTCCATTATGATGGATTTAGGTATTTAAGTAAATAATGTAAATATTAAGATTATTATAAAATTGTTATATCATAGTCTGTAAGGATTTATGTATCCATAGACTGAATAAATTGAAATTGAAATTGAAACAAACGACAATACATGTATCATACAAACAGCCAACAATGTTCCAAAAAAAATAAAATTATATTAAGTGTATTTTTATATTGTTCACCAAATGTGTATAAATAAATACATACAAGAAAAAAATAAAATGAAAAATGTTTATAATTTGTGCTTATTAAAAAAATAGTTGCTAAAAGTGATAGTTACAAAAATTTTTCAAAAATTTCGTAGTGCTTACTAATTTCTTTCTACTAATTTCATTGTACTAATATTATGAAAATTTAGTAATTGTTTTTTCTGCTTTTAGCAAAACGGTTTTAAGTTGCATTTTACTACAATTCTACTTAAAAGTTAGTAGTGGGTACTAATTATTTATACTAATTTCATTGTACTACAGTTCAGCAGAGATGTTTTGCTAAATTTAACAAAAAAAAAAAAAAATCGCAAGGCTCAAAATGGTTAAATTTCCAGTAATAACAGCCAATTACTTACCGGCTTTTTTCCTTAGTGTACAAACAAAAACTTAAAAATTAGGAGAATTTAAAAAACCAGTAATTTTATTAATTTTTTTAAATGTGTATCACGCTTATAACGAACTTTGCTAATAACGAACTAAATTGTACTGTCCCTACGAGTTCGTTATAACCGTGCTCCACTGTATTTCAAATTAAAAAAAAAAAATTTTAATAATTTAACATTTTTTATAGTTCATTAGTTAGATAAATTCATTCTCGTCTAAATTCACCTATTATTTTCAATAGGCCCTTTTAATAATTGTTCTCCATATTTGATAAGTATCTTTCACTTATTGTTTTTATAATTGATTCTATTAACAATTTTGAAGGCTTATTCATACTAAAGAGTCTGTGACTCTAGTTATGACTGTATTCCCCATGTGTTTGTTGTTACAAGAGTCACAGAAACTTTTTTTTTTGTTAAAATTGAATTTGAATTTTATTGTTATTTTGTAAAAAAAATTTCGACTTTTGGTCTTTAAAATAGTCTTAAGACAGTTATAGCACAGTATGTGCAGTAGAGTACCCCAAAAATCAAACTTGTTTTTTTCTTGCTTCCCGTGAATTTTATAATACATTGGGTGTAAAACATAAGATGTGCAAAAAAATGGACTTCTATTCCGCAAGCCGGCCAAAACAAATACACTAAAAATGGTTTTGTTGTTCAACAACTTTTTAAATAATGGTTTTTCGTCAAAAAGTGTTGTAAGTGTAATTATGCAAAACAAAACAACAATTCTTTTTCTCATAGCTACTTTTGACCTACATATAAAAAATCATGATGTTTTGGAAAAAAAATGTACAGGTTTTTTCTAGAGCAGAAATAAACAAAATAATTTATTCTGTCGGTGTGGATCAATACGATATTAGTTTATGAGGGACAAGCCGGCTAAAGCCGGGCTTGCCCATAGTGCACCTCCTTCTGCCTTAAAAAGTGTTCTGCCTGAAAATGTTGATTCATTGTAAGTTTTGTGAATATTTAGGGAGTTTTTAATGTTAAGATCAACATGTGGAATATTATACAGAATTCATAGCGCTACATTCATAGCATGAGGACGACATTGTTTTGCCTTAAAGTTTAAAATGTAATTGATTTTGGATAAGAATTTAATCTTTCAAGGAAAATAAACCACAATGTAGTAGAGTTGGTATCCAAACATTTAGACAGGGATGACATGGCATTATCACCATTTCCAATATGGGGATTACGATTGAAAATATTTCTGTCTTAACAGATAAATCAAACGGAGAATATGTCTTACATAGTTATGCTAATTATTCCCATAAAGATCGTTTTTCAAAAGAACATTGTGTGAATATTACAGTTTTTGTGCGTAGACGGAAAGAAGCATTTAAAATATAGCTTTAGGAATTTCCAATAAAACTTGATAACAATGTGGTACAAAGGCAAACTTGTTCCCTTAATCACTCAGCCCAAACAGCTTGATTTTGAAATTCGGCATGTAGGGTTCTCCTCTGGCATAGACACTCACAAAGATTGGATTATAGTAAATGTCTACGCAATTTTCAAAAAGTGAAAAGGTTTCCTCTTCATTTCCTGCCCAAACCCTTTTGTCTAGAAATCTGAATTTTATAATATGTGTTCCCTGAGGTATAGGCTAATTTACCGGAGAGATACTTTTTAGTATTTCCAATAATAACGTAATAAAAATTTAAAAAAAATATTGAACTTGAAATTTGGATTAAATTAGACATCCACTAAGGCGGGGAGTTTGTAAACTTTTTAGGGGTCGAGTAAAAAGGAAGAAGGCTACTTCTGTTCCAAAAATTTCTTGGAACTCACCAGAAACACAGGGTTTAAATAAGAAAAATTGGGATTTATCACAAAGCTGGAGTAAGGAACTTCAAATTTGGTTTGAAGGTTCCTCGTCCGGCGCAGACATTATCTAATAAGAAATTTATATGGTGAAATTTCTCACGGTGAGGAGCAGTCTCCCTTTTAATGTTCTGTCAAATAACATTTGGCTACAAATCTGACCTTTAAATTATATGGCTCTTTGAACTTCTAATAAAAACGTTGTAAAAATGGGGTTAAAAAGGAAAAGTGTCCGTTAATAACCCGGCTCAAATCGTAGGAGCTAGGAACTTGAGATTTGACATGTAGATTCTTCCTTAAGCGTAGACACCCACCAAGAGTGGGGCAAAAAGAGACGAGTGACTGTCCCATTAACGTCGTAACCAAAACCATTAGGTAATTATATAGTAATTCACTGAAGATATACTTTCTGCGTTTTTGATCAAAACTTGTCATAAATAGGAATTTAATTGGAAAAAATGTCCTCTTAATGACATGTACAATTGCTTTATGCTTAAAATTTTGAACATCTTCTTAAAATGTTTAAACAAATTAATTAAAACTGGAAATCATTTTGTTTATGATGTATTCCGACATTAAAAACTATTGGTAACGATATCTTGGACTTTTAAGCTAGTAAAAATTAAATTATAAAATATTTTGGATATTCAAAAGTTAAACGTATAAAAAGGGGTAAAACTTGGTACTACCAATTCTAAATACATTTACCTATTCTCTTGAAAGTTTTATATTTGTAGTGCTGCAAAATTATATAGTCTTTGTGACAAATTAATACAAAATCACAAAATTTGTAAAAAAAAAAAAAATATTTGATACTGGACGATTTTTATAAGAAGTTAATCTTTTGGGAAAATAAAACACAATGTAGTAAAGTTGGGATCTACATATTTAGGGAGGAATGACATGACATTATCCGAATTTTCGATTTGGGGATTATGGATTAAAATGTTTCTATCATAACCCCCGAACTAAAATGGGAACTACGCCTAACATGATTATGCTAATAATCCAGAGTAAAAATAGACATATTCTTCATAGACACATTTTTGAAAAGAACGTTGTGTGAATATTAAAGTTTTTCTGCGTAGCGGGCCTGCGGCCGGACTTAGGGGTTTTTACTCTGTGGTATGTCCGAAGCAGGCTTCGCTGTAAAATAAAATACGTAATTCCTTATTGTATTGTTCAATAAATTTTGATCTTTAACGCAAAAAACGTCTTATCTACGCTAACAACCTTGTGGGCTTTGTCCGGTAGTATAAAATATGTGTTACTTGATGTATAGACTAATTAACTAAAGAGATACTTTTTGAAATTTGAAATTAAAACATAGTAAAAAGGGGGGTTCAAAGGTTAATATGTGCCGTTTAGTTACCCAGCTTAAGCCGCATGAGCTTGGAACTACAAATTTGGTATGAAGGTTCCGCCTCCGCCGTAGACACGATTTTCGGAAACACGATTTTTGGAAGTAATTAAAAGGTTGCACAAAAAAGATAAAAATCTTTCGCCTAACATTCTGCTTAAACCTCTTCGGCTAGAAATCTGAAGTTTAAATACATCCAGAAAATAGATTCGGTCGTAGTAACCGTATTTCGGTAATAGCTATCGAATTTTTTGTGGAAAAAAGTGCCCACTTAATCACCAAAACCGCTGAAGCTAGGAACATGAAATTTGGCTTGTAGGTTCCTCCTTCATCGTAATCGAATTTTGGAAAGTTTTAGGAACAAAAAGGATAAAAATATTCCTCTTATCTTTCTGCTTAAGCCCCTTCGGCTAGAAATCTGTAATTTCAAATAGAGTAATAGCTAATGCACTTAAAATATACTTTTTGGAATTCCCAATAAAAACTTAATGAAAATGTGGTACAAAGAAAAAAATTTCCCCTTTATCACCCTTACCAAGCCGCTGGAGCTAGGAACTTCAAATTTGGCATGTAGGTTCATCCACTCGCATAAACATCAACTAAGATGGGATTTTTGGAATGTTTTATGGTGAAAAGTCTCCTTATGTCAAAAGCCCTTCAGGTAATTCAGTGAAGAAAGTCTTTTTGGAATTTATCATAAAATTGGGAACTTGTAAAAACTATTTGGTCCTGGACAACCAATGAACACAAAAGCACGAAATTTGGAACCTGTAAACAAAATTTGGTCCTGACCAATTTTTATATCCCCATCCTAAATTTATTTTTAAAATTTTTCAATTTTTAATTTTAAGAGGACATTCTGATTATGAGCCTTTAAGTAGTACCAACTTTTCCACAAAAACTGTTATACTAAAATTTCAGAACGAAATTCCATATATTTCCAAAACAATAAACTTAAAAATCTATTAAATGTTTTTTAAATCGAGTTGACTATTATTTAACCCATTTTTTGTTTAAATAATGACTTAAGCATAGATTAAAGTTACCCTTATTTAACAAAATAGTAAAAATTCCCAGTGGTTTAACCAATTTTGAGTGTTATTTTTCAAAACTATTTTCTAGAATTTATTTGTTAAAATTTATTGTTAAAATAATATATTACCTGGTAAATGGCTCCATCAACTTATCTGAAGTTTTCAAGACGGCGCTATTTTTTCCTTTTCTGATTTTAGAATATGACCCATAGCTTAAAAACTGAGAAAGTTAAAGCAAAATGGACGAAAATTTGTATTACTCCTAGCTTTACCATACGCCAGTGCTAATGACATCCCTATCCGAAATTGGACCTAGGTGGGGACCATTACCTCGTAATTTTTTCAAAAAATATTCTATTTTATAAAACGGACAAAATTTTCGTTTCTTCGGAGTATCCACAAATGTTCTAAATAAATATGAACCAGGTCTGGGAAAGCTTCCGCGACCCTTAACCTCCTACAAAGAGCCCATAACTAAAATGTAATGACGCAAATGAAAGACCAAATTTTATTATTATACTTCACATCAATGTAGCATTGTTTTTAGATTGAATAAAAATTGTGTGTAAATTAGAAGTAGAAATAAGACTGTAGATGTACTTATTTTGTACTTTAATTAAGAATTGTAAAAATTAACAAAAATACTTTGTCTGAGCCAAAAAAACAGGAATACATTTTGTTAAACGTAATAAATTTTTCTGTTGAGCGAACAGATATATTGAGATTGAGTATAGGTTTTTGAACTCCAAAACGTCAGTGAAGTTGTATGTGGTTTTAAATCTGAATAACATTTTCCTTAACCTGTTTTTCGAAAAGTACAATTTTTTTATTTTTTTTCTTCAATTTGGATTAAAATTGCTTTACGAAAAAAGGGTTTAAGTAAAATGCTAATGAAAATTAAAAAAATATATACAATGTGAATGAAGTTTTGAAGTTCAAAAGTCTTTTATTTTGGAACTACTTGGAATATTGAAATTTAAATATAATATTTTTGTGAAAAAATGCTATTTATTAATTTATGCAAAAATTTTTTCGATGTCTTAAAGGCAAACATGTAATTATTTTAATGGGTTGTTTTTAACATACAGTAGTGGTCAAAACATTTGGAACTGAGATCGCATTTGTTGGTTTCATTGATTTATTTTCTTCAAATCACACTTAGTTACTAAAATTTATTTTTTACATATTCTTCATACATTGTTTTATGTTAAACAAATAAAAAAAATTAATTCCGTTAAATTAAAACAACAAAAAAATTAATAATAATAGATGTATTCAAAATGCAGGTGTTCAAAACATTTGCAGCTCTCATTATTCTTACTCTTAACGAAACAATTTATACTAACAAATGCTAGGATATAATGGTAATCGCATTCCTTTTTAATATGAGATTCAGGCCGTTACATTTTTTAAACAAATTTATTATAATTATTGTTCTTTAATAGTTGTAATAAGATGTTGGAAGCATAAACATCGTAAGAATAATTTTTGTAAAAATGGCAGGAAATAAATACAATTCTGATTTTAAATCAAAAGTTTTAAATGATTTTCAAAATGGACTTTCCCAAAAAGAAATTTCTATAAAGTACTCCGTTCCAAAATCAACGATTTGCCGCATTGTTAATAGTGTTAACATCCACACAACTCATAAAGGTGGAAGACCCCGTATTACAACTGTAAGAGAAGATCGGAAAATCAAGAATTTTATTACGAAATATCCCAAAGCAGTTCCCAGAGAAGCTAAAACTGAAATCTTAAAAGATGCCAGTCTTCCCAACATTAAAAGAAGAGCCCGAAAATATGGTCTTAGAAGTTATAGATGTACAAAAAACCCGTTTGTGTCGGAAAAAAAACCGAAAATCTCGGCTTGACTTTGCACGCACCCATTTGAACTGGACTCAACAGCAATGGAAAAATATATTGTGGCCAGATGAGTCTAAATTCAACCTCCGGGGATCAGATGGAAGAGCCAATGTTAGAGGACCACTAGGCGAAAAGTTTAATCCCAGATACACAACCGCCACAGTGAAGCACGGAGTTGGAAACATTATGGTGTGGGGGTGTCTTTCAGGAAATGGGATTGGCCCAATTCACCGCATTACTAGCACAATGACGGCCAAAATCTATAGAGATCTTTTGAGTTCAGTTATGCTTCCGTATGCTGAATGGAAAATGCCACTCTCATGGAAAATGAAATTAATATCATGTCGTGGCCGGCTCAATCTCCCGATCTCAACCCGATTGAGAACATGTGGATGATTGTAAAACGGAATATCGGCAATAAAGTATTCCGAAATGGTAATAAACTTTTCGTCGAGTTGGAGAAGCAGTGGAATGAAATTTCTGACGATTATGTTAAAATTACTTTTTTTTATTTTTGAGAAGTTACGAATAATTTTTTTGTATTTGTAAAATAATATGCTATAACTGAATTTAATAAAAAAAAAAACAAAAACTTATACCACAAATCTTTTTGATCAAAAAAATTTATAATTACCTAAACCATGATTTCAGTTGCAAATGTTTTGAACACCACTGTTTTTTTAACACTTCATCTACTAATTGCAAGGAACAGGGTTTAAGACAGGATGTTTCTTAAAACATTCTATTCTCTTCATCTCCGAATTTCTAATAGTGCGCTTCGACGATCAAATAATCGATCAGACTGTAGGAGGCATTTTAAATCATTTTGTTTCCCCGTTCTTATAAAATTTTTCAAAAACCAAATTTTTAGTAATCTGCGCATTTTGAAATCAACTCACGTTTTCAGATTGAGCTTAACATTTTCATTAAGATGAGTAGTTTAAAAACATTTTAAATCCCGTAAAACCACGTTTCGAGTGCAAAATTCAATAAGTGCATTTTCAGTGTATTAGCCCAGAACGCAGAAAAACTGTATTACAACTTATTAGCCAATGGTCGTAATGTTGGGATTTTTTCTCTTTTCTACGCCTTCCATTAATATATTAAAGATACCGTTATAGTGGAGGTCTACATTTGGGCAATGTTTAATTAGTAAGTACTTTTTTGTTTGAAGAACTTTTTGGAAATAAATATTCTTTAAATTTTTAGGAACTTTCAGTTTTTTAGATTTTTAAAAATTAGTTATCATATGTGTTCAATGTTGGATTTTTTAAATAAAGTTACGTACTTTTTTTAAAAAAAGTACTTTGTTTTTAAACTTTTTGAAAAATTACTTTTTAGAAGAGTGTGAATTTTTTTGGAAAAAGCATTATTTTTTTATTGAAAAAATGTGCTTTTCTATGGAAAAATTCACTTTTTGAAATAATAGTTTTTTGAAAAAGATACTTTTTTTAGAAGGGAACTTTTTCGGGAAAAAGTAATTTTTTTTTTTTGGCAAAAGTCCTTTTTTTTAGGTAAAAGTATTTTTTTTTGTTGAAAAAAGAACTATTTTTGAAAAAGTAAAAGAACTTTTTTTAGTAAAAGCACTTTTTTTTGAAAAAAGAACTGTTTTTGTAAAAATACATTTTTGGTATAGGTACTTATTTGTTCCAGAGGCCTAGGCTGGGCAATGTTGAGTCATTCAAGAAAAAAAGGAGAACTTTTTCCACTTATTGGCCATCTCCGATGGAATATCAAAAATTCTCGTCTTAGTGGAGGTCACCTTCCCAGGAGGAACATATATACCAAATTTAAAGTTTATAGGACCTGGGGTCTAGGCTGGGCGATGTTGAGTCAGTCAGTCAGTATCTCACACTACTCTTTTATGTATAGATAGACAGATGAAAAATACCGTTACTTTTTTTGTAAAAAGGGTTCCTTTTTTGGAAAAAAAACTTTTTTTAAACCGGTTATTTTTTTGAAAAGTACCGTTAACTACATTATATATTTCAAAGACATATAATAACAAGATATTGCATAACGATGAAAACTTTTAGTTGCCCTGTTGATATGTAGATGCCATTTTTGATTTTTTCAATCAGGAAAGAGATTTCTTCCAATAACGGCTTCGAATATTGCTTGACTTTCCAATAGCGGCTTTGAATATTGCTTGACTTTTCAATGCGACAGCATTGGACAGATCCTCTAAGAAAACGATATCGATTTGAATAAAACGATGCCTAAATTACTATCGTTTTTACGACGTTAACCATGGAAAAGTGTTAACATTATTAAAAATTTGTTTGTAATATGGTAGCAATTTTACTTCAAAAAGTGGACGATAATCGTCGATCGTCCTACAGAATGCCTAGGCAGATTTTTCAAATCAATAAACTCCACAGCACTCCATCTATCTGTCAAGACCGGCAAACATTTGCATAGGGTTTGCTTCAAATATTTTTCAAATGCGGCAACAGATTTTTTTTAAATCAATAAACTGCAATGCATGCCATCTATATGTTAAGATCGGCAAAGATTTGCGTAGGTTTTGGTATAACAGATTAAGTATCCGGGTAACGAACCCAAACTATTATCAATTGCTTACATTTTTTTGGATGTAGTGACAGCAATAAATTATCCCAAGTGTAACAGATTAATTATCCGGATAAAACCCAACTGATATCAAACAAAATTGTTAAATTTTTATGTAGGGTGTCAAAATTATAGTATTTATCAGAGTTCGAATTTAAACACAATCAAACGTTTTTCTATTCTATCGTTCTGTTTTGCTTTTTGCTGAAACTCAACACAATCATTTTGTTGAGCACAGTAAACATAAACAGAACATTTCTTTATTTTCGTTTTGATTTGTAAACAGAACACAAACACTTTCACAAACTAGTTTTCGATGAGAGACCGAACTAAACGATTTTGTTCTGTTTGGCCAATTGAGTTTCATTTTGTTGTGTTTATGGAATGGAACAAAACTATTCTTAAACCGTTCTTAGTGTTTATGTCATATTACAAGTGAAAAAAATTTTCATTGAATTTCATGAATAATTGCATTAGTTTAATAAAAAGATTCAACGGAGGAGTTCCAATGAAATTTCATAAAACTAATGCAAAAAAACATTGATAACATGCAGAAAAATCATTTCTTTATTTTGGCAACCACAACGTTAAAAACACGTTTTAATGTTTAATGAACACAAAAAATAACCACTACGAAATAATAATGTTTGACGAAAAAAACATTTTCGTTTTGTTCCGTTTGTTATATTCCAAACAACGATTTGAGCATTTGTGTTGTGTTTATAAATACGAACGAAACAATAGACATCTTTGTATTGGTTATTTTAATAGCAACGTTATGTTAGTGGTACATAAATTTTCAAACTCTGGTATTTATAGTACTTATAGTGAAAATTATAAGTACACAACTAAAGACGGAACAAAAAACTGTAAAGTCAGTAACATTTTTGCTAGGACGATCCTTGTAGAAAAATTGTTATCAGCAAAAAATTTGCTAAATTTTGCAACATTTTTGAGGAATTTACTATGTCTTTTGCTGATATTAGCAATTTACAATAGAAAGCTAAAGAGAATGTAAAACATAAAAAAGTTTATACAAATTTAGAGACTGCACTTCCAACGCCTCTCAGCAACAACATACCGAACTCGGGCAAGCAAATGAAAATATTTGTTTTTCACTAAAAAAAATGATTGCAATGTGTTGATAATAAATTGTTGCTTAAAACTCTCACTTTATATTTTGTTATTTTCTGTTAAAAATTAATATCTTTTAATTTTATTTTACTGAATTTATCATTAATATTTCAAATAATTAAAAATTTATTTAAAAACAGGATAAAAATTAATTTATATGTACTTTTAAATTTCTGCAACATGTTTTAAAGTGCTCGGTGCGAGTTTACGAACAAATAAAATGAGAGCAGATTGAGGGAAAACAGCCAACCAATGTTTATATGCAATATTGCTGGCTCTGGTGGAGATTTAAAGATAATTTAACATTAGTTTAGAGTTTTAATATTTTGCTTAATTTTAACAAATATTAATAAATTGTTTAGTAATTACATAAAATTAATTAATTAAAATTAATTAAAAAAATATTGTTTAAATAGCCAAAAAAAATATGTAAATGTGTTAACATTGCATTCGCTCATGTGCATGAACTGACTCTGGACGGGCACGTAAGAAATATGTTAATAAAGTCTCTTTCAGTGTTAACAAATATTAAATCAATTTTTTTTTTTTTTTGCTATTTAAACAATGTTTTTATGTTTTATTGTTTTACAAAACGATTTTAATTAATTAATTGCAAACTAAACACAAGCTGGTTTGCGACAAGGTAATAACTTTGGTGCAGTCGGAAGTTTTTGTATGCTTGTATGCTTTCAGATATTTTTAAGGATCTTCACTAAAAAAAGTCCGTAAAGTTAGCAAAAAAGTTAGTTGAGTCACAAAATTTTTTGCTGGTAGGATCATTTTAGAAAAATTTCAAATATCTGCAAAAGTGTTTTGCTGAACATCAGTGAACTGATTTTTAGCAAAAATTAGTTAATTCAGACAAAAATTTTCTGACACTTAGTTCAAAACAGGGACCGTAAATAATGATTATTGCTCGTTTTTTTGAATCAAAAAATCAATCACTTAGAAGAGACATAAAAAAAATTTATTGCTCCATTATTATTATTTTTTGACAATTTTTGCATATCCGTCATGATTTTTAAATTTTTGATTTTTAAAGTTTTCTTCAATGGTAATGATTATTTTTGAGTAATAATAAAAAAAATCAGCCATAATCATTATTTTTGAGCAAAAAAAATAAAACTGAAAAATAATCATTATTTATGATTTTTATTTTTTCGCTCAAAATAAAACTCACTTTCAATGTGTGGGATTGACATA
Source organism: Delia radicum (assembly GCA_021234595.1). NCBI lineage: Eukaryota > Metazoa > Arthropoda > Insecta > Diptera > Anthomyiidae > Delia > Delia radicum. The sequence continues at coordinate 191,804,830 of CM037851.1, read as the reverse complement.
TCTCAGGAAGTAGGAGGAGCTTATCGAAGATTATGGTATAAATCTCTTCTTTGGAAGATTATCTAGCAGATTAATGCATCAATCATATTTGTGGGTGAGGTTTAAGGGGTTAATTTTTAGGGTTTAAGGGGTTAATTTTAAGGGGTTAATTTTTAATTTCAAAATAGGGCTTTTTTTGCCGTATTTTGTGAATGTAACAATGTGTGGGATGGACATATCTCAGAAAGGAGGAGGAGCTTATCCAAGATTATGGTATCAATCTCTTCTTTGGAAGATTCTCTAGCACATTAATGCATCAATCATATTTGTGGGTGGGGTTTAAGGGGTTAATTATTAATTTCAAAATAGGGCTTTTTTGCCGTAAAGTCAAAATTTGGAAGCTCGATTTTCACCGTAGACGTATGTTTTAGTGGACTTTTTTGCTCAGTACAATCCCAAGAATCAGAAACGCGAAGCGCCCATTAAGATTTTTTTCCTTCCATACTAATCGCCCCACCCTAATATGTATATATATTTACACCTACATGAAAGAGAGTTTTATTTTGAGCGCAAAAAATAAAAATCATAAATAATGATTATTTTTGAGTTTTATTTTTTTTTTGCTCAAAAATAATGATTATTGCTGATTTTTTTATTATTACTCAAAAATAATCATTACCATTGAAGAAAATCATTAAAACTCATAACCTAATCATTATTGTGTAATTTTTATTATAAAACTCATAATGATTACGGTCCCTGAATTAAAATCGACTTGTTGAAATCAGCAAAACGATTTGCTGGTGCTTAGTGGATTTAAAAAAAAAACTGCTAAACTTAGAGTACAATTTTGACTTAAGTTAATTTATTTTTCTTAAATTTAAATCAATTTTTTTTTTTTTTTTTTTGATGGATTGTTTTAAATGTATATAAAAATAAAAATATAAATATATATAAAAATCAGGTTTGAGATCATAATTACATATGTTACTATTACAAATAGAAAACACTAATTGTTAATATATGTAACAAAAGATGAAAGTATCTAAGCGACTAGGTCATCATAAACCCACCATCCACAAGAAACTCTAGGTTAGATCAGGTAAATAATCAACCAACCACAGAAAATCGGTGATGTTAATTGATCACCTGCACAACATGAGTTATTTGCGTCTTTTCTTACAAGTTTAGCCAACAGCTTTAAATCTTAAAGCTTTTTATTTGACTGTTGAGAAACAGTAGTTCTTACTATTTTTTTTACAGTTGTTTCAAAATGTTTGTAGTAAAAAATGGTCAGTTGTTTTTACTACATTGTTAGCTGTTTTTACTACAACTACATTTTTAGTTATTTCAACGGTAATTACCTTTGTCGTTATTTTAACTGTCATTTTCAGTAAAACTTTTTTGAGTGCAGATTTTGGAAGAGTTGATGTTTTTCATTTTTTTTCCTATTAATGTACATAATTAATTCATAACATCATACCGCGAAAAGGAAAATTTTGATTGTTTGCAGAATTCTCATACTGTCTTTTAAAAATCTATCAACGAGTGCTCCGATGTTGCGCAAGTGGACTTTTTAAAAGATCTTTAAAGGTTTAGTTGACAATTGTTAATTTTTTCCGGATCTGTCAACATCTTCTATGTGGATTTTCTTTAAAGCTCAGAGTTTTGACACTAAAAAACATAATTTTAGACTTTATGAATACGAATTTTTGTTAACTTTTTAGATCTGCCAATCGTCTTTTGAAATATAGCAAATTCCTAAGTATAGGAAAAAATGCCAGTTTTATTGAAAATCTTGTTCATTCTAAAAATTTTACCATATTCGAGATTAGCATCCTAAAATTAGTTTAAAGTTATGTATCTTCACTCAGCAAATATTTTTGATGAATATTTGTAGACAAAAAAACAGCAGATAAAAACTGTAAAATTTATAAAATTTATGTCATGCTTGCCATTAATTTAGTCAAATAACTGTATATTCTGCTAAAAATAACAGAAATATTTGATACAAAATTGTACACTGCTGATTTCAGAAGGGCAGATTTTTATTTACATAAAAAAACTGTTTGTCTTTATTTTTGTCTACTAATATTTAGCATATATTTTGCTGATTTTAGCAGATTATCTTGTAACTTTAAATTGATTCATTATTGCTATTCTTTTCTTACTAATATTTGGCAAACAAGTTTTTCCACCAACGACATTTTAAAAAAATTGTTAGTACATAGTTTTAAAAATAAAAAATTTCAAATATTTTTTTTCTATTAGTGTATAAAAAGAAGATTTCGAGAATAGATTCAAAAAAATTTTGAAATTAGATTACTGTTATTACTATTATTAAATTTTATATAAATTTGTTTCAGAAATCTAATTTTATTTATGATGTCTATAACACACCGCCCCTCCCCATACTTTCCACCTTTGTTTGAATTATAGGGAACAACATTTATTTGTAGCAACAATTTTAATAAAAACTAATGACTTTAATGAACTATTTTTTTAAATTTACCGTCTTTCTTTTATATTTAATCGGCTTATTTTACTGGTTTTCGAGCTTTTTTAAGCACTTAAAACATTGTTTTTAGAGCTGTTTTTTGGTTGCCCTAGTGATAAATATAGTAAACGAGCTTAAGTTTTTGAGATGGGCCCATTCGGAGCGGCGGCGCCATAGGTCACCAGAGTGACGTACTTCATGTAAAAGAAAACGTATTCTATATTAAATTATTTCATGTTTAGCTGTAGTTTTTAAAACAACTGTAAATTTAGTTAATAAGGCGACAATGGTAATTATCGTTAAAATGACTATAAATTATGAGTTATTCTGTATGAAATCACCAAATCGGCAAAGCTGGCATATCTTAGATTTTACTCAAACTAACTGGAAATGATATCTAGGGTCTGAAAACCCAAAATCCAAGAGGATTTAATTTTTGCACACGGCACTACCGGTTCACGCAAAATAAAAAAACTAAAAAGTCTTGTTTTTGTGCGTAGTGGTTTGAGCTGTTAAATTTTTTTCTGCTAGAGATATCTACATGATGAAGGCACCATTTTAAAGCTGAAGGATTATAGTTTCTATCACAAATATAAAATTTGACTTAATTCATACACCCGAAAAATAACGTGGTATTGAAAATAAGCATATTTTATTGGTTTTTAGTGTTTTTCAATGAACTCCAGTGTCGGCGCTAATGAATATAAAAGCATAATAATTCTCAGATACAAATTAGACATGTCGGAGAAAAATACAAAATTAAAATTGGCTCAATCTGGCAACTCGTTATGAAAAAATCGTTACTTGAAATTTTGAAATTTCGAAAATTTGCATATTTCAGGCTACAATTTGGTCATGTTTGTTAGCAGATACAAACTTCAAAATTACAGAGTACTGACTCCCCACTTTTAACTTTATAACACTTCAAGACCCGTTTAGTTATTTTCACTCCTCTCGGATTTACAGGGTTTTAAAGAAAAGCCTTTTTGATTTTTTTTTATGTATTTTTATACTTTCCTCAATTGTTATATACAGAGAAATTAAAATAAAAACAAGTAGTATTATGAAGTAACAAAGAATAATTATGGACTAAAAAATATATTTAATAAATTCAGTAGATTTTTTATGTTTACGAAAATTTTACAAAAATAAAAAAAAATTTATCAACATTTGTCATCACAAAGACCATTTCCTTGCGACGGAGCAGGAGGTACAATTAAGCGGACTGTAAGGAAAGCAAGTCTACAGCGAACTGCGCATCATCATATCCTAACACCTACAGCAATGCTTGATTTTTGTTCCACCCAAATTCCTGGTATAACATTTTTTTTTTATCTATTTCTGATGTTGATGCTATCGAAAACTTTTTGTCAAAAAGATTTATTGATGTTTGCGCAATTAAAAATACAAGAAACTACCACAGTTTCTCTCCGATTTCTCACAGTCAGTTAAAAGTACGAAAGTTTTCAGCTTCTAATAACTTTGAAACTACGAATATTATAAGAATAAGTACTTTATTAAAATAAAATAAAACTTATTCCACGATTCTTAATTACACACATTTAAACTATAACTTTTCTACTTTAAATGATAAAAATATACCATGTGCCAATTTTCTACCACCACTGTAAAATTTTTTAACATAAATAATCTACTGAATTTATTAAATATATTTTTTAGTCCATAATTATTCTTTGTTACTTCATAATACTTGTTTTTATTTTAATTTCTCTGTATATAACAAATCAAAAAGGCTCTTCTTTAAAAACCCTGTAAATCCGAGAGGAGTGAAAATAACTAAACGGGTCTTGAAGTGTTATAAAGTTAAAAGTAGGGAGTAAGTACTCTGTAATTTTCAAGTTTGTATCTGCTAACAAACATGACCAAATTGTAGTCTGAAATATGCAAATTTTCAAAATTTTAAGTAACGATTTTTTCATAACGAGTTGCCAGATTGAGCCAATTTTAATTTTGTATTTTTCTCCGACATGTCTAATTTGTATCTGAGAATTATTATGCTTTTATATTCATTAGCGCCGACACTGGAGTTCATTGAAAAACACTAAAAACCAATAAAATATGCTTATTTTCAATACCACGTTATTTTTCGGGTGTATGAATTAAGTCAAATTTTATATTTGTGATAGAAACTATAATCCTTCAGCTTTAAAACGGTGCCTTCATCATGTAGATATCTCTAGCAGAAAAAATTTAACAGCTCAAACCACTACGCACAAAAACAAGACTTTTTAGTTTTTTTATTTTGCGTGAACCGGTAGTGCCGTGTGCAAAAATTAAATCCTCTTGGATTTTGGTTCTGGGAACCCTTAGGAACATTTCCACAAAATTTTAACAAAATCCAAATGGTCCAGCAACAATTTTTCATTTTTTTCAGTGTTTTCATAGAGAATGACTCTTATGTTATTTTTAAATGGTAAACATTTAAGAAATAGAGTAAAAATAACTAATAGTGTGAAAATAACTGACAATTTTTACTACAAAAATGTTAAAACAGCTATTTCTCGGCTATTTCTCGGTATTTTAAAAATATATTTTTTTAATAAAAAATGGCTTCTTTCAATTACAATAAATATTTATATTTCCTACATCCTTTTTACAATGCAAAGTCAAAATTAGAAATGGTACGGAAATATAACGATTTTATGCATTGGAGATACAATTAAAGTTTCTAATTATTATTTGCAAACTATGAGCATTTCAATAGTAACAAATACAAACTAAACGAGAATTTAATAACAAAAACTAAATGTTGACTGCAAAATTATTGTTTTGATAGTTGTTTATTGAAATACTAAAATAACTGCTGCAAACAATTGTAAGAAAATTACAGTATTTTTCATTAGTTGTGTTTTTAATAATTGTCACCCCGATTAAGAAAATCTGTTATGGAGCTTTAATTATAATCATATAAAATTTCATCCGAAAAATGGCCCGATTAAATTATATCAAATTACATCTAATTGTATCATATTAGATTTATTTACACGCACAAAAAACTAGGGGAATATTATCGAGTGCTTAGTAATAATACAACTACATACGTTTCATTTTAATTTTACAAATTTCTAGTAAAATAAATAAAAATTTTTGTAAAACATATACAAGCCTACTAAAATATCCAACAAAATTGTTATAGTTTACAAGAAATATGTAAAACTAACTTGAAACTTATGTAGTTGTATAATTTATATTACCCTGCGCGTAGATACAATTAGAAGTGATTTGATATAGTTTTGTCCAAATTTTGTCCTCATCCAATTTTATGAATTTATACGTTATACTATATGATTATATCTAATTTAATATAATATTATATAATGTGGTCTTCATATTATTTTAAATATAAATATCGTATGGTTGTTTCGAATTTCCAAAACATTAATAGATTATCTTCTCATATAAACTCGCATTCAACTTGTAAATATGGTAAAACTATTTTAAACATAAAATTTATTATAGTTTCCAAGCTACAAACGATTTTGTTATATTTATTTTGCCATTTCGGCAAAAAGCAATGCGATTTGTAATGCAAAACTCAAATTATGTTCTTAATTTTATAAATTTCGGAACAACACATTAAACTTTCTGCTGAGATTTTAAATAGAGAGACAACAAATGAAAATATCATTTGAAAATGTTGTTCAACTAAATTGCATTTGACGTCGTCTAAATTTTTCATTGCAAACCACTTTTTACTTTCAATATTTCACATGTCTAAAGCAAAATTAAAGATTCAATTTAAAATTGACATTAAACACATCAGATTTGATGTGGAACAAAATTTTAATGTGATACCACATGTAGTATTTAACGTAACATTGTATTAAGCCATATGAAATTATGCTTATTTATATATACCATATATATTTATATATACCATATATATTTATATATACCATATATATTTATATATACCATATATATTTATATATACCATATATGACATATTTACGGTAATATCAATTAAAATATATTTAGATATTAATATGTATGGGACCATATCCAAAAATTTCGAAAATAAAAAGCCAAGATAAAATTCTATATGATCATATGCACCATCTCATATATCGATATTAAGCTATATGGTTTTATATAATATTTTATCTAATCAGATATGATTGTATATGGACGTTTTTACTGTTTGTATAATTTCATAGAAGAACAATTTTAATTGCAGTTAAAAACAACTACTTATGATTACTTCACAAACAACTGTCATGTAGTAACTGTAAAACTTTATTGAAGTTTCACCCTATTGTTTTCAAAACTAATTGTAAAGCTATTTAATCGTTCGTTGTGTTTATGGCAAGGTTGGCCACCAATACCTTTTAAATACCGTTATCCGTTTCAAGACCGATTCAAATTGATAACCGATACAATAACAATACCGAAACACCTTAATACCGGTGCGATACCGGTATCGGTTAAAAACAAGTTTTTTTAAAAAATAAAATTTTTATGTTTATAAAGGGTGCTTTTTTAAGATCTTTTGGATTTGATTTAAAAAAAACACATAAAATTTAGAGAAATGTATGAAATCTTTATTTAAGTCGATATAACGATCTATATAATTCAATGTTTAAAGATGATTTCATGTAAATGTTGACCGCGGCTACGTCTCAAATGGTTCATACGCTGGCTCCAATTTTGGCATACACTCTCCAACATATCGGCCGGTATCTCTCGAATAAATTCTTCAATTTTGATTTCCAGTGCGTCAACCGTTGCGGGCTTGTCCCTATAGACAAGAGCCTCAACATAGCCCCGAATCTATAATTCCTGGTAATCAGCAACACTGGCGGATACATCTGCGATATTTTCCTCTTTCCGCACTCCACGTATGCGTGTTGGTGTTTTAATATCCAATAATGTAAATTTAGTGCGAAATTTAGTCACAGAATTCCGAATAGCCGCCTCAGCAGGTCGCCCATTTTTAAATTTTTTTTATATTACTTTTTTGAAAAATTATTAATTAATAGAAAGAAAGGCCGGTTATAAAACAGAACAGAACGGAACAGTTCGGCCAGAAAATGCATTTGGTCTGTATTCGGTATTTTAAAGCATTGTGGACAAATTTGGCGGATGGAAAAATATTTATTGGACTGATTAGATGCTATTTTGAGTGTCAAATTTGAAGAAAAGTCTGTAGTTAAGCAATGAATTCACTGTTCGGCCTCAGAAAATTCGGCCAAATCGAAAATAGTTCGGCGGTCGAACTTTTAACTTTATAGCTAAACTGCGGCTTTTTTCTTAAATTTTATAGACAAAATCGAATAAAATCGGCTCAACAAACATGTTTCCAATACCAAAATTTGTCATCATTGCCTCTAGATACCAAAAACCGACAAAATATAGTTTTTTGGCCGAACTGTTCGGTCGGACACTACAAATCAGCCGTTAGTTACTATAGTTGCATTGCCAGGGTCAGATTTTTTTTATTTAATTTCTCAACATTTTTGTCTTTATATATACAGTTTAGAATGTTATTCAGTTATTAAGTTTAAAACAATACTACATAATCTGCTTTTATTTAATGTTTCATGAGTATCAAAATTGCACCTTTAAAACTGGTCAACTTTTATAATAAGGTTATGCCATGCTTGCTGTTTGATCATTATGTTCAATACCTGCTTCGTTGTGTAACCTTAATTAATAAGAGTGATCTAAACGTTCATTCAAATATAAGTTTTGCGTATTTTTAACCGAACTTTTACTAAAGATTTCACTGCCAAGATGGTTTGCGGTCTAAAAAACGCTTTATACTCAACCTTTTGAGGTTTTTGAGATTTTAATAAACTACTTCAGCAGATTTATAACACATTTAGATCTTTCAGATCTACCGTTTCATTTTCATACAGTTAAAACCGTAGACTGATTTTTTTACGAATGTGTTCAAAACCGATTAGGTTCCCTTTTGCTAAAAAGCGATATCTCTTGGAATTGAACATTTTTGTCAACGAATTTAATTTTTAGATTTGTGTGCTTAATTTTGAGTATAAATCTTGTTTATAACTTTTCATTTGACAAAGTTGTAATGAAAACAAATTTTTTTCATTTATTATGTGAAAGATTTCTGAATTCGAAATTTTTTTCGAATCGAGTTACGCGGTAACCTCCCTGTTTTAATTTATTTTGTGTACACTGAAGTTTTTCTTTTATACTAGTTTTTGACACAATAGCGAATTTTACACATTTTTCATTAGGCTTGCATTTTTCCTATGCATCCCAGCGAAAAAAAAAGAGTGAAAAAACATGTAGTAAAATCATCACGTATACGGATTCAGATGTAGTGCAAATTGAGGTGAAACGCGCATGATTTTAACATGGGGTTGTCATAGGACGGAGGTAATGCACATTCCTCAAACTTCACTTTATTAAAAGTACTATGTGTAAGGTTATGAAAGATTGTATTTTTGGGTGTTTTTTTCATAGAACTTAATTTATTTTTAATTAGTGATTAAGGTATGATGTTAAGTCACAACTTTTTTACTTAGTGATAATATGTATCTGTAGGAGTACTTAAAATGTTATAATTAAAAAAACTTTTAAACAGCTTTCTAGCTTTTAAAAAAAAGCGAAATTAATAGTTTTTCGTTCAACTAAACAGGAAAAAAAAAATTTTAAGTCTGATATATTGTAATCATTGCACTGTTTTTCAAATTTAAAGGTCAGAAAACACTAATTCAAAGCTACATCTAGATTAAAGAAACAGTTGTTAAAAGACACAAACTCCTGGTTCCATTCGATTATGTCAAATACCGAATTGTAACCGAACATTCATGACATTTCTACCTTGTATATGATGACATTATATGCTAAGTTTAGGAACTGATCTAAAAGCCCAGCATTAGTAGTAGCTACTTTGTGTATAATGAAAATGTTGTTTCTTTTGAACGACTTCGCATTATTTTTGCTGCGATGTTACGAAATCCCATACAAAATTTGACATTGGGTATGTTAAGTGTTAAGGCTTTTAATTTATTCAACTTCGATAAGCTGCCAGTTTATATTTAAATACATATATTAAAAGTGCTGCCAATCGTTTCTTCACATCCATGTTAAGTGTGAGGAACACTTCTACTTCACTCAAAATTTTTTATAAAATTTGCATTTGAGATAGGGAAAATAAATCTAAAATCAACCTGTCTCTGTTTTTGGACTAACAAACAAAAATAATTGAAAAAAGTGGATTTTTTTTTAGCTTCAGTTGTATTATTTATTATTATTTTTGTTATTACCAAATACATGATCTTAGAAAAGAATTTGTGGGTTTGTTTTTTTCAAGAAATTTTTATTATATTTTACTATACAAGTTAAGCATTGTTTGAATGAAAAAATATTAATATTAAGTGAAATACATTCAAAATTTTAAAGAAAAGGCTTAAATGTGGTATTCACAACCAAAATGAAAAAGAAAATGTGTATTTTCAAAAGGTAAAAAATGAGTTTGTCTAAACTTAAAAACTAGAATTAAATTTTTGTTTACTGAACACATTTACAAAATGTGACACGAATAGAATCAAAATAGATGGTTATTACTCTAAACATACGCGTATGAGAATTATGATGTTTGTTTATGAAATGGATTAAAAATAAAAAAAAAATTAGTTTATAAACAAAAAAAATAAATTATAAAAAAGCAATGCATAAATTCAATCATTTCTTTGAACAAACAATTATACACCTAAAAAAGCACAACTACATGAAAAAAGTAGTAAAACAAAGTCATATTTGAGACTTTTTTTTTCATTGTTCTTAAGAGTACGTTGTGCTGGCTTTGCAATAAATACACACCATTTACAATTCCGTTTGAGGAGAGAAGTAAAAGTTCCATTTAAAATGAATATGGTGTAATGTTAGTGGTTCAAAGAGTTGACTTTACATTTAGTAGTTAAATTAAATAAAAAAATTCTGTTTCAAAATTATTTGTGTCTAGTTTGAGTTTAGTGGGGGATATGGTTTTGAAGTTAAGGGTGGTTTACAGAATTGGTGGAGTATCACAAAAAATGCAATTTTCTTTAATTAATTTAATAATAATAATAATAATATATGTTTTATAATTTATGTTTGTTATAAAATTAAAGGTTTTATGCTTCTTATTATTTGTCAAATAAAATTCTATTCATTTGTTTGATGATTATTATTTTGAATTTTGCTCAAAAAATATTTTTTTAGTTTTAATCGAAATCCTTCTTTTTGTTATCTTGAAGACATTTAGTTATTAGATTTTTTTTTTTTTAAGATGAGAAACTACTCGGTTATAGTTAAAAATAAAAAATACATACTTAAATTAATTTAAAATTAAGTCCTTATAAACTAATTTATGCTTTTTGTATTTAATCAAAACGCGTATGTCTTTGATTGCCGCCGCCATTACTACTGCCACTAGCGCCACCGCCGCGACCATAACCTCCACTTCCATTTTCGTAACGACCACCGCCATTACCGCCTCCATAACCGCCGCCGCCTCCACCATTATTGCCGCCATAGCCGCGTCCACCGCCCATAGAGCCCTTTTTGAAAGTGCCATTGAAACGGGAGTTGCCACCGTTGCCGCCATAACGAGAACGACCACCGTCACCAAAACGGTTATTGCGCGCCATACCTTCTAAAGCAGGACTGATTTCCTAAAAGAGAGAGAGAGAAATAAACATTCAACACTAGTTTTAATTTAAATAAAAATATGAGAAAATTGATTAAAATTTGTTACAAAATGTTGCAGGGTCTTGTTGAATTGGCGAATCTTTTTAGTGCTATATTTTTCAAAATCTGTTAAAAATTGCCGAATTTATAAATTGTAAATCTGCAGAAACTATAAATTAAAAAAAAAAAAATTTAAAAGTATTACAGAAATTGTAAAATTATTACAGCAACTGTAAAAATATTATAGAAACTGTAAAAATATTACAGAAACTGTAAAAACATTACAGAAACTGTACAAATATTACAGAAACTGTAAAAACTTGAATAATTTTCCTTTTCATTACACAGAAACTGTAAAAATATAACAGCAACTGTTAAAATATTACAGATGTTGTACAAATATTACAGTAACTGTAAAAATATTAAAAAAAATTGTAAAAGTATTACAGAAACTGTAAAAAAAATATCACAAAAACTGTAAAAATATCACAGAAACTGTAAAAATATCACAGAAACTAAATATAATATAAAAACTGCAAAAACAAAGAGACTAAAAAGATTTCATGAAATATTTTATATATAAAGATATTGTATAAAGGTGATTGCTAAAATTTGCAAAAGCCTGCAAAAAATTTAAATCTATAAAAAAAAAAATTAAACTGCAAATTCAAAAAATATGTAAAGAAAATGTTACTTTTGCAAATTAGTTTTTTATTCTAACAAATATTTTGTTAAAAATAATTTGACCATAATGTTTTAGTTTTCGCCACTAAAAAGTTGTACACTTAAACATGTTACTTTATTAATTAATTAATGACACAGTGTTCCTTTTACTGGATAAAAATAATCAAATCATTTCAAATCCTAAAAATTAATGCAACACCTTGAGTTTTTACTTTTTTTGATGGGAAAAATCCTAATATTGTATATTTTTGATTGCTATGTTGATGAGAAAATATGAAAATGTATTTCTTTGCTAAAAATTAGTTCATTGATTGCTTGTAACTTTGGAAAATCTGACCGATCGGACCATCATACATATTTTCAAATACATTAAGTCTAAAATATTCCAGAATGTATGCCGTCAACACTCAAACAAAATGTTAATAAAGATTTGCTCACAGAATTATACAAAATTAAAATGCTTAAAATATCTTCAACCGTCTAGGATTTACGTCCTGTCAAAGTTTCAACTTTGGTTGATAATATCTTCACTAGAGGGAGCTTTAAGAGGGGACATGACATTGGCCGGTTTTTGAAATCGACTTTTTTTATAATTTTGTATTTTAGTAAATCCGCTGTAACTTTTCCTACGGGTTCAAAAGTTACAGCGGATTTGTGAGAGCGCATATACCTATACCTCATATAGTGCAATTTTTATTTTATATGCTCAGTTATTTGGCATCTTGAGGCATGGCAGATCGAAGATAACCAAGTTTTTCGTACGGGTTGCGGCACTAGCGGGTTCATTTTTTGGCGAAATTTTTTTTTTTTGTATTTTTTTTCAAACTTGATTCGTATGACACGAGCTTTTTTTAAATTTTTTTTTTTCGATTTTTTATGAATTTTTAAAGTCAATATTTTTTTTTTCGAAAAAACACACTTTTAAATTTGGAACATCACCAAAAATTGAAAAAAAAAGCTCGTGTCATACGATAACCAACTTTGTTAAGATTTAAAAAAGTCATTGTTTTCCAGATCGGACAATTTTTGCGACTCCCAGCGCTGCAACCACGAGGCCCCGTTTTTTTCTCTGCCGCCAGTTTGGAGCTCTATAAAACCATGTTGGAGTGAAAAATATATTTTTTAAATTTTTTTTCTTGGAATTTGTTCAATTTTCTACAAACTTTTTGGAAAAATGTTTGTTTTTGACTGAGTTATGAATTTTTAAAAAAAGGTCTGTTTTCTCTGCCGCGAATGTAATGTCCCCCCTTAAGGCAAAACAAAAGTAACGAAAATTTCTTAATGATGCACGATTATTTGTATTTGCAAAGTTTGGTTGAAAAATGTGTAGCGTGCGTATCGATGATGTGCCATTAATGAGTTAAACAAAATTCCAAACTTTTGCAACAGAATATCTGATTTTTTTTTTGTATGTTAAAGTAAATTTTTACTTATATTTTTGGCTTCAATATTTACCTGGTTAGCCTCTTTTAAAACATCTAGTAAAGCTCTGGATTGTTTAGCATTGTTGCGTGTAAAGAATGCATACGATGTACCCTTTGTGTTGGAGCGTCCAGTACGACCAATTCGATGGATGTAATCCTCCGATGATTGTGGATAATCGAAATTAATAACATATTTAATGCCATCAACATCTAAATCATGGCACAATTTCAATAAAAATTGTGTTTTAAAAATATAAGAGAGAAAAGAAAGAAACAAGTTAATAAAAAAAAAAAATTATGGTAATTTCTAAAACAAAGTTAAAAAATGAAAATAGTTTTGAAATAAGAATTGTTTCCATGACTTGTTTTATTTTTTATGCTTTTGTCCTTTTAAAATTTACTAACACCTTAAACAGTTAGAATTTTGAAAATTGATTACTTAAGATAAAAAAAAAAAAACTTAATACAATATTCGTAATGTTATTTAGCAAATTATATGTTTTTTTTTTTTAAGAGAAAAAAGATGTTACTTTACCTTGATATTTTTGAGTATTTATAAAATTTATTGCAAAATTTACAGGGCAAACTCTTCGCAGCCACGTCGTTTAAGGTGCTGTAGAATTATACATTAAGACGACGTAGTATTGAAGAGCCTGTAGTTATTAAACAAATTTGAAAATGCAAAAAAGAAAAACTAAACTGGCATTGTTTTACACTTTAGTTTAGTTTTTACGTTAAACGATAATATACATTTTTTGTTTTTGTTTGAAACTAGACACACATGATCAGCAGAACAGTTGTAGTTGGACGCCAAAGCCATCACTTTTTTCATTTGTTTGGTATATAGTGTAGCGCACCAATTTTGAAGAGTATAGTGCGCCTAAGGCTCCAGCATCCTTGATGTACACACATTTAACGCGCAGGCTTGTTGAATATTTATTAATACACACAAAATAAAAATAAATACTATCACTGGTTTTGAATTAAATGTGTCCTTTGTTAATTTTGGTTTGTCTTTATCTTGTGATGTACTGTGATGAAGAACGCTGAATCAAATGATGATGATGATGTCCGTCGTTTTTGTACAACAGCTATTCAACATTTGTAATGCGACTCCATTTGATTGATACGTTTGTCATTTTGAATTCAACAGCATTTTAAGGCTTATCACAAGTTTTTCTTTTTTAAATTATCCACAGCTTTTCTAATTGATGTTATTTTTTAGGTTTGTTTAAGCAAAGAACACATTAGTTTTCAGTTGAGTGAATTCATAGAGTTGGTGGTTTCCTGTTTTGCCTGCGTGTGCTATTTTATTTAAAATCCAACTTTAAGCGGAGAGCATTTCAAGTATAAGAGAGATTGTAATTTATTTTTTCTAACAAAAATATTATATACATATTAGAAATTTTTTTTAAGTCCCCCATTTTAAAGATAGTTTTTATTTTTAATATTAATTTTCTCTCTTGTTAATTTGCATGCACTCCGTTTTTTTAAATGCTGTCTCGTGTGTCCCCAAAAATACAGGGTAAAGATTGATTTTGATTATTTATCAATTTCTTATGTTCAAATTTTCTACACAATATAATAACTCCTTCCTATTTTTTTAGTTAGATAAATCTCAACTAATACTTCAGAGGCCCTTTTAAATAATGCATGATGATAGGGATATTTACTCGATCTTCTCAAGGTGGTGGTATATTATTTGTAGTTTAAGGTTTTGAGTATTTAAAAAAAATATATGTCGTTGATACGCTCTGCTATAATTTGAGACTCCATCATACAAAAGCGTAACTACACTATTTTTTGTGCTTTGATTTCTTAATATACCTCCTCCTTTTTCAAGCATTTTGTCTGGTAGCGGTGGTGGTACGGTATTACACGACATACCCCTTTTTTCCAATGTCCATGTGGTAAAAAAGTGTTGCCGCTTATCCGCTTGCCGCCGCTTTATTTTAATGATTTCATTTAATTCATTTAACTTGTTTCACTATGCAGTATTTTCAAAAATTGCATATTGCTTTTCGAATTCATTAATTTTTTTATTTTGGCTTTAATTTCAATTTCATATTACTAGCTGACATTTTATCCCCACCATACAACAATTAGTGGCCTCTGTAAACGAAACGGAAAAGATATTTGGAAAGAGACAAAAATAAAACACAGTGTTTTGGGGGGAAAATGAGAAGGGGGAAAGGATAAAAATATTCCGTAAGTACATTAATAAAGTCATGTTAAAATATCTTATAATTAAAGTCTAAGTGAGTATTTGGTAACAAAATGGCGATTTATTTTCTGAATGAATCCTTCAATTTAGTGTAATATATTAATGGATTTGTATAGAATTTCAACTGTAAAACCAATTATGTATAAAAGAAAATTTTAAATGCAAAATATGATGAAGATTTTAACAGCAAACAAATTAGCAAAAAACAATATATGGAATGTAGTTTAATTCGTTGAAGTTTAAATTCCCTAAAACCCACTTAAAGTTATAACGAAGTTTTCTTTTAAGTCATCAGCAATAAAACTTTAAAAAACCGTTGAAAATTACTTGCAAATAAATGTCACTTCTAAAGTTACTTAACTCGACATAGTACATTGTTACAATTCATGATGTTCAAAAAAGTGAAAACCCTATGAAGATTTTTTTTTAATTCTCTTCAATTTCGACAATAGTCAAAACACAATCGTAAACTCGTTATATAATGTTTCGCTTAGAGCATAACACCTTTAAAACAATGGCCTAAATCACTGTGACTCAATATGGGTTTAAGTTTTTAAGCAATTCGTTGAGTCACTCTTCTATAAATCTAAGCTTGTAGATGCAGTTTCCAAAATTTACCAGTTTTAAACTCCACAAAAGAAAGATTTTTAAGAATAATTTCTTCTACGCAATTTTTAACGATAATCATTCAACTGTCTTTTTGCATTTAAAATTCCTAAAATATTTTGGAAAATCAAATTTAGTTTTAGATATTGTGAAAAATATAAATACTTTAATGAATTCAGAAAACAAACAAAAACAGTTTAAATGCTGCATGTTATATGATATGTTAAACAAGCTATACCAAAAAAACTTACCTAAACCACGGGCAGCAACATCAGTGGCTACTAAAATATTTGATTTTCCAGAACGGAATTCACGCAAAACGAAATCACGTTCAGATTGTGATTTATCACCATGAATAGCGCCACAACGTACACCGAAACTACGTATAAAACGTACTAAATGATCGACACGTCGTTTGGTTTCAACAAAAATAATAATTTTACCAGGATTTTCGCTGGTATCATAAATTTCCGAAAGTAAAGCTTTAAGTCTGAAAAAAGAAAAGAATACAAATAAAGGGAAAAAGAATTAGAAAAGTTTTGTGAAAAACTAAATTTTAAAAATAAGCAAAGTTGCTAAACTCACAAACATTAAAAATCAAAAAACAAATAAAATTTCGGACAAAAGTATAATTTTTAATAAAACGATGTTTTAAAAAACAAATTTTGTGAAGTGAAAAATGCGTGAATTCATTTTTTTCATATAAAGGTTAAGGTAAATAATTTTGTTTCTAATAAAGAAGTCTGATGAAAAAGTATTATACAATATTTTATTTACCAGATGCTGCTATCTTATAATTGTCCTAAACCAACAAACTTGTAATGGAAATTTTAAGGCGTTGCCAGATACATATTTGTTTATATAAATGATTTAGATTTTTATAACAGTGTGTGAAGGTAAAAAATTAGGATTTATCTATCAGAAATTTTATATTTTTCGATATTCCATTTTGTTTTTAAAACATTTTATAGAAAAACCCTGGTAATGTTGTTGCAAAAAGTCAGGTGTCATACATGCTTAACAAACTTTATTTAATTTCAATTGGATTTATAATTATAACGCATTAATTAATTGTGACTGTCTATATGACGTTAAAATAACACTGTACTAAAATACATTACAAAATTTGAGCTGTGGCGATGTCTCAACATAAACGCAAAGTTGGCTATCCTGGTCGTAAAAACCATACGTCAACGTAACGTTGTGAAATAGAGACAGAGGAGATAAGAAAAAAAAAAAAACAAAAAATCTAAATAGAATATTTGTGATTGTTAGTGTTTGTCACTTCAATAACAGAAAAGTTACAATAACAGAAAAGCTAATAGGAAAGAAAACTACAATTTAGCTAAATTACATTTGAGGCCATGGCCATACTTGGGTGTGACCGCTAAGCCGTCATGACTTGGTAATATAAAGCCTAGGTTTGATTCTTACAGCCGGCAGTTTTTTCAAAAATGTATCATATAGACAGTCTGTAATTATAAGGCACAAATAATAAAGCAATTTAAATAGATAATCACTGATGACGCCTGTACATTAAAAAGGCAGAAACTAGTCCATTCTGATTTGAAAATAGTGTTCATAGTTTTTAGAGATTTTTTAAAAACACTTTTCTTTATTTAAATATATTACTTACTTTTCTTCTTTGTCATTTTCATCGCAAACATCTACAACTTGACGAATATTATGGTTAGCCGATAATTCCAATGAACCAATATTGATTTGTATATAATTGCCGAGGAAATCTTCAGCCAATTGTTTAACTTCTTTGGGCCAGGTAGCGGACCACATAAGGGTTTGACGATCGGGACGAATTTGTGATAGAATCTTACGGATTTGAGGTTCGAAACCCATATCCAACATACGATCAGCTTCATCCAAAACCAAATATGTGCAACGTTTCAAATTTGTAGCGCCGGCAGCCAAGAAATCAATCAAACGACCAGGTGTGGCAATAACAATTTCACAACCACGTTGTAAATCACGCATTTGGCCACCTTTGGGAGCACCACCAAATACACAAGTATTGCGTACATAGGAAGATGAACCAAATTCGGTGGCAACTTGTTGAATTTGTTGGGCCAATTCACGGGTAGGTGCCAAAACCAAAGCAATGGGACCATCACCTCTTTGTAAGGGTTGTTGATTGTTGATGTGTACAATAGCGGGTAAAATATAACCCAAAGTTTTGCCGGAACCGGTCTTGGCAATACCAACAAAATTATGGCCACTCATAGCAATGGGCCAACCTTGAGCTTGAATGGGTGTGGGGTTAGGATAATTTTGACGACGGATTTCTTTCACAACATAATCGGGAAAATAGGCTTCATCAAAAGCTTGAATGGGATTTGGGGCACTGCCACGAACAGTGATTTCATGTTCATCGCGATAGCGTTGTACCTCAAAGGTATTACGTTCAGAAACAATAGGATGTTCTTTGTAAAAGTCCTTCTTGAAAGGAGACAAGGTAGTAAAATCCATATCGCGAATAGATAAATCTTGCCCTTGTCCACCGCCATTACGGCGTTCACCACCTCCAAAACCGCCACCGCCAAAGCCACCACCGCCAAAACCACCACGACCTCCACGATCGTTACCACGTCCACCCTTTTCTACACGTCCCTTGCGTACGCCATGATAGTCACCACCGCCGGCACCACCACCTCTGCTGCCATAACGGTTACCACCAGATGAATCACCTCCACGATCATCACGACCGCCACGGTTGCCACCACCGTAAGTTTTATCATGAGGAGCCCTAAAATAGAAAACAATTTCAATTATTATTAAAAAATGTTTTTAACTCAAAAAAATCCTGCCTTTTTCTGGATCTATCTGAAGATTTTGTATATCTATCAAAGTCACACATTTTTCCGAAAAGTTTATTCTTTCCACTTAAATTATAGAAAAACACAAATATTTGTTATTAACAATGTGTAATACTTATGAGACATTTAAATTTAAATAAAAATTGTTTTTAATTCATTCGCACTGCAAAGAACTTTGTAGAAATAATTTTTCCGACATGAAGTGCAAAGAATGAGTTTGAAATAGAAATAGAGGCAACATTTCAAATTAAAATTTCAAAATTCATTGCGCTTTCATGACTTTATTTATTTGTGTATAAAAATAATGTAGTGTATTAATTTAAAATAAACATTTACTTGTCTTTTGATCATTACCATATGGTATTCGACAGAAATTTGTTTGCTTGCATGTTAACTCATTATAAAAGAAAAATTATATACAAGAAGATTGATACTATTACAGGGGTTTACCAAATTTTAATAGAACAACAAATATCAAATGAACAAATATCAAAATATAAGTAGTGTCCGACCGAGTACTCGGCTTCGGAGTTCGGCCAAAAAGTGAAGTTCGGCCAAGTTCGGTGTTCGGCCAAATTTTGGCCGAATTTGGCCGAACTACCGAACTTTCTATGATTATTTATAAAAAGCATAAACAAATAACAACTGTGGTTATATTTACTTTTCAGAATTTACAAAAAAAACTACATGAAAAATACATCGTTGAAAATGATAGAATACCAAAAAAATAACAACGATATTTAAATATCAATGTGTGTGAAAAAATTTCAAAAAGCCAAGAGTTGAAAAAAAAATTTCCAGAAATATAACTACAAGACTTATAAGCAAATAATCAAATTTAATGTGATATAATTAAATATAAAGAAAAAAAAAAATAAATAAAAAAAAATTTCGAGTGGTAAGTAATCCTAAAAAGAGAATAACACGTTCATCAATTTGGAATAGACATGATGCAGTACCAGACTTAGAAGTAGCAGAACCAAACGAAAGTTTTATTGAAAAAGAAATTCAAATGTTTATTACGGAGCCTTTAAGTCCCGAAATATAAATATATTTGAGTATTGGAATTCAAGTCCATTTACAAATATAAAAGCTATAGCAATAAAATATTTATCAGCCCCACCAACTAGTGTAGCTAGCGAACAGCTTTTTAGCGCTGCCGGACAGCTGTATTCTGATAGACGTAGCAATTCACATGGTGTGAATGAGGAAAATTTGTTTTCTGTCATTACAATATCAAACTTTTTAATTTTAAATATTAAATATTAAAGTTTAAGTTTTTTTTTCTATGTCAACTTTAAAATCGTTCAACTATTTTACAAATACTATTTACTATCGAACAAATATTTTATTCTTTTTTTGTACAACTATTTTCCAAATATGATTTTTTTTTAAAAATATACCTATAAATTTGTATTTTGTTTATGTTTAATTACTTTTTGGTTTAAATTTATTGATCTAAAAAAACAATTTATATTTTTTTTTTATTAAAACAAAAAGTTCGGCTTCGGCCGAACATTGATATTATGGCCGAAGTTCGGCTTCGGCCGAAAAAAATGAGTTCGGTCGGACACTAAATATAAGTAAAGAAAAGGGAACATACATTATTTACAAATTTGCAATTGTAAGCATTTAATTCAATAGGTAAAGTTTTAAATTTACTATTAAAATGTATCATTAAAATTGGTCGCAAAATTTGTGCAACACCTGTGTATACCCCTCCCTCCTGTGTGGTAAAAATTTGTACTTAATGTTAGAAGCTTTTCGTTATCGTTTTGTTTCGTGTTCTTTTTTTTTCTTTTTGTTGCAAATAATTTCTGTTTATTTTTTTTTAAATTAGGGATAATATATATAATTGTTTGAGCATGCAATAAATTTTGTGTTGTGTTTAATAAATTGCATTTTATGAATGCAAGTACATATGTACGTTTAATGATGGAAGTGATTTTGGGAAAGAAATATAACTTTAAAAAAAAAACTTCAAAACTTATATCGTCATCTACTAGTAGTAAAATTAATTAAAATGAATTTTGTACTAACCGGTAACAAGTAAACTAAACAGGTTTTTCTTGTTGTGAACTTTATACAAAACGCTTTCGATACAAATCGAAATTTTTAATCTTATTGCTTCGCAACATTTTAGTTCTAAATAGCATTAAGGACTAGTTTTTTTATGTGTCAATTAGCTAGTACATTTATGTGTCAATTGACCAAAGTATTTTAACTTTATAAAAACTTCTTAGAATTTGAGTGTGCTTTGTAAAGAAAATTTTATTGAAATCATATTTTTTTTAAACTAACATGTTACAGTTTTGATGGAAACATTCTTTAAACTAATAAAAAAATTTTTCAAAAATAAACGGACACGACAAATATAGAAGTTATTTTCGCGGCCGTTTCTCGCTGATATTTGCTTATATCTTTTTACTACATTATTGATTCTGCCCAATGTTTATCCTCAAATTTAGTACTCTTCCTTGCTTCAAGACACTGAGGATATATACCGCATCTTTATTGTTTTTGGCTCAACTAAAAGTGTGCGAATTTAGCGTCCGTCGCCCAGGAATTGCCCATATGTACATATACATATATTGCATTTAATAAAAAAGCTTAATAATTTTAATTTCAACTACAGTTGAACCTCGATTATCCGGGCCTCTATTAACCGGGTACATCTGTTAACCGGCATGCTGGTGGTTTGATTTATACCTCTATTAACCGTGTTTACCTCTGTTATCCGTGCTATTATTTTTTTTTTCTCTATTAACCGTGCTTCACCTCTATTATCCGTGCAGCACACATATTTATTTGCTTGTTTTTTTTTTCTTTTCACACAAAGAGTTAAAATTCGGGAAAAATAAATAACTTCTATTAACCGTGTATTCGATTATCCGTGCTGAGTCCGGTCCCGTGCAACCCGGATAATCGAGGTTCAACTGTATTTTCATTAGGCGCATGAACTTTTTAATATATTTTTCATAACATTTTATTAAAAACTGCTTTAGTCTAAGAAAAGGTTTTAATGAACGAAATTTAGCGAAACTTCGTTGATATAATGCAAAAATGCATTAATACCATTATTATAATTCTCTCAATGTAAGATATAATTCATGAAAATTGGCCTAATCAGAGTTTTTATAGAAATTTTGATAATTAAGTTAATTTTGTATGCAAATTTCTTTAATCTGAATTTTTACATAGGAAAAATAGATTAGCATGTTTTTTTGTAATTCATTTTTTTTTGTACGGAAAAATAAATTCGCTTTTTTTTCATAAGTAAAAATTCAGATTAAGGGGAAATTTGTATATAAAAGAAGTTTATTTATTAAAAATTTTGAACGGATTTCATGTAAAAAAAATCAATTAATTATCCACGAAGCTAAAAAATTACCTGCAATTTTAATAATAACCCGGTACCAACAGTGGTTTTATTGCCGAACAATTTATAGAAATTAAGAATCATGGTATGAATATGAAAGTTTTCATGGTTGAAAACTTTCATATTTTTTCATTTTTGAGAGGCTGTCGAATTTTTATATTTTTAATTTTTCTTAACTGTAAAACAATCGATCTCAAAAGATTTCTTCAAATGTAGAGTTGTGTCGTTCATGAACTCAATATTTGAGATCCAATGAAATCCACATGCAAATTGAATGACATCTTCTAGAAACACCAACCTTTTTCAATTTAAGGTTTCTGACAGATTTCGGTATCGTTTATATTTTAAGTACACAAGTACAAAATACGCCATTCACAAAAAGGCTTGCTTTTTCCTTTTTACAAAAATAATTCCAATGAATATCTGTCATTTTAACAAAATCCCTGAAGTTCATTTAAGCTAAAATCAATTTTATTGTTTAATAATATTTATTGTCCTCATTAAGACGTATTCCTGAACGGATGGTGCTGAAATATTCAAAGTTTAGAGTAGCTGCTACTTGAAAATAATGTTTCAATCACGGTGATTAATCATTAAAAATCGCGCATCTCCAATTTGTATTGTACTAAATTACGTTCCGACAAAAACACCGGGATAGGGAAGTGAAATATCAAAAAAAAAAAAAAAAAAAATCGGGCAAATACGTAGTTTCGGTGAAAGAAATATCCGAGGGCGGATCAGTAAGTCCGTGACTTTCTTAACTTCCCTCGTAGTTATATGAAATGCAACACTGCTCCCATCAAGTACTACCTGTTAATTGACTACTATCAAATTTTGATCATGTTCCGTCATTTACTTTGCGTTTAACAGCTGTTCAAAACATACCTCGTTTTTATAAAAATGGAAAAAAGTGAATTTCGAGTGCTCATTAAACATTATTTTTTGCGAAAAAAAAAAAACGTCAATAAAACCAAGGAAAAGCTTGATAAATACTATGGGGACTCTGCACCATCGATTTTAATGGTAAAAAAGTGGTTTACTGACTTTCGTTGTGGTCGCACAAGTACAAATGGCGCTGAACGTTCTGGACGGCCAATTGAGGACAAATACACCCGAAAATTTCAAAAAAAAATCCACGATATGGTGTTGGCCGATCGAAGAGTAAAAGTGCGTGAGATTGTTGATGCCATAGGCATTTCATATGGCAGTGTGGTTTCGATTTTAAATGATCAGTTGGGTTTAAGAAAGCTGTCTGTAAGATGGGTGCCGCGTTTGATCTCAATTGACCATAAACGTAATCGTGGCCAATAAAATGATGGCAACAGTTGTTTGGGATGCACGGGAAAAACAATAAACGGCGAATATTATGTCAACTTATTGTACCAATTTAACGAAGATTTAAAAAAAAAGACCCCATATGGTCAAAAATCCTTATTTTATGGACCTCGAAAAATCCTATTTTTTTTATAACGGATACAAAAATTGGAGAAACGTTAGACTAAGTTTATTGAACTAAAAATAGATTATGTTGAAAAATATTTTTTTTTTTTTTTGCAAAAAAAAAAACTGTTTCATTTAAAAACCACGGACTTATTGATCCGCCCTCGTATGTATAAGAAAATGTAGCCTTAACTAATATTTTTACTGCTCTTTATTTTAGTTTTTTTTTTCCTCATAATACTGGATAATTTTTACAAAATTTTTAAAAAATTTATATAAAAAATAACATATTACATCTTAAACAAACTTTATACAGTTGAACCTCGATTATCCGGGTTGCACGGAACCGGACTCTGCACGGATAATCGAAAACACTGTTAATAGTGGTTATTTATTTTCACCGAATTTTAATTGTTTGTATGTTCTTTAATAGAAAAAACTTGCAAATACACGGTTAATAGAGGAAAAAATAAAAGCACGGATAATAGATGTAAATCACGGTTAATAGAGGCATAAATCAAACATCAAGCATGCCAGTTAACATATTTACACGGTTAATATAGACCCGGTTAATCGAGATTCAACTGTACAGGTATCCCTCGATTTACGCGGTACTTTATTTGCGCGGTTTCGATATAACGCGATTTAATAATAGTGACCATTTTTCTGTATAACGCGTTTTTTTACGCGTTTTTAGTATAACGCGATTTAAAAATAGTGGCAACCCTCTAATTGCGCGCATTACACCATTTTTTTAAACATTATCAGCTGTTTGCAAAAAAGAAGAGGTTAAATTTAATTTGCAGTGTAAAAAAACTTTAAAGGTAGTAAAAAATAAGCAATTTGCTGTGGTTTTGGTTTTCCTAATGATAATGTTGTTACTCCGTTAACAGCGGAAGTTGCTCAAATACTACAAGTAATTGAAAAATCTGAATTATTTGAAAACATTGTGGATGAAGATATACTGGAGATGATAAATGATGTTCCAGAATTGACAGAACAAGATCTCATTGAATTAGCCACGGACCCCGATGAATCAACTTAAGACGAAAGTGATAGTGAGGATAATCCAGATTTTGATTCTTCTAAGTTAAAAACTTTTATACAAATGGCTCAGGATTTGATAAAATTTTTCACTGATAATGAACCTTGAACAAATCGATCAGATTTATTTCAGTGTTTAATAAAAAAATCGTTGGCATCATACGAAGAACTTTTAAAACAACAGGAACAGCAAAAAAAGCAAAAGCGAATAACAGACTTCTTTACATTGGACGAAGACGTTAATTGTGACCAAAATTCTGAAGACGTTAACTATGACAAAGACTCTGAAAAAGTAGTTTTTGACGAAGATACTGAATATTTTAACTATGACGAAATCTGTGAAGATTAGCAATATCTATAATATGTTTTGTTGATTTAAAAAGCCGGAAAGAAGTTTTTTTTATAAATTTTTTGTTATTTTTTGTTAATTTATAAATTTTGAATTTTTTTCAAAGCTAGTTTAAATATACTATTTACAAATAATATTTTGTTATAACTATTGAAAAGTACAAATAAAATAAATTTAATTTAAATTATGTTAATAAGCTTTTCTTTTAACACGGAGTTTCGGTCCCAAATTTGAATTTTGTATGAAGTTAGTGTTTCAATTTGCGCGGTTTATTATATTGCTGGTCCCAAAACAGAATTTTGTATTGATATAGAACCTTTATTTATGCGGTTTTGAATTACGCGGTTTTTTTTCGGTCCCAACGTGCCGCGTAAATCGAGGGATACCTGTAATTTGATACTTTTTATTCTTTACTTTATATCCCCTAATTTATTTGTCATTCTCTTTTATGCGCATCTAAAAAAAATGCCAACAAAATGCCAAAGTGTGATCTTTTAACAGACAAGAAAAAAAAAATGATTTGAACGACAGGTATGAATAGCAGCTATAAATATTGTGTCTATCAGACATAAATTTAACAAATACATAAATAACAAATGTGTCGAGCTGGCAAAATGATTATAAAACAATAAACGAAAATTGCCATTGATTTCAAAAACAGAAATAGCAAATAAAAAAAGAGAATATAAAAAAAGTAAAAATTTTAGATTAAGCAAAAAATATTAATAAAGAAAAACACGAGGCAAACTAATTGAGAAAACGTGTATAAATATAATAGTCTTTAAATGACGCATGTTTATTTCTGAAGATTAGGAGTAACGAAGTAAAACAAGGGGAAAAGAAAAAATAAAAAAGTAGTCGAATTTTATGAGGAAATGTGTACCAGAGTTTTAAATAATAAATTCTTTTGTTTAAATATTATTTCAATCTATTTAAATTTTAAAATAAAACATAATTGAGTTTTTTTTTTTAATGTCATATTCACACAGAACAAAAACTAGCTAATTTTTTGCTTTTACAAGTTTCTACTTGTTAAAACACATGTACAAATAATAGGTTAAATCTGGCAAGGCATTGCTGCATGTGAAATTGCATTAATATAATCCGCTTCATCATGTAAGACGAATGTGTATTTAGTAAAAACGCATCCATACCAAACAAAATTTTTCAAAATTAGCAAATACTAAATTTTTTTTGTCAAATCTAATGAAATTTTAATGAAATATAAGAATATTGAAAATATTACAATGGTAGTCATTATAACGATTTTTTTTTCCTGTAAAAATGTCTAAAAACCTCTACCCCCAACGTCTTACATATTCAGGGTGATTATTTAATTTTAGTTTAAATTGAACGAATTCATTTTGAAACAGTCGTTGTGATATTAGTCAATTAAACTTACAAAGAATTTAATCGATTGGTTTCAATTTAAAGTTCTTATGGTACCCATACACCTTGCAATATTATTGCCAGTATTATTATTTAGCCCTGCACAGTGCAATAAGATGTACAATAGTTTTGCACAAAATATGGCACCGATCTTTTGTTCTGTTGTGGAGGGATAAAAAATTGCACAATGTGCCCAAAGCACTATAAAATATTTTTCACATTTCTGGGCTGCGCAATAAGAATTAAATCATATTTTTATCTAGTTTGCTGAAGCCAAGTGAAAGTGTTTTTGTTTTATTTTCGAAGTTTAGAAAAATTAATAACATTTTGTCGAAATTGCCACTTACTATAATGGAGAACAGAACACATAGTTTTTGCCTATTCTATACACAATTTCACTGTTGCACAGAACATTTTCGATATGTTTTGAGTTTGAATAAAACATGTAAAATTGCTCAAAACACATGTATGGAAATGCATTATAAGTTGCGTGCGCCAACATCACAGTTGAAAATTCAATTGAATTTGACAAGCAGTATGTGGATCAACTTGAACGCAAAATGTTATAAAAAAAGTGTTATAAATTATTAATTCAATTTTTGTAGAGATCCAACGAACCTCTTTGGTCGACATTAATGTAATTTTTTTTTACACTGCTTATAATTGTTTTTCTTTAACTCTTCAGTGCATTTGGCTTCTGGCCATAATAAAAATGTCGTCCTTGTATTGTTTATCTCTGATAAATTGTTGCAGTTTTACTAAAAATTTATTAACTTAAATATCCGCGTTTACAGCCACAGCTTTTGAATCATGGATGTAAAGTTGTGATATACCTTTTGCCGAAACAGCTGCCCACATTTGCACTTCACTTTGGCCGAATACCATACCTAGTCGTAATACTTAAATTGTTCCAAGCAAAAGAAAAGTATTTTTCATCATCCAAAGTTATTTGAATATTTTTTTTTTCATGAAGTTTTTTCTCAGTTATCTGCCTTTTGTTGATGTTTTTGACAATTGTTTTTTACAACACGCAGAAAAAAACTGCTGGAATTTATCTCTTTGCTTAGTAATTACAACTACAGTAGTAACTCGATTCTTGCACATACCTGATACTTGCACACCTCGATTCTTGCAACATAGGAATATTTTTCATTACGCACTCAGTACTTGCGACATCCGAAAATTTTGAACTCGATACTTGCAACATTTTTGTATTATGTATATATATCAGCGTTCAATATTTGCTTAGAATGGGCGGAGAAAAACAATGCTTCATTAGACGATATTATGATGCTCCAGAGACTAAGAAGCAGTGCAGTACTGAACAAGCGACTTTGTGCAAAACAAATAAAAATTTTAAATTTCTTTAATTTCACATAAAATATGTATCTACTGTTATACGAATGCGTTGAACTTAAGTGTTTTGAATTGAAATATTAAACTTAGATTCTAAACAGATGTATGTGCCTTTTATTTTGTATGGAAAATTAATACACGGTACTTGCGACAACCTCAAAACTTGCACCGAGCCCGGTTTTCATTACGTGCAAGAATCGAGTTTCTACTGTATATAAGTTTCGTTAGTTTTACATATTTCTTGTAGGAAACATTATCGGTATTCATTCTAGGTAGTAAACAACCCTTGTAGATCTGGTTAATAGTGTACGTTAGATAAATTTATCAGAATTTACCAGAACCAACAACAAAATGTATTGCACTTAAATTTACCACGCTGTGGCGAAAAACCAAATAAAAACTGTGGTAAATACGTGTAGTAAATTTATCAGCAAAAAAAAACAGCCGACAGTTCTGCCGTAAAAAAAATTTATTTTTTGTTAACTATTGGAAAAACTTAAAAATTAATAGAAAAAATATCGAAAAACCCAGTTTAAAACGAAAGCATTTTGCACTAAAACATTTGTAATTTTTCTTTTACTGTAAATTTTGGAATTTTTCTCAAATTAAGAACACAAATCAGCTGTTTAATAAATTTACCATACATTAAAAACACACGCTTTGTTCTGAACACATCGTAGTAAATATAACACGAGGTAAATATAACACGAAATAAATATAACACGAAGTAAATATAACACGAAGTAAAAATAAAATGAAGTAAAAATAACACGAAGTAAATATAACACGAAGTAAATATATAACACGAATTAATTATAACACCAAGAGTGAAAACCGCTATTTAAAATTCAGAAAATATCAATTTAAAAAATATCAATTTATCACTTGAAATTCAGAATAGATACATCAATTGAAATTAAGAAAACATTTCATATCAATTAATATTTTCAGAATTTCAATTGATGCGTTTCTGTATTTCAAATATTTTCTGAATTTTAATTGATATTTTCTGAATTTTAATTGATATTTTCTGAATTTTAATTGATACTTTCTGAATTTCATATAGAAAATCTGAATTTCAATTGATTATTTATAAATTTCAAATGGAAATTCTATTGATGTTTACTGAGTCGAATTACTCAATTTTAATTGATAATTTCTAAATTATAATTGATATTTTCTGAATTACAGTTGCAAAAGGTGTAACAAAGTATTTCTAAAAACTGCATAAACTTTTTAAGAAATTTGTAAAACTAGCTTGAAACTTATTTAGTTGTATTATTACATAGTACTTCGATAATATTCCTCTATTTATATTAACCAGATGATTGACATGATTTTTCATCAGAGTTCTGGATTTCACGTGATTTCAAATAGCAGTGAAATTAAAATTTTATGCGATGAAATGTTATAGAAATTCGATAAAAAAAAAAAATCGTTCAGAATTGAAATTCGAAATAAGCACTGAATTCCTTAAAAGATCTGATGTTTGTCGCAGTTTTTAATTGAGCATATGATAGAAAAATATGTATATGAAGTATCTTTTAAGGGTTAATTTGTGTTTGTTGGTAACCCCCCACCACCCGGACGAAAAACAACTATCATTTTTTTACGGAATAAATACATGTTGAACAATGAAAGAATATAGCACAAAAGAGAATGTGGAAAAAACCATAAAATTTAAGTATACAGCAAAAAAAAAAAAAAAAGTAACGTAGAAATCCACAAAATGGATGACCAAATCATAGTATAGACATAACCAATAAAAAAAAAGTTTCTATACTTTATGCAAGAAAAATTATTGTGAAAGTTTGAATTTTTTTTTTACTTACATTGTATTAAAGTTTTCTTCGTCTGAGTCTTCTTCAAATAATGATTGTTTTCTAAATGAATCCTTTTTGGTTCTCACTTTTGTAAAAGACTTTTCCGTAAGAGTTGCCTCGTTGACCGCTTCTTTATAATTTGATGATTCAACAAATAAAACGCTGGAGCTATTAAATTCTCGTTGGAATTGTTGCTTAATTATGCGTTGTAAAGGAAGGATCTCTAGTTTTTGTCCTAAATAGCGGTTACTAACTCCTAATTGATGTTTAGGTATTGCGGGAAAAGCTTTAATAGTCGTTCTGCTGGTTGTGGAAAAAAGAAAATGGCGTCTAATTGTTAAATTCTCTATCACGTTTGTTGTAGATGATGGTGAAATTAAATAATTTTTTACACAACATGCGGTTTTAATTTTCACATTTTCGTGCAACGAGTTTTTTGCCAGCAAAGGCACCAGTAATTTAAACATTTTGTTAAAATTTAAATAATACTATGTTTAATTATCACAATTTATTTTTCCACTGCTTTATTCCTTAAAAAAAACTCGTGCACCAACGCGAACAACCGCAGACGTTCTTACCTAACCTCGTCCAAAAGTGGAATGACGCATGACATGAAATTTCTTCGTATTTGGTTTTCAACCGAGTTGTATTTTTTAGTAACAATATCAGGGTTGTACTTGATAAACGGGAATGAAAGACTACAAAAAGTAACAAACAAAATTAAACCCCGAGTAAAACAGTAATCAAACAGACTTATGGTTGCATTATTAGCTGTTCGAAAAAAACTTCATTTTTAAACTTTTACCAGGGAAAAAACAAGTGTTCTATTTAAAATAAAGTAATTTTCAATATTACCTTATTTAATTTTATCTATAGATTTTAAAATATTTTTCTTTCGCAAAGAAAAAAACTAATATTAAAATTTTTTTTTCAAAGTTTAAAATTATTGCTATCATCAAACAAAAAATAAAAATAAATAAAAAATTTTTGTACAAAACAGAAAAGTTCTCTTTTAAGAAATAAAAAGTTTTTACATAAAGAAAAACAGTGGCAAAACGGACAAAATGTTTACTGCACAGATATTATTTAACTCAAATACAAATATGCTAGGTCTGGAAAAGATCCCAAGGTATTAATTTTTTATGAAACAGCCTTAACAGTGTATTAATTATTTGTTTACCCATATACGTACGTGAAATACAGATTTAAACACGCCGATAATAGAATGAAACATTAGTCCAAAATGGAACGATATGAAATGGAATGGGAAACGGGTGTAAAATCAAAAAAAAAAAAAAAAAATTCTAAAAGTTACCTAAGTTTATTGTATAGAATACAACTTGAAAAGTTTTTTGACAAGTGACTCAAACAACTTCGAGAAAAATTTGTAATAATAATAATAACAAAACTACACGCAAAAATAAACTAGTGTAAGAATATGGAAGTCAACTTTGTATTTTTTTATATAAAGTTGATAGAAAATATATAAGTCAATTATAAATCACCGCAGTCCAAGTATAAGTTACATATATAATTTATTTTGTATAATTGCAAAGTTCCCTTTTTTGATGATAAGTAATATTGTACTTTAAAATATTTAAAATATTTCACACAATTTTGTAGCCAAGTAATTAGGAGCATTTCAACTTATAAAGTTTATTCGCGAAAAATTATGTGAAAGCTAGTAGCGTTTTGCCAAGTTTTTTCTTGTTTCTACTTAATGTTTAAATAATTTAAGTGAAAAACTTCATTAGTTATAATGCTCCTAATTACTTGATAACAATTTTTGTGTGTGTACCAAAGCACCAGTTAAACAAAATACCCAAATGGGCAACTTGACTGACATAAAAAAGCTATAAAACTTGCATAGCTCAAGTTTTGCAAAATTTTTGTTCGTTTTGCGATATCTCTTTTAGTTTTTGAACTACAGTAGTTTTGACTTAGCTGCACAACCAACTTCTGCACGAATTTTTGTGCAGGTAAGCCAAAAGCGCTGCTAACTCAAATTGGTTACCTGCCTTAAAGTGCAGGTAAACTAAATTGTTGAAAACTGCAAAGACCAGATATGATTTAATTTATTTTTATTAATTGCTTATTTCATACAATAGAATTTATATAAAAAAACAACAAAACGAAAATAAAAAAACATTCATAAAAAATTTTATAAGGGTTTTACATACAAATTTATGTAGGTACAAGCGGTAACTAACCAAACTAACTAAGTAAGCAAAACATAAGAGGCAGCTAACGGCGATCTTTTGTATGAAAATAATGTACAACTGCCAAAAACATGAGGCACTTATTTTAAATGCGCAGGTATACACAGTGCACTTAATGAAGGCAATTGCATACGTAATTTTGTAAAATAACAACGAAACCAAAATTTTGTGCAGTTATGTGAAAAGTGCACGTAAGTAAAAGGCAGTTAAATCAAAACTACTGTACTAGCCATTTTATAAAATGTCATTTTTTAAAGTGTCCCGTATCTCCGAAACTAAACGAGATAGGAAAAAACGGATAAAATGTTTGCTCCGCAAGAGTATTACTATACCCTGATAATGCAAATAGGTCGAGGGATTCACAACGGGGAGATTTATTTATTTTAATTATAATATAAATTACGATACTCCGATAAAACAAATTTCGTTCTGGAGTTCAATACAATTTCGTTACCTATAATGTTCCAATTCAACTCGTTCGCTGTTCCATTTCATATCTTTCAATTCCACTCATTTAAGTAACATTTTGTGCCCAATATGAAGCACTACAATTCCCCTCATTCCCAGTTTTATACCAAATCATTTAGATTTTAAAAGATTTTACATTCCATCCATAGAATGGCATTTTAAAAATATGTATTTTTACTTCCCAGTCCAACCCTGTTGTTCGGTTTCATTTATCAGGATGCTTTTTGTAAACAAATAGTGTTTTTATCAATTCTAATTATTTTTTTATGCATTAATATGATTTTATTATCATTAATAATGATTTTTCTAATGCAAAATATTTCATTGTCATTTGCATTACTGTTTTTTTATTATTAAATAAAATTAAATAAAAACGGAATTTTGAAAAAAAAAAAATTTAAGAAAAAGAAAAAAATATAAACAAAATGTTTTTATTATTTTTATCATGAGGAATACTATAAATATATTTTTTTTTCATACTTTAACTATAATAATTATTGACAAAAACAAAAAAATTTAACAATATAAAGGCGAATTTGCTTGGGAAATGTCCAACACTGCGTTTTTGTTAAATTACACAAGTTTTTTTGTGGTAATTTATTCAAGTTTGTACTACGTTAAGTTTACAATAATGCACATTAATAAAAACATGCTATGTAAAATTTAAATTGATGAAATTTAAAAATTTAATAAGCTACAAGTAAATTTTTTCTAATAAAACAAGATTAATAACAAAAAGCACTTAAGCTGCATTTACATTACCCTCGAAATCCAGGTTAAACTAGATATCGAAATCAAGTTCGTATATCATTCTATACACTACCATATGATCGAAATCTAGTTTAAACTGAATTTCGATGGTAAAAATTGTATTTTTTTACACATGGCAAAAAATCTATATTATTTTTTTTAATAGTTTAAACTAGATTTCGTGTTTAATGTAAACGCAATTTAACTTCTAAAGTAAAATTTAAAATCTATTAAAGTGTCAGTTAAACACGATAACAAAAAGGTTACTTGAATGGCATATAAAAGAAAACCACATATTATACACAGAATGGAATTAGCTGATTAAGGCAATATGAAGGATAGAAAATGAGCAAAATTTAATGCAAACATTTAATAAAAACACAAAAGAAACTGCACAAAAATCTAAAAAGAAACTGATGTATGTAAACAAATCTGTAATACAAAATACAAGGAGATGCTCTTTAACTATCTCACTCTCTCTTCACATCAGTGCAATGTAAACAAACCAATACGGCTCGAGATTACTTTTTTGACATATGCCATTGGTAACACATCTGTGTATAATCTGTGAAGAAAACTATAAAACTTGACAGAGGTTTGTGTACAAGAAAAGTAAATGCGGCCCGAAAATAGTGGTTGTATTTTTCACATGTCATAAAGTCTATATTTTTTAAATAAGAAAATATTTGCGTTCAAACGAAATTGCAGTTGATTTTAATTAATTTTTATTTTATTGGATTTCTTCTTAAGGTACCCGTACACTACGCAATATTCTTGTGCAACTTGTTTTGGGTGTGTCAGTCAAGGCGGTGGTGATATGGTATTATAATAGGTTGGTATTACTATCTGGTCAGAATAATTTGAATTCGGGGTTTTATTTTAAACGTAACGGTAGGGATTCAAGTCATTTATGGTTGTATAAAATTATGATGTCATATAACCACAAAAACTTGGTAAAAAAGCTTCAATAAGTTCGCCAACTCTACATCAGGTGGCGAGAAACAACTGTTCTTGAAACCCTTCATCTTTCCCCACCTTTCATCTCTTCACTATCCCCATTCCAAAGAAAGTCACACATTAATAAACAGGAAGAATTTCCTGAGTGACGCTCCTCTTAAAAAAAATATTCCACTTTTATTTATGACAATTAAGCAGTAAATCGTAATAATATTATCCTTTTCTAATTAATATTACCACTTCCTTCACATTAGTCCCAATAAAATATGTGATATCCAATTTCAACAAAGCATTGACTTTTATCTAGAAAAAAATAAAATTGGGGTTAGAATTTAGTTGTTTAATAAATAACTAAACTAAACTTACCATATTTCAGATTTTTGTTTCCGCTACTTTTCCTTTATTTAAAAGATTTTATTTATTTATATTTAAATAAAGTTTTATTTAATACATATTTTATTTCACAGACTATTTCTTGTATTTTTTTTTTGATCACGAAAAAAGTATTTTTGTCTTTCAACACTTATGTTCAAGAAATTATCTATTATGTGATATGTTTGTCCATATTTATTTTGTTGCATTTTACAAAGTAATGCTTGATTAAAATATGTATAAAAAAATGCTAGAAGTATACAATATAAGTTTGACATTTTGTAAAGATGTAGCATAATAGAAACAGTTGTATGAATAGATAAAAATATTAAGTAATATTTTATAAGGTTGAAATGACTTATTACGTGGAAAGTAGTTTAGGAAAATTGTGCAAATACAAAATTAACACAATGGGATGCATAATTTAAACAAAATTTAATAAAATCTACATAATTTTAATAGCAAATTTTTTTACTAAGTATGCTTTCATCGTATTCACTCTGGGAATTTTTTGTGTGTAGACATTTTATTAAATTGTTATAGTTTATTTTGAATACAAATGCATTTTTTTTTTGGCAAATGTGTATTAAAAATATTATTTATTTAAATTATTATATCAAATAATAATTAAATTTATTTTTATTCATACCTCCACCACACCAATAATTTATTGTTCGTTTTTTCACTTAGCTTCAAGATAAAACAGCAATACATAAACCTAAAAAAATAAATAAAATCAGAGTTAGAATTTACCTTATTATTATTAACTAATATTAACATACTTACTGTTTTCGTAGCGTTCTATGTCAGTACGCTTTTTAAAAATCCCCCGTGGAAATTATATTTAATCTTTTTAGTCAAGTGCTATGAAGATGAAATATAATATCTTATAGGGAAGCACAGCTGAAGTGCTAAGGGACGCCTCCACAGGTTGCGGATAGTGGATGACCCTACCATGCAGTATGATGGGCAACTGCGAATAAAATAAGCAGTGGCGGACATTTCAGCGGCTTAGAGAAGAGAGTCTCAGATGGACACGTTTAGCAAACGTGAAACTTTTAAATTCTGAGTGCCATTGAGGCTCTAACCGACATGGTGAAAATTTGGCGCCATTAAATATCCAATGCTAAAGAAATAACCAACTTCTGATGGTATATTTAGATAAGCTGTGCCTTTTCAGCTTAGGTGGCAATCCCACCAAAAGGCTAGAGGCCTTAGGCTGACAACCTACTGCTTCGAAATTCAATTGTGCACGAAACCAGAAATGGCACTATGCGCCGACAATTTGGCGTAAAAGCATTTAATAATATTAATGCTTTTTAAAATCCGCATAATAATCTTTACATTGATTTTAGTTGAATTTAAATAATATTTTATTTATTTAATAAAAAATTTAATTCACTACGCACCATCTTTGTTTTGTGTTGTGTCTCTTTTTTTCGTACTTGATAAAAGCATTCTAATTTTAAACACATATTTACAAGAAATTACTTATTATGTGATCGTTCTGTTCTTCTGTTAAATTTTACCAAGTAATATTTGTTAAAAAAGTGAAAACAAATACTAAATGTTGACAATATAAGTTTGACATTTTTATAAGATTTAACATAATAGGAACAATTAATTGTATACATAAATAATGTTAAGTGATTTTTCACAATGTATGAAATGACTTGTTGTGTAAAAAGCATTTTAGGAAAATCGTGTAAATGCATATAAAAATTTTACAAAATGTAGAAAATTTAGTTAGAGTTTAGAGTTTTATTAAAATTTTGTTTGTGCTTAAGTATACGGAATTTTCTGTTCATAAGTAAAGTGGCCAACGAAGAATAAAGTTCTAGTTTTTATTCAGCGGTGATTTTAAATTCTTTTAAACATTATACCAAGTAAAAAATTAAAGTTTAATTAAAAATACGGTGAATTTTTTTAATCGGGAAGTAAATATCCGGAAAGTATTTAAATAATTTACACTCCATATAAAAATGAGAGACGAATGAATCTTTTGGGTAAACGCCAGTACAAATCCATGTTTTTTTTTTTTTATTAATTTTGGAAAAACCTTTATGTTAAAACCGTAAGTGTTGTTTTTCATTAAAAACAAAATGGTGGAATACCATTTCTTATGTGCGTATTGGAAAACTTTATTTTATAGTGTGGGCAAAGTTGAAGTGAAGGACGAAACTGATTTATTATTAAGGAATCCTGTATTATTGGAAGCTATTTGGCCACAGAACAAAATTTTACATAAAAGGGTAAAAGACATTGTCAAAATATATTTGTGTTTTTTTTTTGTTTTTCCGGCAAAAATTTGTCCCTAGATTTTTTCCAAAGTGGTAACACCCAATTCATTTTTTGGATTTTATGCATAAGGGAGACACTTCTAGTGTGCAAATATATAGTTGGTCAATTTTTATTGCATTTTTTTTGGACGTGTATGTTAATTGTGTTTATATGCATATGTGTGTTAAATAAGGGACATTTTAATTCGCTGTGTAACAGAAAATAATGAACGTGATAAATAATCCCCAGTATAAAAGGGTTTTTTCAGCCGGGTGATGAACCAAATTGTCATAAAATTAAATTATAGCAATTTTATAGAATCTGGCATAATTATAGGTTTTATTTCTAAATACGTTTGAAGGAGCAAGTAGTTTGACGAAAGATAGGAACTCTGTATTAGTGGCAAAATTAGGATTTTATTAAGTTAGTAAAATTTTGTTTTATTTTAGGTAATTTTTATTTATAATGTTTCAGTTTAATAATGATATGTTTTCTTTGATCTTTTTTTATTTAATTCTTCTTATTTTAAACGAGCTTAAAATCCTTTATTTATAAATAATAATTATTTATTTCTAATACTTCGTCTCCACATTGGGTGACTTCTTCAGGAAACAATTATTATAATTTGATTCAAAAATTTTTGTTTTAATAATTAAAAACTTATATGCACATAACAAATTTTAGCTCATATATTAGTTCTCATTTAGTGGGATTACAAGGTTATATGAATGTTTGATGTTTGCATGCGATTGTCACTTCATTCAAAAAGTGTTCTGATGATGGAAACCTAGAAAATTCCCGAAATAGATCTATCAACACATTCCTGAAAGTGCTCAATTAAAAAATTTGAAAATAAAAACTCTATAGATTATTTGTTCGGACAATATCCCAATAAAGAAATATAGAGTATGGTTTCGAACTTGAATAATTTTCATTTTCATTAAAAATTTTATTTGAAAAAGTTTATGCAAAAAAACGTCTATTTTGTTGGTTTAAATAACCGCTCGATAAGATATAAGTGTATCGTTAATTTTATTTTGATATAAGCCCATTCCAGGGGTATTGTTTGATGAATATCAGTTTATTGGATACGAACGTTGTTTGATATTTTGATATATTTTGGAAACATTTGAAACATATAAATTTAGTTTTTTTAGTTTATATTTTATTTATTCCCTTTTATTCTTTTTATCAAATTTTTTTTTAATTTAATATAAAAAGCCATTATAGTTAGTAAGTTATTTCCTGTTTAGTTTTAATTTAATAAATATGTGTTCATTTAAATTTGAAATTATGTGTTGCTAAATTTGTTTAAGGGAATTTCAGGTGCAATGGTCAAAAATGGGTGAAGTGTGAAAGGGTTAGTTGTTGGTAATATTTGAAAGGGGTCATTAAGATTGTATTATGATGACGTAGCTTTTGGGTGGGCAACGTATGTGGGAGTGCTATCAGTCCCATAGTAAATACGCGTATTTGTGATGGTCGTTTTGAGTTTGATTTGAAATTTTAGTGCGTTTAGTTTTAGTCAGTTTTTTTGTACATTAATATATTGTTGATTTTTTATTGAAAATCCACGCCGTTGCGGAGCTAGCTAGGTGGCACTATGGACTGGATAACGTACGGGGATTCGGAACTAACTTTTGCTATTGTGCAAAATATTATAAGTGTGTATGTTATATTGGAAGGTTGTACAATATATAGGAAAAATCAAAAAGGTTTTGAATCTTATTTGGTGGCTTATGCAGCGAACAATTTACAGTCAGTATAATCATAGACCAATTACCAATGGCTGTTAATTGTGACTCTAATCAGAACAATAACATTTCAAAATAGAAAAACTTGGACGTGGTCCACCTTAATATTCAGTACACCATTTGATTCACTTAATCTTACCAAATGCCCTTAAAATATCATTAAAGATTGCATATTAGCTTTTAAATTTAAATGCAATTTAAGTTCTAGCAATAACAACACAAAATATTCAAAACTCTTATACAGTTTGTAAACAAAAATATTTTAGTGTGAAAATGTTTTAATGTCGAATTTTATTTTCCCATTACGAGTTGTAAATTCGTAAATATTATTGTTTTGTATTTTGTCATAATGGTCTAGGGCAACCGAAAAAAGTCATGTAGCATACCTTATACAATTAAACCATGGGTATAACGGAAATAAATTTGTTTATTTGTTCTAGGTGGAGTAAACGAACACAAATCTGCTATCAACGTAGTTTTACAAGAACAAAACATTGGCAAGAGTGAGTGGTCCTCGCAAGAGAAATCCGTGTAGGCACAAGAAATTGTTCGCTGAATGAACAATTCGATGTCAGGTCAAGACACCAATTAATTGCACAAACAAGAGATGTGAAGAAAATTTTATAGTGTGTTGACACATTGTGGAATTTTTATATCCCTCCACAACTTTGACGATTTGTCTCCATTTTAACGATTTTTGAAGTGAAATATGATAAAATGACGATTGACGATTTTACTAAATTTATTGTATGGAAAATTAAAATTTTTTAAAATTTGCAATTTTTATCGATTTTTTTTTTTAAATTTTACTGACTGAAGTGATCCGATCTAAAGAAAATGTGCTAAAATGATCTCAAATGGAACAAAAAGTGTTAATTTGCCGATTTAAAGATCAATTTAAATTTTAATTTAAACTTATTTTAATTTGGTTTTAAAAATAACGATAACCGAAGGGATTTTTTGTATATTTAATGAAGTTAAGTAAGTCCAAAGATGTTAATTTTTTAATTGG
This sequence comes from Delia radicum, assembly GCA_021234595.1. Lineage (NCBI taxonomy): Eukaryota > Metazoa > Arthropoda > Insecta > Diptera > Anthomyiidae > Delia > Delia radicum. The sequence continues at coordinate 191,765,332 of CM037851.1, read as the reverse complement.
TTTAGATTATTTAGGTTTAAAATCACTGATTAAAGACTGATTTTCCAAGTTTTTAATTATAGCTAAATCAATATTTTTCTTGAATGCCATTTTTGGTATGCCTAAATTTTGTAAAATCATATACCGCAGAAAAAAAGTAAAAAATTTACATTTTATGATCGAATTTAGCATTGTAAAATAGGTCGGTGATTTTAAAATTCTATTCCGAGTAATGATTATTGGCAGTTGTGTTCTTAAGATTAGGAGGCGTTTGTACAGTGATCAAAACGATGTTTTTAGTAAACTTTTCCCCCTAAACTTAAAAAAATAATTAAAAACCTTAATTTTTGGATCATTAAGTTTTTTTTTAACTAATATGTTAACAAACCAAAACATCAAACCTAGTCTGATGCTTCATTATCGTCATCATTGTATGGTTTATTCTTCTTCTTATTAGTTTCTTACATTCACTTAGGATTGATAATTCCTATAAAAATGACAGCTGTTATTAAATTAGCTTTTTACAGCGTTGCCATATGGTTTTTTGCGAACCTGGGATGAATTCGAATGACACCCACGTAAACACAAAAAATCATTGCCAAGTAACTAGGAGCTTTCGAATAATAAAGTTTTTTCACATAAATCATTCAACAATTAAGTAGAAACAAGTAAAAACTTGGTAAAATGTTACTAGTTTTCGCATAACTTTTGTGAATAAACTTTATTAGTTGAAATGTTCCTAATTACTTGGCAACTATTTTTTTGTGTGTACTTGAAAGATGAAAATATAAATGAGTTGCTTGCACAAACTGTCATTACTTTGCAGCTTTCAAAAAAATCAAAAATAAGTAATTATTTATGTACATACTAGAAATGAAAAAAAAATAGTCTTAAATTGATCTTCCAAAAAAATATTTAGATCATTAGTTTATATTTAAAATAATGATAACAGTAAGTACTTATTGGTAACGCATTTTTTTTTGTATTGAAATAACTGGAATATTAACTAGTTCTTATTACGTCCTTATAATTTGTGTTAATGTAATGTACACACAAAAAATTACCAGAGGGCATACGATGAAAGCATACTGAGAAAAATTTTTTTCATTAAAATTCTGTGAATTTTATCAAGTTTTGGATAAATTATGTATCCCATTGTGTTAATTTTGTATTTGCATTTGCACAATTTTCCTAAACTACTTTCCACATAGCAAGTAAGTTCATACATTATAAAATATTATTTAGCAGTTTTATCTATTTATATAATTGTTCCTATTACGGTAATCTTTACAAAATGTTAAACTTATGTTGCATACTTCGAACATTTTGGGTAGATATTTTAACTAAGCATTACTTGGTAACATGTAACAAAATAAATATGGACGAAATAGTCGATAATAGGTAATTTCTCTTACATAAATGTTTTCGAGAACAAAAAACAAAGCACAAAACAAAATAGTTTTTCTCTCTGTGAAATAAAATATGTATTAAATAAATAAAACTTTACTGAAACATATTGTAAATAAATTAAATCTTATAAATAGTAGAGACAAAAAATAGACGAAACAAAATTCTGTGAAAAATGTAATTTTATTTTATGTATTTATTTATTAACCAACTTAATTTTAACCCTAATTTTAGTGTGTTATTGGAGTGGTGAAATTGGCAGAACTTGTTTTTTATTCTTAGTACAATTAAGAAGGCGGTAATATTTAACATTATTGTCATGTATTGTATAAATAAAAATAATTTTGAATCCATTGACAAAAAGAAAAACTGCATTTTTAAGCTAAAAAAATGGAACAATTTATTCCACTATCTAGGCGTTCTTATGAAATACGGTGGATATTTTAATTACAATTTTCTGATTATTTGTCACAAATAAAAGGGTAAGAATTACCAAGGCTTTGTAGTTAAATGTCATAAAATTTGTATCCAAATCATTTTTTTAAGTTGATTGACAAACTTTTCTAGAAATAGTTATTAGTAGAAATGCTCCTACTGTACTTGGTAATATTCTACCTTTTTGCTCCTACTGTACTTGGTAATATTATACCTTTCTTTTTAATAAACGTTCCCCTAGTTTTTTGTGTGTGCAGAGAGTAAGCTTGTGTCATTACTGGTAGTGAGAATGTAATGACATGTCATAGCCGTTTCTAAACTGGGTATTTACAAAAACGACCTCGTCGAACAAAAATAATTGGTTTTGACGCCGAATTATCGATTTTTTTCTTTTATTTTATATATTGTTATTCTTTCAACTTTTCTGTTATTTTGAAAATTTATACTTTTTTAAGTGTGCGATTTTTTTCCGCAATTTTATGCAATTTTTTTGTAAAATAAAATTATTGTTTCATAAAAAAATGAACACATTTTTGAGAATTTTTATGAAATTTATGAGTTACTTTACATTAAAAATATTTTTTTTTAATGTTCATTGTAAATTTACACATTATATGTGGTCAAATTTACTCTTCATTATTTTTTTCGTTTACCCAAAAATACACACAGAAAACATATTCATTGTTGCAACCGAATTTTTTGCCAACCGAATTTTGGCAGTCACACGTACTATCATATAATTCAAATGTCGATTCGATTGTTGTAACCTATATTTTATTAGAACGATTTAATTTGTAGTTATCCCTACCAAATTGAATATACATGATTGTTTACCCAACAGTTTTTTTTTACTTAATCCTACCGAATTAACTATATAATTAAAAACACCATTTCCAATTAATTTCCAAAATTATTAATTTTTTATTATTATTAATTTAAAAAATACTTTAAAATTTAAATTTAGTAGAAATACAAAAACAAATACAAAATATCATATAAACAGTATTTGATTTTAACTTTTATGCTATGCCAGAAGTATGGAATTAAACCTCATAAATTTTGTTTAAGATTATGTATAATCTAAAATTCTACTTAAAAAACTACTCGTATTTTAACCACTTCGACCCGGAAAAAGTAATGTTTATACAAGAGGATGTCGCTTAAAATAACGATTTGTCGGGTTTTGTTCATTACAGCCCTCAGTTTTAATACAAATGATTCCAAAAGGAAAAAAAAATCGATTTTTTTTAAAAACGTTAACCCGCGCCGCAAATCTGCCGAAAATGGTACAAAAAACAGTATAATTAAAAATTCACAAAATTCGAAGTTTCGGAAAAATTTATTTTTTATTTCAGTTATTCATTTAATATACTCAATATTATTTCTAGCCAATGAAGTCAGAATTGCATATCAGAATAATTTTGAGCATATTAAATAAATAAATGACATATAAAACAAATTTTGGAAATTTTTAATAATAATAATAGTTTTTTTTTTCCAAAATTTTTAGCCGACTTGCGTAACGTTTTCCAAAAAAAAGAATCGATTTCTTCCATTTGGAACCATTTGTAACAACACTGTAATGACATATATATTTTTAAGGGACACCATAATATAAAATAAAGGCATTAAGTGTGATATATTGACCCAGACTGGTCGAAGGGATTAAATCATTGAAATATTTAAAGGAAATCTGGGGGGTTTCCATTATAAAAACACTCTAAAATGATAGTGATTTTGTTACCGGCAAGCGCATTAAAATTCAAAACCATGAATATGGGGAGGATGGTAAATAATCGCAGAATTTTCTAAAGAATACAATTTGATTTATGTGCTCCATTTCTTTTTAAATTCAATGAAATGTTTTTTTTTATATGAAGGTTTAAAAACTTTAAAGTTTATCTAGAGGAATGACTCTCCAGAATCTGAGTGGTTTTTTTGCAAACATCTGCCTCAAAATCTGGCTTTGTTTATAAAAAAAAATTGTTGATTCTAAGCGGTTATCGAAAGGAAGATATATCAGAACCTGATGAATTTGCTGTACATAGACTATAATAATTTTATACAGATTTCAAATTTTTATAGGATTCCGTCAAATATGTACCATTTAAAACAATGAAAAACGATACACAAATGTTGATGTAGTTGTTCTAAGGAATATATCATAGGAGAACACAAACCAGAAGACGTTTTTCTGCTTGAAAAAAATTTGTAGCATACTGAATATGAAGTCATCATAAATGCATTAAATTTCTGTAAAGAATATTATATTATTCTTCGTATCACGGATGTTAAAGTTGGTACAATTGTACTTTTTTTGGTACATTTTGACCTTCTAAAGTACCGTGGTACTACCGCGACTCATTTGGTACAATTTAAAAATTTTTAATTTTTCCCCTTTTTGAATTTTTAGTATAGCAAACAAATTGTGATTGTGTCCTTTTTCATTGCATTTATTCGTTTTATGTAATGAGGGCTTAAAATATATGCGACCATATGCGACCATATCCGCCAGATTTGACGATTTATCATCATTTTGAGGATTTTGCAGATATTTTTTTTTAAATATTGGAAATTTGACGATTTTTCACAAAATTTATCTGGCAGCTCTGTATGCGACTGGTATTGTGTATAGAGCTCTTACATATATTGGCACTTGTTGCAGTCAACTTCACTTTTATTTTGAATTTATTTAAATTCTGAAGTAGTGAAAATTAAATTAAATAATTGTTAAAGAAATGAAAGAAACAATCTTATATAAAATTTTGCGAACTTTTGGCAACCAAAGTCAACTTTAATAACGAAGTATTAATGTGGTTCCCTAAATTTACTCCTGAAAATGTTATTTCAGGTAAAACAAGTAGTATTATAAATATTCTAGTAAAAATGTTTCCGAATGAAATTGCAAATTTTGATTCAATAAATAATCAATTTAGAGCTGTAGCTGATGTTGAGCAACTGAAGTCGTTAAAATATGAAAACATTTGTCGTTTTTGGTCGGTAGTAGCTAATTTTCAAAATGAATTGAATGTCAATATGTTTCCTGACATTTCTAGAGTCGTTGCTGGAATTTAATCCATTCCACACTCGCCTGCAAATGCGGAAACAGTTTTTTTCTTTTCAAAATATATATAATAAAAACTAAGGAAATAAACAGACTACATGTGCCAACATTATCAAGTTTCATACAGACAAAGGATTGGTTAAGATCGACAAATTCATGCTGCTATGATGTAGACATTCCAAATAGTTTATTAACTAAACAAATAATTCCATGATTTCGATCTCAGATATATTCATAAGACTTTTTTGTACCTTGTTTTATTCATACATATAATGTATGTTATTGTTAAGTTAAGTTAAGTTTTGTTTTTTTTTTTTTTTTTTTTGTGTATAAGTGAATTTTTATGCACTTTTTTTGTTGTTTTAATAAATTTAAAAAAAATGGTACCGCGAAGGTCCAAAAAGTACAATTTTTTTTGGAGGTTGGTACAAAATTGAAACCCCCCGTTTAACATCCCTGCTTCGTATACTTGAAATAAAAATTTTAATACCGTTTTGATGAATGTTGATATGCCCATAAAGTCATAAAGTGATAGCCATTTCCATCAGGTTTTGTTGTAATAATTGATTTTTTTATTTTTCATTTTTAAATATTTTGCTAAGATGTTTTTTTTTTTTAAATATTAATTTGTATTTAAATATTTTTGTTGTGTTTTTATTTTTGTGATTTTTTTTGACATTTTAAAAATAACCCATTCCTTGGTTGCAAAGATAATTTTTGTTAATTAGCCCACTCAAATCTACTTTTGTGTATGTAACCGAATTTTTATTAAATGACATTAGTACACATGATGATGATGAAAGTTCCTGAATTATTGGTAATATTTAATTTTTACATTAAAATTATTTCTAAGCCCAATATTATTATATTTGCAAACAAAAAATAGATTCAAATGAATGAAAATATAATTTTAAAATGGTTGCAACCATCATAAATTACAAAACATTTATTTAATTTTAAAATTTGGTTTGGGTAACAATTGCTTTAGGTAAATGAACTATTAAGTTGTTGAAGACATTGTCGTTTGATAATAAAGATGGTCAATTTGTTCTAATTATATATAGTAAGTACTTGTTATCATTTTTAAATCAACGTGAATGATTTTTAATGGGATTCATTGAATTCCAACTAATATTTTCCCTGTGTGTAGAGTAAATTTACCCAATTTATAGTAGGAGAACAGTTTCCTACTACATATAAGTTGGGTAAACTTCAACAGTAATTAACAAAAGTGTATGGATTTAAAGTTAAAATTGCAATTACAAAAATTTATTAATATTCACAAAATTTCTGCAAAAAAATAAATTAACGAAATTAACTTCCATATTTCTGTACACTAAATATTTTGAGTGCAAAAAAAGAAAATGATCTGATTCGAGCACAGTGAAATATGTTGATGATATGCACAAAAAAAAAAAATACTGCAGGAAGCTGTTTATTTTTTATTGATCATGAACTAATTTTAAGGCAAGATTAGGACTTTGGCAAAGTATACTTCTGGAATTTTATATTTTTTTGTTAAATCAGGTTAATGAAACAATTTGGTTACATATTTTATTTTTAGAAATAATCAAACTAAATACATAAATAGCAATTAAATCAATATGATTCATTATATAAAAATTTAACTTAAAATTAATTAACAAATTTATAAGCCCAATAAATAACAAAAACTTCGATACATTTTTGCATGGCGTCCTCTAAGACATCCATATAACTCGTTTATTTTCAAACAATCAGTTTTACTAAGCGTTTTTCTTTGACCAATTCGTATACCCGGCTGCAATGGAGTCATTGTCGGTTTCTTGCCTTTCTTTTTGCTAAAATAATATTCGCCATAATGCATGACCGAATTGTAGTCATAATCAAATGCATATTTTCCTCTCTTCTTCGAGATGAGTTTAAAGTTTTTACGAAATTTCGGTACAATATTTTCCCAATGTATCTTTACATAATTATCCCGATCAGCTCGTGATTGTTCATGATAGATGCCAATAGCATGCATAAGTTCATGCATTATACGTCCTTCACTGCTAAAACAATGTGCGCTTGTTTCATCTGGCCTCTGTAACGATACCACTTGTTCGCCTCCCTTTTTACCCACATAGGACCAACAGCCCTGCGGGCCATCTTCGGGTGGTGTTATTAGTATATAATCATCTTCTTCACCATCGTAGGGTGTAAAATTTATACATGTTAATGAGTTAAATGTTTTTAATACTCTTTCAATAGCTTTTCTTTCATGACTTTCATATAAATTACTAATTTCGAATGGTATTGTACCATTAGGCCATAAACGTTTAGGATGTTTCATAGGATTCACACCTAATCTTAAAGATATATATGTAAACGGATCAATAGCAATGTCTCCTTGGAATAATTTTGGCATAGTTTCAGGATCATCACCATCTGATTGATCTGCATCATTAGTGTTATGACCATAGGGATCGAATTCGTCTAAAAAAGAAAAGATGTTTTGTATTACAATTGATATTATTAGGCTTATCACATCCCAAAACCCAGCCATCTTCACACTAAGGTCAAATGAGCTTGCGCTTAGGAGTGGGGGAGGAATTGCAAGTGTTGGTACTTTTTCAGTTAACAATTAAAATGAATTATGGGTTTTGGGAAAAAATATAAGAATCGGTGTTGGGGTTTGGTGGTTAAACAATTGATGATACATTTTTTTATTTTTTTTATTAATTAATAATCATATAATTACAAATTATATACTATTACCCTAACCGAGCACTAGCTACTATGGCCTTCGGCGCGTCGTAGCGAAACCAGACCAGTGCTTCTGGTGGGAATCGAACCCACTACCCCCGCACTGATAAGGAGATGTGACAACCCTAATTGTTATGCTTGTAATTTAAAAACTAAATGCTTAAGGCCCGATTACTAATTGTCCATTTAAAATTTAACAAATTAAAATTTAACAAAGTGAAGTCCCTACCCCACCATTTGAAGCTATTTTTAATACTTGCGTTCACTACCGCACGCAATAACAAAATTTTATCAAAATCGGAAAACATCGATTAAATTCACGGTGATATTAAATGGAATTGCTCTCTTAGAGAAAAGTTGTATTGTGGTTTTCAAGTGAAACCAAAATTTGAATATTATTAAATGTTCGCAGCTTTTTTTCAATAGAGTTTTTCCGCCGTTTAATGTAATTAAGTTTTGAGAATGCAAAAAAACATAGGGTAATTCTTAACAGTTTGAGGTATATCAAGTTGATGTCAGCGCTCCAATAACGGGATACGAACATTACAGACTTATAAGGAATTGGAATTGAAAAAGGCATTTTAAAATTTTTAAACGCAAACATTTTAAAAAATTTTTAGAATTTGTTAGAAATTTAATTATGTTTTTCGCATTTTTTTTTTTATAACAAAAACATGAGAACAAATTGGTAAAGTGCAAATAAAATTTTTTTTTTTTATTCTTAGCGGGTGTAGCGGCAGTTTTTCCACACACATTTCGATTTGTGACAACTGAAGCGCTGTATCAATTCCCCCAAAAATTTATATAAAATTTAATATTTTAACGAGTTATATATTAAAATCGAAAAGGCATCAACAAATTTTAAGTACTCTAAATTTTATGGAGCAAACATAATATTCATCATAACCTCAAAAAGCATCCTTATATAAAATTTTGAATTTTGCAAATCTAAAAATATTTAAAATAATTTTCTGCAAATACGTAACTGTAAACACGGCTTTATTTTTAGGTTCTAATATATGAAAAAAAAATTTAGTGAATTTTTATATTTTCTGATGGTGTAATATATAAGAATTTTGAAATGCGTCAAAGACAGTGAGATCTATAAATTCATGAAACTTTAATTAAATTCAAGCAAAAACTGTAGTTTTATATTTTTAATTTGCTTTAAACTTAAAAACTCCATAATAGTATGATACAATTCAACCTGCCACTAAAATTTTTCATAAAAGTGTGTATTTAATTGCAATATGTTATACCATATAATATTAGACCAGCAATATATAAATAGATTGGAAGAGTTAAATTTATATATGGGATTAAACAAATCAATATATTACACAATGGAAAAAACTGTTTTTTTCAGTTTTGAAATGTCACTTTTTCTTTTAGAAATCAATAATAGTCAAAACCCGAGTAAAAATAATATTATATAATCTTGTTTAATGTGACAATATTGTTCAATTTAATATTGTTAAGTATGACATGTATAGAAAGATGACATTTTACTTGCCACTGTAGTTTTTCGTAAAACGGCATATTTAATTGTATCTTACAATGTGTTATACCATACGTTATTGGACGGGCAATTTATAATTGGTTTGGCAGAATTAAATTAGTATATGGGATTAAACAAAACATCCCACTCAAAATTTTAAATGTCTAAAATTTTAATTGAATTTATTTATTAAAATTATCTTAAATGAAGATCACATTTTAAAATTTCAAAGTCCAAAATTTTTTATTGTTAAGCATATTACATTTAAATTAAACTGTGCGTTGAATTTAAATTGGGCTCTCAATAATCGGACCATAGCTCCCTAGCCCCCTGTATTCAATTTAACAAATTTATTTTAACTGGATTGAATAGTATCAAATTATATCAAATTCAATGTAATAATAATTGTATTTTAATTATATATAATGCTATATCAAATTAGGCACTAGATATTACGGTACGATTCTTTAGCAAAATAAAATTTAACGTACAGTTATTAATATAAATTTTATATGCTTAACAATAAATTTTTTTTTGTCAAAACAAATTTCAGATAGGCGTGGTAGAGAAGATTAAGCATACTTTTCTAAAAATCGTAACTACATTGCAAATTTTTTAATTGAATTAGACTGCGCAGTTTCTGGTAACACAACCTTCATCAGTAATCCTTTTGACAATACTGTAATTATTTGTTATGGTTTTTATTGTTTGATTGCATCTATATGAAATGTTTATTTATTAAATGCAATCCTGACCGTGGCTTGAACCTGCTTTCTTTGCCACATGCACTTCGCACTACACTTTAGACAGGCGCTTTAACCGCTTGATCTAAAGTCAGGTCGATTTTTGCTGTGGTTTAAAGCCAGTTTCAATTACACGGGTCGATTTTATATTTAATTGTAATTGCAGAAGATAGCTAAGACAAACACCACAACAATTCATAATTGTTAGAAAATCATATGTAATCTAATTTCCACTATTTCCCAAATTTTGTGAGTTTTAGCGACATCTATGATGTATTTTTTGTACATACGGTAGTTGGCTATTCACGTAGTTAGGGAAGAGTTGCCAGGGAGAAAATTTTGATATGTTTTATTGGGGATTTTTTGAATTTTATTCATCGTCTTCTTAGACAGTGTGCAATTAATACTATAATTAATATGCACATATTTTCAATTGTTTCAGATAGGCGTGGTAGAGAAGATTAAGCATACTTTTCTAAAAATCATAACTACATTGTAAATTTTTTAATTGAATTAGATATGTATTTTAAATTGTAATGTTCATTTAAAGATAATTTTAATAGATATTTTCAATGAAAATTTTCTAGTTGATATTAAAATTTTGAGTTGGATGTTATCGATTTCAAAACAAAAACGTTACTTTTCCACAAATTCAATTTGTTTTAATTTTTTTTTATATGGGGAAATACATTTTTTGTTAAATCCTATATATTAATTTAATTCTTCCAATCCAATTAAATATTGCCCGTATAATAAAGTATGTTACTCGTATAGTAAGATCCAATTAAATATGCCGTTCTACTAAAAATTACAAAGGCAAGTCAAATTTGATCTTACTTTATATGATGTCATACTAAACTATATTAAATTTTACAAAATGGATCAAATTATACAAGATTATAGTTTATGTTTATTTTATGTAATTTTCGTATGAGTTTTTTACGTTTTGTCTTTGTAATCTATAGAACGTTTTTAAAACAAGTCTGTGAGGTATTGTGGTTTTGCATATGAGATATTCCAAGTCAGACCGTACGATTTTTGCTAAAAATTGACTATGATGTCTCCGATGTCTTTCAAAATTTTAGCGCGTATTCTTCATTAAAAAATATTTTACACGTGTTTTCAGAAAAAAATTAAACATTTTTTTTCAAAAAGCTATGTGCATTTAAAAATCGTCAAAATAGTGAAAATTCTTCGGACATGACAACTTTTAAACTAATGTTTTTCTAAAGGTATTTTAACCTTCTTTTCAAAAATAATTTTTTATTTTTTTTCATTTATTTTTTTTATTTTTAAAATTAGTTTTTTTTACTTAATTTCTGTTTTCCACCATCTTCGAACAAGTCGAAAAATCTGAAAAAAATATTTTCTTAAAACTCAATATAACATTAATATTCCCTGTAAATTTCAGAATGGAAGTCGAATGGATTCTATTTTTTTACGATTTTTTTCCATTGTAGTACCACGAACAATTACATTTGGTATGTGAACATTATATTTTCAATCGTATTAACGAAAATGTTAATGTATGCATCATATGTTCGCATTATTTGTTTAGCTTTTTCTATGTGGAAAAAAATAGAATCCATTCGACTTCCATTCTTAAATTTACAGAGGTTAACAGAAATTAAGTAAAAAAACCAAATTAAAATAAAGAAACATAAATTAAAAAAATTATTTTTAAAAAGAAGGTTCAAATACCTTTAAAATAAGGTATTGAACTTTAAAATCCATTCACTAGTTTCATAAAAACATCAGTTTTAAAGTTGTCATGTCGGATGACTTTTCACGATTTTGAAGATTTTCAAATGCCCATAACCTTTTCAAAAAAAATTTTTAATTTTTTTCTGGAAACACGGGTAAAATATTTTTTAATGTTTAATACGTCTGGCAAATTTAAAGTAAATCGGAAGAGGTGTGGTAATGGAATGACTCATATACAATTTAAATTAAACTGTACCTACGTTAAATTTATGTTGGGCTCTCAGTAATATAACCATATTACACCATGGAAAAAAATGTAACTGTATATATTTAAAATGCTCAAATATATTAAATTTTTTTGGGTAAATGTCTAATGGCGTCTATTAACAGCAAAAAAAAATATCGAAATCGGACTGCGGCCCATGATTTTTTGGCAAAATTTCAGTTTATGGGGGACACCCCTGGAAAAAAAAAAAACATGCCACGCCCCCTTAAATGACCCCAGGAGTGCGAAAATCATAATGAATAAGGGGGCTCACGCCCCTTATGGGCGTGGCAGTCGAAAAACGACCCGGCCCACCTACGTAGACAATATGGGTATCAAATGAAAGCTAATGTCTTCACGATTCCAAAAATAGCCGTAGTTGCCAGATCGGGCGATTTTTGTAGCCGATATGGCCATTTTGGCAAAATTTGGGGTGGGGGAAATTTTTTTTTTCCTTTTTTTTTGCTTATATTTTGTTAAAATCAAACAAAAATGAGCATTTTGTGCGAAAAGATTACTATTGTTAGCGTTACCCAGGGATTACCGCGTGGAGGTCATAGTAAATCAATCCCCTTGGAGAAGCATGAGAACTCACGTAAAGTTGTGAGTTTCCACGCTTCTCACGGCCAAGATGCCATCTGCATCTAGTCGTCTTCATCCTCATCTTCACTGTCTTGATTGGTTAATGAAAATTTGTTATACTGGCTTCGCTTAGTAAAGTTTTTCTGCGTGACCGGCCTACGGCCGGGCTTAGGGGTTTTTAACTCCAGTATGTCTTAATTCTAGACGGCGGGGATCTCGAGTGCTCGGCCTCTGGCCGAGCTAAAAAGAAATAAACAAAAAAAAGTCCTTCCCCCATTTTATAAAAATTAACATATCTTCCTCAAATTCTGGACGATCTGGCAACTACGGGTATTTTTGGAATTGTGAAGACATTTCCTTTCATTTGATACCAATATTGCCTAAGTAGGTGGCATGGGTCGTTTTTCACCCCCGCCCCTATTTAACAAAAATGGCCGTATCGGCTGCAAAAACCGCCCGATCTGGCAACTATGGCTATTTTTGGAATCGTGAAGACATTAGCTTTCATTTGATACCCATATTGTCTACGTAGGTGGGCCGGGTCGTTTTTTGACTGCCACGCCCATAGGGGGCGTGAGCCCCCTTATTCATTATGATTTTCGTACTCCTGGGAACATTCTGAAGGGGATGGCATATTCAGATTTTTTCTCTAGGGGTGTCCCCCATAAACTGAAATTCAGCCGATTTTTTTTGCATTTTGATGCAATTTTCAAAATGCAAACAAAAATTTTAAAAATTGTGTAAATGCCTGTGGCTTAATTTTGTAAGTAACTGAAACTAAATTTATTCTAGTAATACTGATAATAAATATCGTGTCTTTAAGTTAATTCGGGAAAAAACCTTCAGCACCAAAACCAATTTCTAAAAGAAGTTTTTATTAAAAAAATTTATAAAAACAGTATAAATCAATGGGTTAAGTGCGTTAAGTGGGTTATGGTGCGTTAAGATGGCGGAACATTTTTTTTATTGATGATACACAGAAAAAATTATGGGCCAAAAATATCTAATTAATCGATTGTTTGAATATCAATGGCAATTTAAACAGTTTTTTAATTGATTCAATTTACAAATTTATTGAATTTTCTAATATATCCATACAGTGTTGACAACATGTAAACAAAATTTTTAAAAATTTGGCAAACTATTTTTTTTTATTTTATTTAGATTAAATAATCAAACAAACGTTTAATTATATCAATATATTATTTAATTTGTAAATAAAAAGAAAAAAATCGCAAATGATTAACTTTTAATAAGTTGAATAGTTTACCGATTTCAAATACACGCAAACTCGTAGTTATTTCACTAGAGTTTGCAACACTCTTTTTGTTACGATATTCGTGTACGCACCAAAACTTAATTTAATTTCGTGTTTTATCTGTGGTAATAAAAGTGCACATGTGGATTTAAATAAACCTTATCGAAAAAGGACAATTAAACTATTATTTTTGTAAATAATTAAATTTTCAATAAGTATAAGTGTCATTAAACTATCATTGTAAAGTTGTGTGTGATTTTTTAAGAAAACAATTCAATTACAAGAAAAAGTTCAAGACAAGACAAGCAAAACAAAAATTTTGTCTTTACTTTTATTTATTTTCTTATAATACATTTTTATATTAAAAAGCTTTAATTTTATTATAAATAAGGTGTCAATTTAATTTACAAACCTACATTTCTTTTTTTATTTAATGGGGGGCATTAGGGTGGTCCTTATTTTTGAACTTGCGATTTTTGGGGCTGCCCCCCTCTTAAAATATTTGTTTGGGTACAAAAATTCACCATGCAAAAAATTAGAGTTCTAGCATAACGGGAAGATGTCCCGCATCGACCTTGAAAATCGGGCCCCTTGGAAAAATGGGCATAATTTAAAAAAAAAATTACAATTTTTTTTTCTTCAAAATTAAAAAAATATAAAATAATTTTTGTGTTGGGTTTAATCATAACTACTTAGATAAAAAATATTACTTTCCCAGAAAATCGCTAAATTACCCTAACTTTGTGTCAAAATAATTAATAAATATTTTGGGAGTACCTCAAAGTGACTTTTTGCATTTTTGAAAATTTTCTTCAACAAAAATCTAAAACCTGGTGTTTGCTGTCAAGTATTTTATTAAACACATCTCAAGTATTAAATAAGCCAAGTATTACGGATATCCGTTGGCAAAAATTTTTGTTAGAGCATTTTGATTCTAGCGGATTTCAAAGTTTTTTTTAAATTTGTATAGACTTTTTTTTTTTTTTAACAAGATTTTTGTAATATTTCATCAATGTTATTGTGTATGCTATTTTATATAATTGTACTAACTTTATTATAAAGTATAATTTTTCGTGTTCATAGTTAACCTGTGTTTTCATGGGGTCACAATTGACCCTAGTATTTTAAAGAGTCAAAAATCACAAAGATGACAAAATAAATTTATGTTTATGTTTCTAATTGTAATTTATTTACATTTTAAAATTAATTAAAATTAATTATTTAGTATAAATTCAGATACTTGTATTCATATTAAAATTGATTTTTTTGTACATATTCAGGAGTATTTTCGAAAAACGTATTTTTAATTTAATAGTGTAATTTTTTGTTCCCCTCAAAATTATTATTATGGAAAAGTTTTAAGCTCTAATTTTTACTAAATTGACCTACTCGAAGACTAGAAACGGTTAACGAAATTTTTTTAGAATAAATATAAGTTGAATTATTCCTTTCTTTATTTTATTTATAAATTTTGCCACAAAGCTGCATTTTTCTTACGTGGGTCATATTTGACCCCAGGTTAACATGGGTTAACTATCAACAGAAAATATAGTATTTTAAAATAAAGTTATTACAATCATATAAAAAGGCATATACAACAATATTGATGAAATATTATTAAAACCTTGTTTTAAAGTAAAAATGTATAAAAATAAAAAAAAACCTTGAAATCCCCGAGAATCAAAATTCCCTAAAAAAAAATTTGCCAACGGATATCCGTAATACCTGGCTTATTTAATACTTGAAATGTGCTTAATGAAATACTTGACAGCAAACACTAGGTTTTTGATTTTTGTTGAATAAAATTTTCAAAAAGGCAAAAAAGTCACTTTGTGGTACCCCCAAAATATTTATTATTTTTTTTGACACAAAGTTAGGGTAAGTTAGCGATTTTCTGGGAAAGTAATATTTTTTATCTGAGTAGTTATGATTAAACCTAACACAAAAATTATTTTATATTTTTTAAATTTTGAAGAAAAAAAATTTGTAATTTTTTTTTTAAATTATGCCCATTTTTCCAAGGCGCCCGATTTTCAAAGGCGATGCGGGACATATTCCCGTTATGCTAGAACTCTAATTTTTTGCATGGTAAATTTTTGTACCCAAACAAATATTTTAAGAGGGGGGTACAGTCAAAATCTCGTTTTTATTTTTCGCCCATACAACGAAAGACCACCCTAGGGGGGCATATAACAAAAATAAAAAAATACGAGTTTTCAATTAAAACTACCATTGTTTTCTTCTAAAGTTTCAATTAAAGTTTTAATCAATTTAAATAAACTTTTTAATTGAGGTTGTAAAGAAAAACAATAACTCTTTTAATTGATATTATTATTATTTTAATTGAAAGAGTTTTAATAAACTGTCTGCAATTTTTTTTAGTTAATACTATCATTTCAGTCGTAGGTGCAAAATCAATTAAAATATTAATTGATTCAATAAAATTTTTAATTGAAACCCGTATAAGACGTAACAAAAAACTTTGCAATTTTAAGTAAAATTTTACATTTAAAAAAAAATTCAAAATTTTTTTTTTATCAAAATTTAATTGCGTTTTGTGCAGAATTTTTTTTAACTGTTGCGAAAAAGTAAGACCTTGGTTCTTAATCTTTTTTCAAGGCCTAAACGGCTATCCCATGTAATTTTGGATATTTAAAAATGAATCCAAAAGTTGTAAAGTTGTAGTTGAAAAAAGTTGATCATACTTCAAATAATAAAAATAAATAAATATTATTATTTTTTTTTACCAAAAATAATACGAACAAGTGGAAGCATTAAAGTCCGATGTGCCAAATTTGGTATAAAAAAGATTAAATTCGGCTGTGCCGAATTTTTGGATACCCTCCATCTCATTGTTTGAATTAACCAGTGCAAGTGCAAATAATATATATATATATATCTATATTCCTTGTAAAAATAACAATAACAATGTTGTTTTTATAAGTAAAATAATATATGATTAATTAATGTATTTGGGGTGAAGAAAAAAATTTTGTGAAAAAAAAAATGTTAAAAGCGAACTGCACTGAATATAAATACAGATAAAGATTTACACAATTCAATACATATGGTTTGTGTCTTTGCTATAAAAAAATATTCGATATTCAGGCACTGAAATCGGTATGTTTAATTTCTATGATATTAAATAGCGATATTAATAGCGCCATCTATTAAGTTATAAAGGGATAGGTTTAAAGGGACAGTAATAAGAAAAAAATTGTTTTTAAAATAATAAATATATTGTGAATTAGTAGTTTAATTTAATATCTAATTGTAATTGAGAAAGGACCTAATTGGAAGAATAACTGGCTCCACCTTTTAAATTGTGATGGGAAGTTTATAAAAAAAATAATAGAAAAAAAATATTCTTAGGGAAAAAACTTTTGTTTTGTAAATGAAACGAATTTAGTAGAAAAAAATCTAACACTCGATTAACGAGGGTTATGTAGACAAAAATAAACGCAGCTTATTGCAATAACTAAATAATTAATATTACATTTTAAGCAAAGTTATGCTTCTTTCACATGGACTTTTAAAAAAACATTTAGGGGTCCAAGAAGGTGATTACGTAGAAACTTTTGAACTGTTTTGTAAATACTACGTTAACATAATTAAAGTGGCAATCGTTTCAGTTACATATATTCAGTCGAATTGGACAGAATTAAAGGGAAATGTAAATTGAAGTATTAATGAAATCTGTGGATATAAGAAGTTCGTTATATCAGACATCATTTGTATGGAGGCTTGTTGACGAGACAAACAATTTAAATAAATTCTTTATAACAAAGATCCATTTTGCAAATTTTATTTTTATTGAATTTCAGAGGGAAATTAGTGTTTTAGTGAATTAGTTTTAGTGAATTTAGGGTTTAAAAAGCATACGCGAATTAAAAAAAAAGATTTAAAAAAAAATTCGCTTGCTGAGACATACATAATGAAATAATTATTAAATACCCGTTTACATTACAACACACGTGTTTATACTAGACATCACATAAGTCAAACGGAAAGTGTGATAATATTAAGTTTGTCAAAAAATTAAAAAAGAAAATAGTTTGTGTGTTTAGAGTGTTTTCGAGACACAAAAAAATTAAAGAAACTGGTATTTCAAATTATTGTTTTTCAGCTAAGTTGCTTGTGCAATTCTCGTTTACGACTCCTAGAATAAGAACCCTAGAAATTTTCCCAAAATTCGATTGGTTTTTACACATCAATACTTTAATTTAGATTATTTTTGTATGTATCAAATAAAAATTAGGGTTTTTAAGGGGAAAAAAATGCATATAATCAAAAGATTTTAAGATTTTAAGATAAGTTCTGAAAGTGAATGTCCTTTAAATTTAATGGGGTTTTTAATAAATGTAATTAGAGTGTAAGAGTTTCCTTGCAAATTTATTAAAGGTTGAGAATGAGAATAAGTAAAAATAGTGTTCGAAAAAAGTTATGAATTTACATTGTTGAATTCGGGGATTTTGTTTCTGGATATTTTTTTGATATGATAACGATTAAAGTGTCTGGCAACTCTGGTTAATGCAGTCAAATAAATAAAGAATTATAACTCAACTATTTTGTTCACACTTTTTTCTAATTAGTGATTTGTTGGGGTTACCGAAAAAGGGTATCTGGCAAGCCTGGTATCCTGAAAACAAAAGAACACTTTATTTATTTGCTTAAAAATGTTTCGAGGTCTTCTCACATTTGCACTCATAACCAGTGCTGCCAGATTTCAGAATCATTATTGAAAAATCGTCAAAAAATCGTCAAAATAAAATATAGTTGTTAGAAGAGGAATAAAGTTTTAATAAAAAATAAAATACAATAATGTAATTCACATTTCAAATTTTAACGTGTTATCGTTCTAATATAACACGATTTTTGACACTTCTCTTTGGTTTAAACTACCAAAATCATTATATTTTATAACGATATTCATATTCATATTTATATTCATATTATCTTCATATTTATAAAATGTTGAAAGATCAAATAAATACAACAAATTTTACCACTTTTACTGTTAATCACTTATATCTACAAAATTCTGTGAACAACATTTCAGTAGCACAACTTTTTAAATCTTAAATTCTTATACAACATTTGGAAATTCTTTAACAATAAGTCTGTTCGATTACTTTTCCAGTAAAGTTCAGTAAAAATTACTCAGTAACAAAACTACAAAGAGTAAGACAAACTTACAAAAAAGTAAACGAACGGAAAATGTGGAGGAATTATTAAATTAGATAAAACAGCTCGTTTTAAATATTAAAAAAAAAAATCAACTGGTCATTATGGAAAAGATAAAAATTAATTAAAATTAAATGTTTTTTAACTTCTTCCATAGTTAATTATTTAAAATTTTTTAATTTAAATCCATAAACAATTATAATTTAATTTAATATTTGCTTTTGTTTACTAACAATATAAGCATATTTTTTCAATCATATGTTTTTTTCTTCTCACAAATTTTTACTGGCAAAAATGTATCCAGTAAAAGCTTGTAAGTTATAAATGTAAATACCCAGTTTTTACTGAGTATTTGTCTAAACGAACAACGTCCAGAAAACACTTGTACAAATTTTTGTGTTCTCGAACAATCTTAATGTTATATTTTTTAATTACTAAATTTTGACACTTTATTTTTAGGCCTGTTTTTTAAGCACCGGATTTATTTTTGGATTTATTTTGTTTCATTTAAAGCTGTATATATATCATCTTTCAACATGAAATATATTCGGGCTAGAGATCTGTTTGTTTCGCAAAAAAAGTCCATGCCTTGTTTTTTAACATGAAAATTTTTTAATTTTTATTTAAAGATCTATTTATTTAGAGATCTGTTTGTTTCGCAAAAAAAAGTCCATGCCTTGTTTTTTAACATGAAAATTTTTTAATTTTTATTTAAATCTAACTCCAATTAAATTATATAAAAATTTAAAAAAATGTTCTAAACATATAAACACAGAAACTAAATTATGCTAAACCCGTAATGAATTTATAAAAAAATAAATGCGGTTTGGATTAAGTTTTATTCAATTCTAGGATTTGCATTTTTGCAAAATTGTATTTCACATCATATTAGCAAATAAAGGATAGCTCTCAATAAAATAAACAATGTTTTTTTTTATGCGATTTTTTCCGGCGATTTTATGAGAATGATAAATAAGTAGATCTTGCTGACATTAAATTATTGTCAAAAAATCGTCATTTTGGAAGCAAAAGTCGTCAAATATTCATTTAGTTATTTTGGATCTTAAATATCATCAAAATGACGACAAATCGTCAAACCTGGCAGCACTGCATGCGATTGCTACTAAACATACATACATACATACATACATACTGTATTACAAAACAAAACTAAAAAACAACAACAATATTTTGTGGGTTTTTTTTTTGTTATTAAGTGTTGATCATGACCATGGATGGTAACCGATTCTATGTGGTTATTGGTAACGTTAACGCTATCTTCTTTTATTTCGGTAACGGTATTTTAGGGGTGACGATACTTCAGTTATTTCGGTAACGGGATTTTAGCGTTAACGGTATTTTATTTATTTCGCTAACGGTATTTTAGCGGTAACGTTATTTTAGATATTTTGGTAACTTTATTTTAGGGAAAAAGATTTTTCAATTATTTTGGTAACGGTATTTTAAGGGTAACGTTATTTTAGTTATTCAGTTAATGTTAATGCACACCACAATTTTTAGCCCCATTATGCCCGAGTTTTAATGACTGGCTAGTTTATGATCATACTTTGGGAAAATATATCTATTTACAGAAGTTTTTTTTCAGATCTTGTTAGATTATTTCGGTAACGGTAATTTTAAGGTATCGATATTTTAATTATATCGGTAACGGTATTTTACGGATATCGGTATTTCAATTATATCGGAAATAATATTTTAGTTAAAACGATAGTCAGTTGAATCGGGAACAGTATTTTAGCGATATTGACTGCCATCCCTGATTGCGTATATTCTTGTGTATAAGCATTGAATGTACGTATGTATGATGAAATAAATAGAATATTTTAAAATTTTATTCAAAATTTTAAGAGGTACTCCCACATTTTCACTCATAACTTTTGAACGCGTTAACCGATTTTGATCACTTTCACTAGCAAACTGCTCATGATATCAACAAACAATTTGACTGAAAATTAGCAACACCTCTGCTGTATTGGCGGAGTATTTTGTATTAACACAGACAGACGGACAGACGGACAGACGGACAGACGGACATGGCTATATCGACTTCTCTATTCATGCTGATCAAGAATATATATAGTTTATGGGGTCCCAGATTTTTTTTAAAAGAATTACAAACATTTGACAAAGTGATATATACCCTCCTGCACTATGGGATGGAGGGTATAAAAAAACGTTGTCACTAAAATTGCAATAATATCGTGTGCCGCAGTCCAATTGAAAATTGAGTGTTAATGGAGTTTCAGATGGCTATACTATGGAGTTAGATATTTCCACACACCTTTTTATAACATATCGCACTTGATCAACAAGAGGGTATTAACTCAAAATTTTTAAAATATCACTTTTTTCAAGAAATCAACTAACAACATCAATATCTATCTATTGTAAAAATTTCAACGTATTCCGATTACTCTTTTATCTCGAAAACTACTTTTGAGACAATTTTCATGATAATGTAGTGATTACCTTTATTTCAACAAAAAGGTATTATTTCGAGTTAATACAAAAGTTCAAATAGAAATGAATCGTATATTTTCATAAAAAAGGTATTATTTTGATTTGAACCTTTTTTTATGTTAAAAATAATCAAACTGTTTTATTTATATTTGGTTGTATTTTGAGTTGATACTGTTTTGTTGATAAAATTTGTTTTACTGTATAAATTTAAATCGATAAAATTTCAAAAAAAATGGTATTAACTCAAAAAATTTATTTTTTTTTGCAATGAGTGGTAAAATTTAAAACAAAAACAATGTATATATATTTTCAAATGGAATTTGCTTATTATGATATGTTTGAATTTTTAAATTCTGTTAAAATGTGTTTTTTGACTCTACTGAAAATTTTAAAATTTTGAGTTAATACTCTCTTGTTGATCAAGTGCGATATATTAAAAATTTATTAAAAAGTAGAATACATCAACGAAAACAAAAGTGACACGCCTTCAAGCATTTTGGCGCTCTGTGGTGCATCCTGTGTTTTTCCAGTAATGATCGTTGAGGACATTTTAATGGAAGCTGTGATCCTTCTGAGCAATCTCTCATAAATTTTGTTAAGATCGAGCCAGTGGTCAAGAAGTAATTTATTTGTATGTGCTAGATACGCATTTTTTCTCATTGTGTAATTATTATGTATATAGGGGATATATATTCTTCAATTTAACAAATTTATTTTATCTAACATTCAATGTAATTTAATCCAGTTATATACAATTGTATCCACAATTTTTCGAATGTCATTAAATATCGGAACGTATTATTTTAGATATGGCACCATATTAAGAAGACTATGGAATAAGACTCTATGGAGCAATAGATATTCCAGATTTTAGATCTTTAAAATTTTAAATACTCGATATTTTATTCACGTTTTTTATTTTTCAAAAACTTGAACAAATTTGTGAGCTTTGATGACCTACAGTTTTTAAACAGGCTTCTTCAAAAATAAACAAAGCTGCGATTGTCTACTTTTACGATCTGTATTCCAAAAATATCCATTTTTTTTAGAATGCATTTTGCACTTTTAAATTTAAGTGTGCTAGATATTGCTATTAAATGTTTATATACTAAAAAATTACGAAAAATAATGTTAACTCTAAAATAAGCTAACGAAATAACGCAAAACAATATTACTCTAAAAAAAACCTAAAGAAATAACTTAAAATAACGTTAACCTTAAAATAACATAACGATATAACTTCAAATATCATTATTCACAAAAAAAAACGGTTGCCAAAAATGATAAATATATATATTATTATATTACGAGATGAGATGATACCAAATCTCCGATTCATATATACCGAACTTTATATCAATTTATCGTAATTGATCTTGATTTATAAAAATTTATAGAACCAATTTCGTGGTCAAATCATATCAAACAAGGTACGGGACCATATCAAATAATAGGTTGCACCATATCAATCATTTTTAGTCTGTAGGTTTATTTGCATTTTCAATATTTATTTTTAAGTTAAGGTTGTTTGTACTGTTTAATGTTCCGACTGTGATAAAAATCAGTAAATTTTTAATATATATCGGCCATTCCACCAAAGACCGGCCAAAAAAGTAAATTTCTTGAACTTGGGTCTTCCGATTTCAATTAAATTCTGCAATCACAAACTCTATTGAGTCTATTTTCAAATTTCGAAAAATCCAAGGTTTTATGTGCGAATTATCATTTTTTGAAAAATGAGAAATATGCAAGAATTGTGTAAGTTTGAACGTTCGCATTTGATTTATCGTCATTTAAATTGCATTGGAATTTGCTTTTTAAGTGCACTTTTCACTCTCGCTTTAAAAAAAGATGCATATTTTTGCAAAATATCGCATTTTTACTAAAAAAAAACAACATTTTAGTTTTTTTGGTTTCCGGGGTTTATCTATTATAAATGAATTATTGAAAAAACCTGCATAATTTTTTAAAATGTAGTGTTAAGGCGCCGTTTAAATGGCTTACTTTATAAGCTATACATTTATTTTTTAAATTTTTTTTTGTAATTGAAAGAAATTCGAATATACAAAAATATTTCGTTTTAAAAATGTAATTTTTAACCCTTTCAATGTCACTTTTCTTTTTAGAAAAAATCTAATATTCGAGAGCAAACTTGGACTTGAAAGGGTTAGAAATTAAATTTTTAAAACGGAATATTTAGTAGATTCCTTTATCTTCCACGTACAGATAAAATCTTAAAAAATAAATGTATGGTTTTTAAAATGGATCCGTTTAAAGGGTCCCCAACACTATATTTTTAAATTTAATCTTAATAAATCTTAAAAAAAAATAACAATGCCTTGCTCGAAGAAGGTATAAAATTATGACAAATACGAAATTTTATTTTTTTATATTTTTTTTATTTAAAAAAACGAACTGATTTTTGAAAGAAATTACAAACTACTAATCTAAAATTATTTGACAAAGTTTCATTTACAGAGTTTCCCACAATATTCACCCTCCAGTGAAGGACTTACTAAGAATTAAAGTGATATTCTCATGTTACATAAGATTCAGGAAAAATCATTTGAAACATAGGCAGGTTTTACTCTGTCTATCAAAATAGTTCTCTGACTGCCACTAACATTTACTGTAACAAGTTTGGGAGACCGACTAAGGACCTGATATGGACCTTCATATGGAGTTTGGAGAGATTTTCTTACGCCATCTTGTCGAACGAAAAACGTAATTACAAGATTTGAGATCCTTGTGCACAAAAACTGTACTTTTTGATTTTCTAGTAACGTCTTTAGGTTGAAGAAGTTGCATAGCAGATTTAAACTTAAGTATGAAATCATTTGTTGGCAGCCCGTCTGAGGTTAGTACCAAAAATTCACCAGGAATTTTGATCGTAACACCGTAAAGCAAATCAGAAGGTTGCGTGTTTAAATCACGTCGGGGTCACCAATTATAAAATTATGACAAATACGAAATTTTATTTTTTTATATTTTTTTTATTTAATAAAACGAACTGATTTTAAAAGAAATTACAAACGACTAATCTAAAATTATTTGACAAAGTTTCATTTACAGAGTTTCCCACAAAGGTATAAGCGACATTTTTTTGAAAACGCGATTTTTTGCATAATATGGCTTATCAGGTATTAAAACGTATACCTATGAAAATAATTTTGCTAAATTTTGTCTTTTTCTGTCCCAAAATTAACCGTAAAAGACGATTTTTGTTGAATAAATATTTTTATTTCAAGAAATTATATGAAATTTAAAGGGTAGACTTATGTATTTTTCAGTCAAACTAATGTTAACTTACCAAAATTTAAACATTTCTGCTACCTAATATACTAAGAATATCCCAAAGTTATATTACTGATATTTTAATTTGCCAAAAGCTCTTTTAATCGTGAAATATTAAACTCATAGAAATAAACCTGTAAAAGATATCAGAAAAAGCTACTAAAAATTAGTTAAAAATGATCTCGCAGTAAAAATTGCTAAATTTAATAGATTTTTTTTTGCTAAATATTAATAAAATAAGAACAGAAAATATAAGTCTGTTAACTTTACAAAATTTTAGCTATATTCGATGTGAATTTTAGTTAATTGAAATAAATCTGTTAACTTTAAAAAATTTTAGCTTTATTCGATGTGAATTTTAGTTAATTGAAAATAGCATTTTACTCTGTAAAATTAGCAAAAACTTTTACTAAATATTTATAGACTCAAAATAGCAAACAAAAACTGTGACATTACCAAAATTTTTGTTATATTAACCTCAAATTAAGTAGAATGCAAATAACAGTTTATTTTGCTAAAATCAACAGAAATTTTTGCTAAACAATTTTAGATTGCTGATTTCATAAGGGCAGACTTTTATTCGGATTTAAAAAAAAACTTAAAATATTTCACATTTTTTAATGATTTTATTGTCTGCTAATATTAAATAAATGTTTTTGCTGATTTTAGCAGATGATTTTAACTAAAATTTAGGTCAAATATAACTTAAACTCAACAGATTTATTTTTGCTATTCTTATATTACTAACATTTAGTAAAAAAAAAATAGCTTATATTAGCAGTTTTTTCTGCAAGGTCATTTTCAACACATTTTTAGTAGCTTTTTTTTTTTTTTGCTATTTGTACAGTTTTATTTCCATGAGTGTAACATCTAAAGTATGAACACAGAAAAAGAGTAAATATCCACTTATAAACAAAACATTATTTAACTATTACTTTTAAGATATTTTTAATTTTGAATATGGCATATAAAATTTCAAGTGCAATTTTTTGCTAATTCTGCTTAATACTTTTAATTGAAATTTTTTACATTATTACATGTTGCCTATATTTATTGAATAGCAAAAAAAAAAAAAAATTATCAAAACCCAATTTTTTTTTACCTCTCCTGAACACTTTGGTTTTAGGATTTTATATCCTTGTTCGAGCGAATCATTCAATTGTTGTTTTTACTATGTAAAAATGCTTTCAGCTTTTTTTTTCAAAAAACAGTAAAACTAGTTAAAAACCCGGGACCCAAAAAAGTGAAAGTTTAACTTTATGCTAAAAATTACATATTTTGCAAATATGTATTCGAGAGTGGAAAGATTTTTAAAAAATACATTTTAAAAATAAATTGAAAAACATTCATTATTTTTTACGCTGAAAAAAATTACTCCACAATATAAAAGTAGAGGAGTGTACCATTCCAATGCATTTTAAATGATAATGATCAGATATATATGTTGAAAATTACGAACTTTTTGCATATATTTTATTAAAAAAAAAAAAACAAAAATCGCGAATAAAACCATAGTTTCTTAGAATTTCGAGAAAATAAAAACACCAATCTTAAAGTGATTCCGTAGATCTTCTGCACGCAAAATATAATTTAAAGCGAACGAGCGAAGGTCGATCTTGCGTGGAAAGGCCGATATGTACTTTTTCCCTTGTTCAATTGAAATTAATTTACACACCTCCTGTTAAACTAGGAAATTCATGTTCGAAATAATCCACTCCCGCTGGATACCGCGTGCTCTTCAGTTTTGCATGTGCCGTGGAAATAACAACACACATGATAATAATGTTAAAACAATAGGTGTGTCTTAGACATTTTCTTAAAATCATTGTTTTAAAACTAAGCTCAAACACTTAACAAGAAACAGTCCATTAATTTTGTAGTACAAACACACGTTTTATTTTCAACTATTTTGTTATTTTATATGCCGGAATCATACATTTTTCAACACCGTTATTTTTGTTTTATTGTCATTGAAAACTTTAATGCTCATGCGCGCACTGAATGATTTTAAAATTTACTTGCGCGTTTAGTAACTGTATGTGACGACGATTTGATAGTTACGATAGCTGAACCACGATTAAATAAATAATAGCGTATGTTGTCATTGATAAGCCTGGATGTAAGTAAGTAAATATTTACATACATGTTATAATAGAAACATACCAGCCCAGTTTGTACTTTCGCTCTGATTTAGAGCTGATATTAAAGTTTAACAACACTGAATTTAACATTAAGAGTTTAAAGCTTACAAATAATAACAATCAGTAGATACTGTTATTAAGACAACTTATTAACTTTGAATATTAAGAAAGTGTTGTCAACTTGTTGATTTTAAATAAAGGCTAAAATGCTAGACGACGTGTTGAAGATCTAAATTTGTAATTGAAGAGTGGAGGCGAATAAGGGTAAACAGACCATAACACAAACTGTTCAGGTGACGAGAAAAACGTAGGAAATTGAATAAATCTATCAGAATTAAAAATTTTGTATATAAAAATTTAAACTTGAAATTGAGCAAAATTTGGAAAAAGGGTATACAGACCAATTTATGTTTAAAAACATATTGTAAAAATTATGATATGGAGCTGTATTTATTATCTAATTTTGACGAAACTTGGACCATATTACCAAAACAACATGATTTATAAGTTGAAAACGTTTTAAGGACATCAAGGATATTATTTTGGAGATATAAAAGAATAAAATATACATAAATGTAACAGTATTTAGTGGTTTTTATAAGCCAGTGCACTAGGGTAAAATGTAGCCAAAACTAATCAACATATTTTTAATTTTTTTTAGAAATTATAATTCCTAACGAAAATTTATATTACAAATACAAAGAATCAGACACCTTTGTTGTTGTAAGTACATCAAATTTTCCACTTTTCTTATAACGATTTCCTAATTAAAAAAATTCATTTTTAAACTATGAAAACAAAGTAGGATATGGTAATCCTTTTGATTTTAGTTCTTTATAAAATTATTTCTATATCAAAATTAGTTTTGCTTTTAATAATTTCATGGCGATTTTAAGTATTTAGACTTCGTATTTCCATGATTCATTTAAACCCAGAAATTGTATTTTTAAGAAATAAAAAAGTCAAACTACCAAATTTTAATAAACTTCATAAAATTCTTGGGACTTCTTGGAGGTTGAGGCTTTATATTATTTGGTAAAACTAATAGTCATTAGTAAGTACTATAAATTTGAGCTCACTTTTTTTTTGCCATTTATTTAACTGAAAGCGTTTTTGTGACTCTATGTATTGCAAATGAATTGCAAATGAAATGGCAAAGACATCACAAAAATACCAAAAAATAACATGGTATACGTTATATATATTTCGAATTATACGCAAAACATTTCTTCGCATTAGTAGAAATCTAAAATAAAATCAACATCAACAAACATCAAATGCACTAAGACTACACTCAGGGAACTTCTGCTTTAAAAATTTGTAGATGTTTGTGTTGTAATACAGTTTCTTTATTTATAATGTAAATGTCAATCATTTGTATAAAAAATTTAATTTTTTACTAACCTTGAAGTTCATTTAAAAAACAAACCACATCTGACTGTTTTATGATTTTATATTCATTGTTTACAGTCGTTTTTTGTTATTAAAAAAAAAAGAAATGTTTGTTTATTTTTTTACTAACATTGTGGTTATTTTTTACTACAATTGTTAGTAAGTAAAAACAAATGACAAATGTTAGTTGAATTAAATTTTAATTTCTTTTAAGGACTCAGTGCGAATTTCACCCTAAACCGACTTATTGTTTTTATCACCAACAATTTATGCCAAACTACACACAAAAAATCACTACCAAATAATTAGGAGCATTTCAGCTAATAAAGTTTTTTCACATAAATTATTCAAACAAGCAAAAAATGTATGGAAACAAAAAATTGTCAACACTTTTACCGCACCTAGAACAAATAACAAATTTATTCAAGTTATACCGACAAGAAATTGTTCGCTCAATGAACAATTCGATGGCAGTTCAAAGTCAAACAAACGTCACTACATTGCTAGGTCTGTCAAAAAAACATAGTATTTTCGAAAATTTTTTCATATATTCGGTATTTTTTGATAGGACTTTTATTCACTTCAGAGCTTTATAAGCTTATTGGTGACCTAGAAATTTGAAAATTGCCATACAAACAGTATGTACTAGAAAATAGTGCATAACGGAGCCGGATTTTAGACTTAATGGAAGACATTCATTAATAGTACGAAGGAAAATTCAGTGTATGAGGAGATGTATATCAGTGAGATGAGGGAGATGAGTGACAAAGCATTTATTAGGTATTATACCGGTTTTAACACGTTCCAATGATAAGTCATCTTCTTTAGTAGTGTTCCACGATGACCAAATAAGTTGGAAATTGACACACATTTATAGTGTAAATATCGAGAGTGGAAAGAGTGGCGGGGCAAATGCTATTTTGACCTTTGCTGATGTTGTCCATTCTGAACCTTGCTAATATCCCAGGAATCAAAAATTTAGAATTATCGTTGCTCTGAGCATATACTGAATTTAAGACTTTAAGTCTTTTAAATGAAATACGTAACAAAATATTTGCTTCTACTTTATGAAAGTATGTTTTGCACTACAATTCTGCCTGAGCTAGAAATAGACAGTAAAAAACACTGAAGTTATTTCATAATGCCAAACTTTTGTTTTTTAATCGGTGGGCTGATGTTTTGACATAAACGGCTTTTAACATTTATTCGAATTTGCCCTACTGTTGTGGAAATTTGTACAGCACTTTCTTCACCCGTGGCATGGCACAAAACGTTCAAAATTAGTACATGTTGCATGTTATGTGTGCTGAAGTAAAAGACAACTCCGTTATCGCTCTCAAAAAAGTTTGTAATTATACGAAACATGTCAGTTAAAATAAAGATAAATGGATGAAAGGCGACAAAAATATTTACATTTAAAGTAAATAAAAATTTAGTTATTTTTAGTTATTTGCCAACCCTTTTCGGAAATTTTGTAAGAAGACTATTTAAAAATCGATTTAATACCGGTTCGATACCGGTGTTAAGGGAAACGGATACGGTATACCGGTATGTGTGAAATCAAGGATTTTGGTATTTATATCGGTTATAAATTTGAAATGGTTTTTGTGCATTGGACATACAATGAAATTTCCTGACTTTTATTTGCAAACTATGAATACATCAATAATAACAAATATAATCTTTAAAAATCTTTCAACGAAAATTAATTGTTTAGTGTAAAAAAATTATTTTGTTGTTGTTCATTACTAGGGCTGAGATTTTCATGCACTAAAAAATATGCACTAAAAAAACAAAAAATATGCACTAAAAACTTAAAAAATTTCAATAAGAAATTGCTTTTTTTTAATTTTATTAAAAACAAAAAAATAAAAAATCAGTCTACTCTTATTCAAAGGTACAATATTTTTTAAAAACTTAAATAACTAATTTAAATTTTTGTTTGTATAAGCAAATAAAAACTATTTTATATTATCAAAAGTAAAACTTTGTCTTTATTAACTAATTTATTGAGTCATGGAATGCACGAGCTATCGTAGCATTTTTGGCCTTTTCCAAATCCACAAAGGTAAGCAAGAATTTATTTTTGCAAACTTCTTCATCTTTATCCAAAACTCCGACAATAACATTTGCAATGTAACGCCCTTCAATATCCGTTGTTTCGTCCATCGACACCCATAAATATTTGCTTTTCAAAAAAGAACAGATGTTTTCTAGTTTGGAGTTATATATTTTGTCCACATAATCTTTTGTTAGAGTAGACTGGCAAGGGATACTCTGGTTCATATATGTTTTAAAGAAATTTCTTAAATTTTCGTTACCTAATTTGTTTAAGGGTATGTCAGCGGAAATAAATGCTTTACTTAAGTCCACACAAATCGTATTTGTTGTCTCTGTGTTTTTATGCAACGATTGGGAATACTTTTCTGTAACACGCTCAAGCAGCTCCTTGTGTTTTTGACTACTTAAGTGTTGCTCAACCAAAAATTTCCTTTCGTGACTCACGGATTTATTGCAAAATTTGCAATAAAGTATTCGACCATTAGATTTAAAGGCATTGTTAAATTCTTTAACGTATTTAATTATGGCGAAAGACTTGGATGGCTTTATCTTAGGCATATTTCCTGGAAAAAAATCTCGTAAAACAAAAGATACGCGTTAAGCTGTAAAATATACTCACAATTAAATTTCGAAAAATTAATGGAAAATTTTCATTTAAATTATTGTTTTAAATGTTAAAATTTTATTGATTTACGTTAAAATTTTCTGAAGAATCCAGTATGTTTTTTGCAAAACAATGAAAAAATGGCATATATATTTTTATTTGAAAATTTAATGTGAATTAATGAGTTAGCATGCGACATCAAGTTATTTAGTATATGCGCCTCTTTCTAGTATAAAATTTCATTACACACAAAATATTTCCAGAGATAATATGATGAATGCATACTTGGTAAAATTTTTTTGGATTTTATCAAGTTTTGTTTAAATTATGTATTCCATTGTGTTGATTTTGTCTATGTGCTTACACGATTATCCTAAAATTCCTTCCACTTGACAAGTCATTTCGTACATTATCAAAAATTACTTAGTATTTTTTTTTATCTATTTCGACAACTGTTCTATAATGCTAAATCTTCACAAAATGTCAAATATAGTGCATTAATGTACCATTTTATATACATATTTTAATCAAGCATTACTTGGTAAAATGTAAGAACATAAATATGGACAAACATAACATATAATAGCTCGTTTCTCATACATACGTGTTAAAATTGAGAAATACTTCTTCCGACAACAAAAAAGAAAACACAAAACAGTTTGATCTCAAAGAAATACGTATTAAATAAATTAAACATTAACACAAATATATTAAAACTAAAAATTTATATGTGATTTAAGAAAAAGCCGAAACAAAAATGTGTGAAAAATGGTAAGTTTATTTTAGATATGTATTAAACAACTGGATTCTAACCCTAATTTTATTGTTTCTAGTTCAAAGTCATTGCAGTTGAGAAATATGATAGGTAATTCTTATTCTTGGAGCTACTTCACATTAGAGGTCTTCATATTAATCAGTAGAGGTATAATTTAAAATAATGACATGGATTTTTTTTTATTATTTTATAAATTAAATAATTTTTAATAAAGTAACAAAATATCTAAATATATGGAACAATTTATTAAACTATCTAGGGATTCTTATGGAATAGAATGAAAAACTTTAATGTGATTTTCTGCTTAACGGTCATACCAAGTTTTTGTAGTTAAATGATATTCTAATTTTGTAAAAATATTTTTTTGATTGACACACTTTACTAAGAATAGTTATTAGTTGAAATGCTCCTACTACACTTGGTAATATTATACCCTTTTTTTAATAAACGTTCCCCTAGATTTTTGTGTGTGTGATATGCTACAAATAATTGGTTCAAACAACTGTTTCGGAAATACAGTTGTTTTGTTTTATTTCATAGACAAAAATTGTAACCTAAGTTAAAAACAACAACTAATGATTACCACCACAAACAACTGTCATGGAGACACATACATTTGTGCTAATGTGGGTGATTCCCTGATTGGAATTCTTTTATCACCTATTTAGATTGTAATTCATTTAGTACAAATCACTTCAAAGATCACAGAGGACCCGATTTGTCGATCGTACAATGCCCATTTTATACATTGTAGATATGTTTTACGAGGAATGTTGGGTTTATTTTTTTTTTTAATATCTTGACCGGACTTTTAACCCAAAACCACTAAAGTCTGGCCTTTAAATTTTTTTTTATATTGTATAAGAAATATATGGAAAAAAGCATTGATGCATTGATCTTTCAATGTAAAAGATAAAGTCAAACAATATTTCAATCCCAAGTATGGCACCTTTGCTTCATCTTGTTTATCAAATATTTATGAAGAATTTCATAAAAAGTTTTGAAACTTCTTCAATATATTTATGAAACATTTCATATATGTATATAGAGTTGGAAGCCTGTCATCAATTTGTCCATTAATAAAACAGCTACATCATATTAATGAAGTGTTACATTAAACGAAAAAAAAAAAAAAAAAATATTATATAGAGACACAACTAATAATACAATTTAAATGGAAAATCACTGATAAGCCTGTCCATAAAAAAAGGCAGAAACTAGTCTAGTCTGATTTAAAAATTAATAGTGTTTATAATTTTTAGAGAAAAACGTTTATTCTTCTTCTTAACCTCAACATTTCTAAAATTAAATTTGTCAAATGCATATTAATTAAAAATTAATTGCGACTGTCTATATGACGTTTGGTGATCAGAGTTGGGCATACAAGGTAACGGAACTGATCGTCTTTAACTTGGTAAAGTCCAGAACCAATCCTTGCTCTTGCAACCAACTAAGAAGACTCACGACCTCCGACCCTTAGGGGCAGGTGGACACCGGGCAATGGTATTATGACATCCGTTATGGTACTAACTAGTGTGAACAACGAAGCTGTCGGGCTGGAGGCAATAAGTTGGCAGCCCCAACACCAGCCTTGGATGTAGAGGGTTAATCTCCCACTCATCCGAAACAAAATGATTAATGAAACCAGTAAAAAAAAATTTTCTGGCCCTATGTTCCAACTAGGAATCCCAGGAATATATGACGTTAATATATATATATGACGTTAATATAACACTGTAGTAAAATACATTATAAAATTTGCCCTGTGGCGATGTCTCAACTTAAAACGCAAAAGTTGTCAACATTGTGAAATAGAGACGGAGGAGATTAGAAAAACAAACAAAAATCTAAAAATAGAATATTTGTGTTGTTAGTGTTGTCACTTCTGAGTATAATATACAATAACAGAAAAAGCTAATAGGAAAGAAAACTGCAATTTAGCTGCATTAGATTCGAGGCCATACTTGGGTGTGATCGCTAAACGGTCATGACTTGGTATTGTTACGTTTGTAATGTAAGATGAGCGCAGGTTTGATTCTTACAGCCGCAGGTTGTTGAAAAATTTAACATATAGAGACAATCTGACAATTATAAGACACAAATAATAATACAATTTAAATGGAAAATCACTGATGAGCCTGTCCATAAAAAAGGCAGAAACTAGTCTAGTCTGATTTAAAAATTAATAGTGTTTATAATTTTTAGAGGAAAACGTTTATTCTTCTTCTTAACCTCAACATTTCTGAAAATCAATGAAGTTTTTCATAAACATGATAAAGCTTTTTCGCTGAGTGTATAGTAAAGTGACTTCAATTTTACTACACACAAAAAAAAATCGTTGGCAAGTAATTGGGAGCATTTCAACAAATAAAGTTTATTCGCAAAAATTATGCGAAAACTAGTAACATTTTACTAAAGTTTATTAGTTTCTACTAAGTTTTTACTAATTTCTACTTAATCTTAGAATAATTTATATGAAAAAACTTTATAAGTTGAAATGCTCCAAAATATTTGGCAACGATTTTTTTGTGTGTCGCAAACGCGAAAGAACGTTAAATTGTATGGGAAAAAACCAAAAAAAAATTTGACATCGAACAGAACATTTTATTTTTATAAGGGCAAAAATACTACCCGTAATTTTCCCCTTAACTTATTTCTATCCTCTAAAATCCCCGTAGACAAATAAATACCCACTAAGTCTAGGGAAAAACTTCTAACATGACAACACTGTCGTTGACGAAGAGAGCTATATGTATTTTGAAAGAGTAACTGATTTTGGTTAGAGACTATTTACAAAAGTCGTGATAATAATTTAGTTTTTGGTCAACGGTTTAATTTTATTTATTTATTTTAAATCGTTTGTATTTATTTTGAGGGCCTGTTATAAATATTTTTCATTGTTTTCATAAACGTTGGTACTATAATGTTGTTATTGCCGCGGTTGTTCACATACTGGCTTTTTTAAACGCTGTTGACAACATTTCGCAAATTGCTTGTAATTTTTTTTTCTTTGGGTGGTTTGATACCACTTTTTTTATAAATTTTTATGGTGTCATGTTGCGTAAAAATATACATACATTTAGTTTTAAGTTAATACTTCATTCAAATTATTGCTAATAAAAATGGGATTTTCTGACATTGAGATTTTGTTTTGTTCGATTTTGTTTAACTTGTTTTAGAATAACACAGGCCGACATTTTTAAAACATCAGACCTCAGAGTGTATACATAAAAATAGGAACAAACACTTGTAGACCTATATTTGGGAATTCGTTATTTTGTGCAGCGTTTTCTTAGTTTGCAAACGTGCTAACAAAGAAACTACACAGTTGTGAATCCGCAGATTTGAATGAATATCGGCTATGTTGTAAAGGACGACAAAATATTAGACACGTATTCTTTTAAGGTGCGCAATCTCAAGTTAAGGGGTTAAAAAGTTAAAAGGTTAAAGACGTATCCACTGATAAATGAAACACGTACGTTAGGGTTGCCCGGCAAAGGGAGTTTTTACGAATTCGCTTGAGTAATAGAACTCAAACGATGCGTATTTAAGAGCTGTATACTAAAAATATAACTACACTTTTTAGCGAATATTTTTAGGTACCGATGTGCGTTCAAAAATGTTAAGGTTTGTCCAAAAATAATTGTCTTACTTTTTATCGAAAAAGGGCTCAAAAGTTTCGTTATGTAGAGCATATTATCAATTAGAAATTGATTGCTCTCTAATGGAATTATTTTTCAATTAAATAATAACACATTTGATTATAAAAAAGAAGGAAAAAACCAAATGGATAAAGCGTTGTTTGCATACCAAATGTTTTTCATAGCTTGAATTTTATAACACTGAATTTAAACCTGCATGTAATTCTCATATAGTTAGCAGATTTATTCATACTTAATGTGAACAAATTCATACATTAATTCGTCTTTTTTCTATTGAAACGTAGGTACTGTGGCATAAACAAATTTTTGGATTTTTTTAATTACTAGAAAATAGCCCTGTTTTAAAATCAGAGTGTTTTTAAAAATGATTTTTAATTTATTGTTAGTTTTGTTTTAAAAAGTGGTTACATTTTATTAAACAAAATTTAACTTTAAAAATTTCCTTTATCAATTTTATGATAATGTTCTAGAATGAATAAATATTCAGATTTAAACTTCAGAAATTAAATTATTAAACTTAAAAAAGTAATAAACCAAATAAGAATTTATAAAAAATCTTATTTAAATGAATTCAAAATATTTATTACTAACACATAAACATTTATAAAAAAGAACTACATGCATCTATACATTAGAGGTGTTCCACTTTGTATGGCCGTTTTTCAAAATGAGTTCTAAAGTCAAGATATGGGCTAGTTTGGTTCCTTTGTATGTAAAAACATTTTCTATGAAGTTTGGTGCGGATTGGATAAAGAAAACACGAGGCGGAAATCGATTGAAAATTGAAAGTGTGTTTTGTATGGGGGAAAAATGGCTTTTTTTGGGTTTATTCAAAAAATTGTTAATATTGAAGCAGTTTTTATTCCATATTATAAATTAATCGAGATGAAGACAAAATAGTGTTTTCAAAAAGATATAAAAATCCAAAATCGGTTGAGAATTACCCGAGTAAAAAAAATAGCCCAGCCCACATCCTAAACGTTTTCGAAATTAAATACCAAAATATTTTTTTTTACTTAGCCCATATCTTGACTTTAGAAATCACTTTATTTTTTTTGGACGCCTTTAATATACATATTACAAAAAACAACAACAATATGTTGATGTAGTCTTGTTTTTTAAATGCTTTCAAGCGATGGTTAAAAAAAAAATTTGAAGCAAGTTGCGAACTTGAGCAACTATTAAATTGATTAAATTAACTTTTTATTGACAGCTTTTAAAATGTTCAACAAATTAATTTAATTAAAATAAGTTGGAAAATATTGTTTTCTATGTAAGGTATTTGTTTACTTATTTTGACCATTGACGACCACTGCCCCATTGATTTTTCATAGAAGGAGTTGAAAAAAAAAATATGTTTTATGATACATTTCTTTAGAAATTTAGGGTCTATAAACTCGAATACGCAAAAAAAAAATTAAAAAATTTAAGCAGTTTAATTTCGGCAGGGCAACGGGTTAATATGGACTAAGTGGATTTAATTTTTTTTATGGATTTGAAATAAATAATTATTATTTCAGTGCAGTTAAAAAATCTAGTAATCAATTGAACAACCATGATGTGCAGGAGCTGTGGTTTCAACAAGACGACGCAACATGTCACACAGCTCGTGCCACCATTGATTTATTGAAGGAAACGTTTGGTAACCACATAGTTTCACGTTTCGAATCAGTGAATTGGCCTCCAAGATCGTTCGATTTAACAACGCTGGACTATTTTCTGTGGGGATATGTGAAGTCGCTAGGCTACGCCATATTTAAATTATAATGCCAGAAGATTATTTTTCGAATAAAGTAAATTTCATGTCAATTTAAAAAAATCATCTTTGTTTTATTCCATTTCAAAGTTCTATACCTCTATAAAAACCAGCCTGTATAAGCAAATATAAGAATAACCTAAAAACATCTCTAACAAATACAGCTTGAAATTTTCATAATTTCATGATTATTTAGGACTTGTATTTATTAGTCTAAATAGTACTATCTTTTCAAATAAAAAACAAACTCTAGCTTATTTTTGGTTGCCCTAGTAATTATCTATAACTATATAAGAGTAGCGTGACTGAGATACTGAGTGACTGAGTGACTGAGTGACTGAGGGCTGAGTGACTCAACATCGCCCAGCCAAAACCTCTGGACCTAGGAACTTGAAACTTGGTAAATATGTTCCTCCTCCGACTTAGACCTCCACTAAGAAGCGATTTTTTGATATTCCAACGGACAAGACCACAAAGTGGAAAAACTCCTCCTTTTTTGGAAAATAATGTCCCTTTTCCCCAGCCAAGACCTCTGGACCTAGGAACTTGAAATTCGGTACATATGTTCCTCCTCCGGCTTAGACCTCCACTAAGAAGCAATTTTTGGATATTCCTACGGAGAAGGCCAAAAAGTGGAAAACTCCTTCTTTTTCGGAAAATAGTGTCCATTTTTCCGAAAAAAGTACCTTTTTCCAAAAAAAAAAAAGTACCGAAAACGAAGTCCAAAAAAAGTACCTTCTTTCAAAAAAAGTACCTTCTTCCAAAAAAAGTACCAAGAGAAAAAGTACCAAGAGAAAAAGTACCAAAAACGTTAATTTTCAAAAAAAAAGTACCAAAAAATTTTTATTTTTACCAAAAAAAAAAGTACCAAAACTATTGACAAAAAAGTACCAAAAAAGTTAAATTTTCCAAATAAGTACCAATTTCAAAAATGTCCCTTTCCAAAAAAGAGTACTGAAATTTTCAAAGAAAATAATTACCAAAAAAAGCCCCTTTCCCAAAAAAAAGTACCAAAAAATGTACCCTTTCCAGAAAAAAAGTACCAAAAAAAAGTAAAATTTCAGAGAGAAAAAGTTCCGAAAATGTTCATTTTAAAAAAAAAGTACCAAAAAATTTTTCTTTTTACCAAAAAAAAAAGTACCAAAACTATTGGCAAAAAGGTACCAAAAAAAATAAATATTCTAAAAAAGTACTGATTTCAAAAATGTCCCTTTCCAAAAAAAAGTACCGAAATTTTCAAAAATAAATAATTGCCGAAAAAGTCCCTTATCCAAAATAAAAGTACCAAAAAATGAGAAAAAGTACCGAAAATGTTCATTTTCAAAAAAAAGTACCAAAAAATTTTTCTTTTACCAAAAAAAAGTACCAAAAATATTGGCAAAAAAGTACCAAAAAAATTAAATATTCCAAAAATGTACTGATTTCAAAAATGTCCCTCTCCAAAAAAAAGTACCGAAGTTTTCAAAAAAGTTCCTTATCCAAAATAAAAGTACCAAAAAAATTTAATTTTCTTAAAATGCATCAATTTCAAAATGTCCCTTTCCAAAAAAAAAGTACCGAAATTTTCAAAAAAAAAAAATACCGAAAAAGCCTATTCCAAAAAATGTACCCTTTTCAGAAAAAAGTACAAAAAACTATTGTAAAAAAGCACCAAAAAAAATTTTCTCTTTCTGAAAAAGTACCAATTTCAAAATAGTACTTTTTCCAAAAAAAAGTACCTTCTTCAAAAAACCTACATCTTCCAAAGGAAAAAGTACCGAAAACGTTAATTTTCAAAAAAAGTACCAAAACTATTGCCAAAAAACTACCAAAAAAATTAAATTTTATAAAAAAGTACCAATTTGAAAAATGTTTCTATCCAAAAAAAAGTAACGAAATTTAAAAAAAAAAAATACTTACCGAAAACAGTCCCTTTTCCAAAAAAATTACCAAAAATTTTACCCTTTTCAGAAAAAAGTACATTTTCCAGAGAAAAAGTACCGAAAAAGTTCATTTTCAAAAAAAAATACCAAAAAAATATTCCAAAAAAAGTACCGAAATTTTCAAATAAAATAATTGCCGAAAAATACCCTCTTAAAAAATACCAAAAAATGTACCCTTTTCAGAAAAAAGTACAAAAAACTGTTGTAAAAAAGTACCAAAAAAATGTTCTTTATCTAAAAACGTACCAATTTCAAAATAGTACTTTTCCCCTAAATAAGTACCTCTTTTTCAAACCATAAGTATCTTTTCCAAAAAAAAGTACCTTTTCCAAAAAAAATTACGAAAAAGTTCCCTTTTCAAAAAAAAAAAACCTTTACCATTTTACCAAAAAAAAAAGTACAAAAAAAAAAATTATTTTTCTGCGAAAGTACCAAATTCCAAAATAAAGTACCAAAAAAGTTTCTTTTCCAAAAAAAGAGGTACCAAAAATGTTTCTTTTTCAAAAAAAATTGCAAAAAAAATTTAATTTTTCTAAAAAAGTATTGGAAAACAGTACAAAAAAATAATTTTTCTAAAAAAGTACTAATGTAAAAAAAGTACTTATTCCAAAAAAATATCCTTTCCAAAAAAAAGTATTTTTCGCACAAAAGTATTTTTTCCAAAAAAAGTACACAAAAAATAAATTTTTCTAAAAAAAAAGTACCAATTTCAAATATGTACTCCTTCCAAAAATCATTTCCATTTTTCAAACAAAAAGTACCAAAAGTATTAAATTTTTCTAAAAATGTAGCAATTTCTTCTTTCTGTATCTTCCAAAAAAGAGTACCAAAAAAAGTACATTTTCCGAAAAAAAAAATACCGAAAAAGTACGTTTCAAAAAAGTGCTTCTTCCCAAAAAACACCTTTTCCAAAAAAAGATACAATTTCCAAACAAAAAAGAAAATAAATAAAATTTTCTAAAAAAATACCAATTTCAAAAAGAACTTTTTCCATAAAAAACAGTAATTTTTCCGCAAAAAATACCTTTTCCTAAAAAAATTTCCAATTTCAAAACAATACTTTTTCCAAAAAAAAAAATAATATTAGCGAAAATTTTTTAGCTTTTCCAAAACAAAGTACCAAAAAAAAATTACTTTTTCTAAAAAAGTACCAAAAATACAGAAAAAATACATTTTTTCAAAAATTAAATTACAGTTTGAAAAAATTACTTTTTCCAAAAAAATTTATAATTTTTGAAGTGCTTTTGCCATTTTTTTTGTATTTAAAATTAAAAAAAAAAAAATTAAAAAACAACACTCAATGAAAAAAAGTCCCGGTTCAACGAATGTCAAACTTTTCACACTGAAGTAACGCTTTAACAAACAAGTCGAACGAAAATAAAAAATATATAAATTTAAAAAATATAAATAATAATTGCATAGTTTTGTTTTTTATTCGGTTTGTTGTTTAACGAATACTCGATTTAACGAACAACCTAGACGTCCTGTAATTCGTTTAACCAGAATTCTACAAAATTTTCTACAAATATAATTTATAATTACGTTCTAATTTTCTACACTTTTTCCCGTATAAACTTTATTTTAGTGGTTTTTTACACTTATCGTGTTACAATCTTAGACTACAAATAGAGGTTAAAATATTTCGTGTATATTTTTTTTTCATATTAATGTATATAATCTATACATATAAAGAAGTGGTGTGAGTGACTGACTCAACATCGCCCAGCCTAGACTCCTGGACCTAGGAACTTAAAATTTACAAGGGATTTTCCAATATTTCAATGGAGAGTGCCAAAAAGTGGAAAAAGTTTTCCGTTTTTGCATAAAAAGTAACGGCATTTTTAAAAAACTAACCGTTACTTTTTTAACACATAAAAGTAACGGTTTTTTTAAAGAAACAGTTTAATCAACAACTAACTGTTTTTGTTTTTTAAGTAGCGATATTTTTCAAAAAATAACGGGTTTAAAAACGTAACTGTTGTTTAAAAAAAATAGCGGGTTTTAAAAAAATATAATGCGTTTTTTTTAAGTAACTTTACTTTTCAAAAAAAGAACGGGTTTGTAAAACAAAAAGAAACGTTTTTTTTTTTTTAAAAAAGGAACGTTTTTTTTAAGTATTTTTTTTTCAAAACTTAACGGTTTTTGTCATGGTACTTTTCAAAAGAA
Source organism: Delia radicum (assembly GCA_021234595.1). Taxonomy (NCBI): domain Eukaryota; kingdom Metazoa; phylum Arthropoda; class Insecta; order Diptera; family Anthomyiidae; genus Delia; species Delia radicum. The sequence continues at coordinate 191,724,232 of CM037851.1, read as the reverse complement.
TAACGGGTTTAAAAAAAAGTTTTTTTTTTTACAATATGGAACTTTTTTTTAAGTAACAGTAGTTTTTATCTGTCTATCTATTTATATAAAAGAGAAGTGTGATATACTGAGTGACTCAACATCGCCCATCCTAGCACCTGCTCCTAGAAACTTTAAATTTGGTATATAGGTTCCTCCTGGGAAGGTACCCTCCACTAAGATGGGATTTTTTTATATTACATCGGAGATGGCCAAAAAGTGGGAAACTGGGCCAAATAACCGAAAAATTGGTATACAGTTTCCTCCTGGAAAGGAGAATTCAAATAAGACGGAATTTTTTGATATTCCAACGAAGATGGCCAAAAAGTATTCAGATAAAAAAATATCGTTTTCCAAAAAAAATACTTTTTCAAAAAAAAAGTACTTTTTCCACAAAAAAATACGTTTTTATAAACAAGTGCTTTTACCAAAAAAATGGACTTTTCCCGGAAAAGGTGCTTTCACCAGAAAAAAGACTTTTTCGAAAAAAAAAAAAAATGCTTTTACCAAAAAGTTGTCAAAAACAAAAAAAAAAAAAAATACTTTTTCAAAAAAAAAGTTAAGATTTTTTTTCAAAAAACTACATACTATTCTAAAAAATAATTTTATTTTTTTTGATAACAAATTTTCAAAAAATCTAAAAAACTGTAAGTTTGTAAAAATTTGAAGAATACATATAACAATTTTCATGTTATATTAATTTTCATGATCATGGCACGATGGGTTATTTCCAAAAAGTTCTTTAAACAAGTACTTACTAATTAAACATGGCCAAATGAAGACCTCCACTAAAAGTAAAGAGTCCCATTTTACGACCATTGGCTAAAAAGTAGAAATATAGGTTTTCTGTGATGTAGGCTAATACACTGAAAATGCACTTATTGAATTTTCCACTGAAAACGTGGTATTACCGGGATTTAAAATGTTTAAGAAGTGCTCATCTTAATCAAACTGTTAAGCTAAATCTGAAACTTAAAACTTAAGTTGTTTCCAAAATAGGCAGATCAGTAAAAATTTGGTTTTTGAAAAATTTTATAAGAACATGGAAACTCGATTAATTGATAGTCGAAACATTGAATTTTATATGTAGTTATAAAAACATGCGCACTGAGTAGGGCTAATTAGGAACTCGGAGATGAAGAGGATAGAATGTTAAAAACCCCTAAAATAATTAAATGTTTGCCTTTAAGACATCGAAAAAGTTTTTGCATAAATTGATACCATTTTTTCACAAAAATATTATATTTAAGTTTCAATATTTCAAGTAGTTCCAAAAATAATAGTCTTTTGAACTAAAAACTTCATTCACATTGTATGTATTTTTTAATTTTCATTAGCATTGTTCTCTCTTTTTTATAAATCAATTTTAATCTAAATTGAAAAAAAAAAATAAAAACAACAGAAAAAATTACAAAATGTATTCCCGTTTTTTTGGCTCAGAAAAAGTATTTTTGTTAATTATTACAATTTTTAATTTAAGTACAAAATAAGTACATCTACAGTCTTATTTCTACTTCTAATTTACACACAATTTTATTCAAGCTAAAAACAATGCTACATTGATGTGAAATATAATAAAATAAGTTGGTCTTTCATTTGCGCCATTACTTTTTAATGTTGGACTCTTTGTTCATACGGGTCGCGGAAGCTTTACCAGCCCTGGTCCATATATATATTAAGAGCATTTGTGGATACCCCGATGAAACGAAAATTTTGACTGTTTTATAAAATAGAATATTTTTCGAAAAAATTTCGTGGCTCCTGGTCCTAACCAAGGTCCAATTTTTGATAGGGATGTCGTTATCACGGGCGTAGGGTAAAGGCAGGAGTAATACATATTTTCATCGACTTTCCTTTAACTTTATCAGTTTTCAAGCTATAGGTCATATTCTAAAATCAGATAAGGAGCGCAGTCTTGAATACTTACCAGGTAATATCATATTTTAACAATAAAATTTAACAAATAAATTCTGGAAAATAGTTTTGAAAAATAACACTCAAAAATGGTTAAGCCACAGGAAATTTTTACTATTTTGTTAAAGAAGATTAACTTAAATCTATGCTTAAGTCAGTTTTTAAATACAAAATGGGTTCAAAAATAGTCAACTCGATTTAAAACACATTCAATAGATTTTTTATGTTTATTGTTTTGGAAATACATGGAATTCCGTTCTGAAATTTTAGTATAACAGTTTTTGTAGAAAAGTTTCTACTATCGAAAAAAAAAACTTGGAATTCTGGAAGGCCCATAATGAAGATGTACTCTTAAAATTAAAAAGTGAAAAATTTAAAAAATAAATTTATGATCGGGAGATAAAAATCGTATAGGACCAAATTTTGTTTACAGGTTCCACAATTTCCTGCTTTTGTTTTCATTGGTTGCCCAGGACCAAATATTTTTTACAGGTTCCCAATTTCATGCTTTTGTGTTCATTTGTTAAAAAGAGTAAATAATTTTGCTGCAGTTGAAACCTACAAGTTTTAAGTGAATATGTAAATTTCTTTCAGAGTTGTAAAGAATACCATTTACCAACTTTTGCTCTTTTTTAAACCTATAACTTCTAAATATTCAAAATCTTCTATATCTTAAAAATCCTAGACGCCGTTAACGGTAGTTTTTAATATCGGAATATATAAAGATTTCATCTTTTAATAATTAAACATTAAAATTGTTTGCTTAATTCCAAGTTCCTAGCTCCAGTGGTTTGAACTTTGTGATTAATGGCCATTTATCCTATTACTATGGTTTTATATTAAATTCCAAAAAGTTTTTCTTCAGTGAATTACCTGAAGTGTTTTGGACAAAAGGAGACTTTTCCCCGTAAACATTTCCAAAAATCCCATCTTAGTGGATGTATATACGAGGGGAAGAACCTACATGCCGAATTTCAAGTTCCTAGCTGCAGCGGCTTGGCCATGGTGATTAAGGGGACATTTTTTTCTTTGTGCCAGATTCTCATTGAGTTTTTATAGGGAATTCCAAAAAGTGTATTTTAAGTGCATTATCCATTACTCTATTTGAAATTACAGATTTCTAGCAGAAGAGGTTTAAGCAGAAAGATAAGATGGATATTTTTTATCGTAACAATTTCCAAAAATAGTCTACGATTTCAGATTTCTAGCGAAGAGGTTTAAGCAGAACGTTAAGCAAAACACTTTTTTGTTTTTTTGTGCAACCTTTTAATTATTTCCAAAAATCATGTTTCCGAGAATTGTGTCTACGCCGGAGACAGAGCCTTCATACCAAATTTGAAGTTCCAAGCCCATGCGGTTAAAGCTGGGAGATTACTTATTAACATTTGAACCCCATTTTAACTATATTTTTATTTCAAAAAGTAGTTAATTAGTCTGTACATCAACACATATTTTATACTGGCGGACAATGCCCACAAGGTTGTTAGCGTAGATAAGACGTTTTTTTTTTGCGTTAAAGTTCAAAATGTAATTTTTATTGGACAATACAATAAAGTATTACCTATTTTATTTAACAGATTTGCAGAAATTTTTTACTCAGCGAAGCCTGCTTCGGACATACCGCAGAGTAAAAAACCCCTAAGTCCGGCCGCAGGCCGGCTACACAGAAAAACTTTAATACTCACACAATCTTCTTTTAAAATTTGTCTTTGAAGAATATGTATATTTTTTACTGGGGATTATTAGCATAATAATGTTAGGCATAGTTCCTATGTTGGTTTGAGAGTTATGATAGAAACATTTCAATTCATAATTCCCAAATCGGAAATTGGGATAATGTCATGTCATTCCTGCCTAAAAATGTAGATCCCCAAATGAATAACTTCTTATAAAAATCGTCCAGGCCCAAATATTTTTTTTTTACAAATTTTTTGCTTTTGTGTTCATTTGTCAAAAAGAGTATATAATTTTGAAGCACTTGGAACCTAAAAATTTCAAGAGAATAGGAAAATGTATTTAAAAGTTATGAATAAGTACCAACTTTTACCCCTTTTTATACAGTTAACTTCTGAATATCCAAAATATTTTATAACCTAATTTTTATTATACTTGACTAGCTTAAAAGTCCGAGATATCGTTACCAATAGTTTTCAATGTCGGAATACATTAAAAAGAAAATGATTTCCTGTTTCAAATGGTTCGAAATGGTTCGAGAAGATGTTTAAATTTTAAGCATAAAGCAATTGTATATGTCATTAAGAGGACACTTTTCACCTTTAAATCCCTATTTATGACAAGTTTTGAATAAAAACGCAGAAAGTATATCTTAAGTGAATTACGATATAATTACCTAATGGTTTTGATTATGATGTTAAATAGAGATTGTCCGTTTTTGCCCCTCTCTTGGTTGATGTCTACGCTTAAGAGAACCTAAATGGAAAATCTCAAGTTCCCAGCTCCTACGATTTGAGCCGGGCTATTAACGGTCACTTTTCCTTTTTAACCCCATTTATACAACGTTTTAATTGTAAGTTCAAAGAAACACATATTTTAAAAGTCAGATTTGTAGCCAAATGTTATTTGGCAAAATATTAAAAAGTAGATTTGACCTTCACCGTAAGAAATTTCACCATATAAATTTCTTATTAGATAATGTCTGCTCCAGACGAGGAACCTTCAAGTCAAATTCAAGTTCCTTACTCCAGCGGTTTAAGCTTTGTGATTAGTCCCAATTTTAAGCCCCGCTTTTATGGTGAGTTCCAAAAAAATATTCTTCAATGTTTTCCTTTTTATCCATCCCCGCTAAGTTTGCAAAAATCCCGTCTTAGTGGATGTCTTATTTAATAACAATTTGAAGTTGAATATATTTTTACCATTTTTATCAAGTTTTTATTGGAAATTTCAAAAAGTATATTTTCGATAAATTAGCGCATACATCAGGGAATACATATCCTAAAATAAACATTTCTATACAAAAGGGTTGGGCAGTAAATCAAGAGGAAACCTTTTCACTTTTTGCTCCATTACGTAAACATTTCCAATAATCCCATATTTGTGGATGTCTACGCCAGAGGAGGAACGTACATGCCGAATTTCAAAATCAAGCGGTTTGGGCTGAGTGGTTACGGGAACATATTTGCCTTTGCACCACATTTTTATCAAGTTTTATTGGAAGTTCCTAAAGGCAAATTTTAGATTTCCAGCTGAAGGGGTTTAAGTAGGACGATAAGGGGACGACTTTTTATCCCTTTTGTCCTAACAATTTCCATAGGTCGTGATTAGTTGTACACGATCAAGAAGGAACCTCCATGACAAATTGAAGTTCCAAGCTCCAGTGGCTTAGATTGGGTGTTGAGCCTGTACTAAATCCCTTTTAAATACAATTTTTACTATGTTTTTATTGCATATTTTAGAAATTATTTTTCCAGTAAATTAGTCCATATACCAAAGAGCACATAATTATAGTAACGGGCAATCCCTTTACAGCGTTTTAATTAGAAGTTCAAAGAAACACATTTTAAAAGTCAAATTTATAGCTAAATGTTATTTGGGATGACATTTAAAGGAAGATTTCGCTCTCACGGTAAGAATTTCTTTAAATTTATTCTTAGATAATGTCTTCGCCGGTCGAGGAACTTTCAAACCAAATTTCAAGTTCCTTACTCCAGCGGTTTAAGCTTTGTAATTAATCCCAATTTTTCTTATTAAAACCCCTTTTTACTGTAATTCCATCTTTGTGAGTGGATGAGAAACCTACATGCCGTATTAAAAAATCAAGCGGTTTGGGCTGTGTGATTAAGGGAACATATTTGCCTTTTTTGTTTAAAATTCCTAAAGGTATATTTTAAGTGCTGTAGCCCATAGATTATTGGCTAATGCACTTGAAATTTCAGATTTTTAGCCAAAGGGGTTTAAACAGGACGATAAGGGGAGGACTCTTTATCTTTTTGTACTACATACTAACAATTTCCTAAAATCGTGATTAGATGTATGTGATGGAGAAGGAACCTCAATGATAAATTTAAAGTTCCAAGCTCCAGCGTTTTAGGCAGCGAGATTTGCCGGTATTAATATCTTATGAATACCATTTTTACCATATTTTTATTGCATATTTTAGAAATTATCTTTTCATTAAATTAGAACTCATACCAATGAACACATAAGTAATGGTAACGTGAAAGCTCACTAGGTTGCTATCATAGATAACACGTTGTTTTGCCTTAAAGTTTAAAATGTAATTTCTATTGGAAAACGGAATAAAGTATTTACTTTTTTATTTTACAGCCTTCCAAAAATGTTTTACTCAGGGAAGCTGTCTTTGGACATACCACAGAATAGAAAAATCCTAAACCTGGCCGCAGTCCGTCTACGCAGAAAAACTGTAATATATTGGGGGTTAAGACAAACATATTTTCATTCGTAATTCCCAAATTGTAAATAGTGATAATGCCAGACCATACCTGCCTAAAGGTTTGGATGCCATCTCTACTACATTGTGTTTTATTTTCCTTAAATTATTAAATTCTTATCCAAAATCAATTACATTTTAAACTTGAAGGCAAAACAATGTTGTCCCCATGCTAACAATGCAGCGGGCATACCCCTATTAGTACTAAAAATACATCTTAATCCGCTATAGTTCGTACCATAGTGTGGACGTATCCCAACGTCATAGGGATGAGCCCTCTTGGTCGGTTAGGGTGGGTAACCGTCCGTAAAAAATGTTTATACAAACAAAAACTAATTAAAATTATTAATTATAGGTAAATAAAAACCAAACACAAACTACATTGTTATGAAGCTTCAAACTCCTGCAGCTAGAGTTTGCAGGCAAGGATTTGGATCTGTGATCAACATCACATGAATTCTGTATAATATTCCACATGTTGGTCATAATATAAAAAAATATTCACAAAACTTACAATGAATAAAAATTTTTAGGCAGAACTACACGCAGAAAAAAGAGCATCGTTTTATAATAGTTTTAGAGCATCATGTAATGACTACAATTCGTAGCAATCATATTATGATCCTAAATGACGATAAAATCGCCTTCGGTAATCGTAATATGATCATCCAGAGTCATGTATATGATAATAAAATCAAAGTATGATAATTTCAATCAATCATACCTTTTCTCTGCGTGTAGGGGCACTCCGGGCAAGCCCGGCTTTAGCCGGCTTGTATTACTATATATGTATAATGGATTGTATTTAGCTTACAATTAAAAAAATAAATAAAATGTAAGTAAAATACAAAATACAAATTTTTAATCTACAACAAAATATAAAAAAAGTAATTAAAAAAGTAAGAAAATATAAAAAGATTAATCTCAAATAAGAAATTATAACAAAACGCTTTGAAATGCAATAAGCTATGTACAGACGGTTGTCACATCTTACAATATTGTCAGAAAAATTTCAGAAAATGTCTAGCAACAGTGTGAACTTACAACTTTTGTCTTGCAACATTGTCAGAAAAAGCATTGTCTGAACATTGTAAGACAATAATATTGTCAGATATCTGACATTCGTGTGAACACCCTACGTTGCCATTGTCAGATAATTGCAAGACATTGTAAACAATTTTTAATTGGCAGATGTGTTTAAATTAATGCATCTGACAATGGCAGTATTGTCACAGCAATGTTTCTCGCGGGATCTCTCTCGGACCTAGCCTATTTATGTTATAAGGGTATATTAATACTCCTGTGGAGCAAAAATTTTGTCCGCTTTGGTCTATCTCGCTTAGTTTTGGAGATACTGAACATTTTAAAATATCGCCATTTTGTAAAATGGCTTGTATCTCGAAATCTAAGCATGATATCGCAAAATGGACAACACAAATGTGTACAGTGTTCCGATTCCAATCATTCCCCGTTTCATTCCATATCGTTCTATTTTGGACCAATGTTCCATTCTATTATCGGAATGATTACATTTTTATTTTCACGTACGACAGCACAATTGTGTACAGTGCTCCGATTCCAATCGTTCCCCGTTTCATGTCATATCGTTCCATTTTGGACCAATGTTCCAATCCATTATCTGAGTGATTAAATTTTTATTTTCACGTACTTTTTGGGTAAAAAAATAATTTTTTTTTTATAAAAAATTAATCTTTCGGAATATTTCCCAAACCTAGGATATTTGAATTCAGTCAATTGCAATTTTCTTCCTTAAATTAATTCATTACTAATGGCAATGGAATTTTAAATCATTACCATTAGTCAATGAAATCAAATCAATGAAATTCATTATCATTAATTAAACAAATGGTAATGAAAATAATTTCATTACAATTGATATCAATGAAATTGTAATGAAATCATCAATTAATTAGTTCTGGCAATGTCTAACAACAGATCTGGCAATTTTTGCCATAAAAGAATCTGACAAACGTGTGAACTGACAATTTTCGTTAGCAGATAAATTTATTGTTTGACAATTGTCTGACAATGAAATTGAAAGGTTTTCTTACAATCATCTGAACTGACAATTTACCTTTTGCATAGCATGTTTCATTGTCTGTACATTGCCAGCATATTGCCAGATCTTACAATATTGTAAGATCTGACAACCGTCTGTATATAGCTTTCATGTGGATTAATACTAGGGAATTTGCAAAATTTGTAAATTTTTTTGATGTGTTATGCTTTTTCACACGCTATTTACTCGTACCTACATCTACTATTTCCCAGTATTCTGTCATTTTCAAAAGAGAATATACAATAATTTGAAAATTCGTATCGCCAATAACGGGAAATAGTAGATATGAGTGGATAGCGTGTGAATTGCCACTTATTTGAACTAAAAACATCATTAACTGATTTGTTCAAATTATTCATAATAAAAATAATAAAATGGTTTTTAAAAATATGTATTTAAAAATCAAATTCGTAATTTCCAAATTAATTAATTAAAAATACATATTTTATAATAAAAGTAATAATTAAAATTAAAAATCTATTCAATAAGTTTTTTAAAAAGCAACAAACGAATGCGTATACAAAAGATTATATTTAAAACATAAGAAACAATAGTAGAGAACTTGAACTGGAGGAACTTGAAACTTGGTACCTGTTGGTACCTTATCACGAGTATATATTTGTAGTGTCGGGATTTTTGGTAATTCGCACAGGGATGGGCAAAAACGGGAAAAACTCCACTTTGCAGGGCTGGCCAAACCGCTGATCCTAGAAACTTCAAATTTGGTACGTCAGTTCGTTAACAGGAAGTGACATCTGCATAGAGCGGATTTTTGGAAATTACTACGGGGAGGTGCTAGGTAATTTGAAGTTTGGTATGTGAAGTTTTGTATCACTAGAAAACATCTGTATTTTTGGCATTTCTGGCCATTCCCACCGGGAGGGGCAAAAAGAGGAAAATATCCCCCTTGCCCAAACCATTAATGCTAGGAAATTTATTATGTGAGTTTCTAATCCGAAGAAGACATCTGTATAAATCGAGATAAAAACATGGCTTAATTCTTCCCTTGGAGGCCATGCCAAACCAATAAAGCGAGAAACTTAGAATTTGGTATATGGGTTCCTTACCATGAGCAGTAGGGCTAAAAGGTTAAAAAAGTATAACCTTGGCGGCCTTGCCAAACCGCCAAAGCTAGGAACTTAAAATTTGGTATTTGAATTCTTTATCGGGACTAGACATATGTATAGAGCAGACATGGTATTGACGGGAATTTTTGAAATTTACATGAGGAGGGGCCAAAAGGGCAAAGTCTCACGTTTTTTCTTAATCAGGAGTAGCGATCTGTGTATGAAAAAATTTCCCCGTTGGCAGCCCGCCCAAACCCCTTTGGCCAGAAATTTGGAATTTTAAATTTATGTCCAGGCTCGTGGTAAAACTAGAGGTTAAAGTATTTAAATTTATCCCTTCTTTAACCACTTCATTGTGGATCTTGATATATGGTATGTGAGTTCCTGAAAAGATTTTTGGAAATACCTACTGGGAGAGCCAGCAAGTGGTAAAGTCTGCCCCTTGACGGGCTTTGAAAACCGTTTAAGTGATGTACTTGAAATTGGGTGGATGGGTCTTTAATGGCTAAAAGTTTTAAATTTAAATCATATGTTCCTTGGAATATATCCTTAATTACTGCTAAGGTTCTTTTAGAATTTTTACGGGGAACGTAATAAAAATCGTGGTAAATAGTAAACTTTTATTACAGTCATTACTTTATTTTTTTATAAGTGATCATCTGTTATAGTAAAGAAAACTATTTGTATAAATATAAAAAATTTAATTAAATATTAAATAAATTAATGTGTTTTGTAAATGAAATGTTTCACGTTTAAATTTTTAATTTTATTATTTTTTAATATACTAACTAAAGTATGCGTATACTATTTATTAAAAATTTAAATTTATAAAATATAAAAGATAAAGAAATATAAAATTAAAAATTAATAATAAGTCGACAAAATAAAAATAGATTAAATAAAGAGCATTGTTAAATTTAATAAAGCGCATTGTTAAAACAATAAAATAATTATTCGATTTGATTAAATAAATTTGTTAAAATAACTAATTTCTGTTAACACATTTGACGATATTTCGTCAAAATAACAATCCAAAAATAGTTAAACGTCAAAAAATACATTTACTAAGCAATTTGTTAAACGAACGAACAGGTTTTGTTGGTTGTATAGAGATCACCTTTCATCAATTATGCATGTTATTTAGTTGATTTTACCGCTGTTATTGGTTCCGTGTGGAAATTATCATAATATTTTGATCTACGATACCTATTTTTTGAGATATAGGTTTCAAAGTTTAATTATTGACTAATTAACTGCTTGGTTGGAAACAAAAAAAAAATTGGGAATAAAACTGCAAAAAAATATCTATATAGCATTCAAGAGTACACGACAGAATAAAAAAAAAAAAATATTTTGATCGCGAAAAACAGCACGACTTTTTATAGGTAGGTCAAAAGTTTCTATGAGAAAAATAATTGTTTATTTATATTTTATTTATACTCACTAGGGTGGGGCGATTTGAACATCTTAATGGGCGCTTCGCGTTTCTGATTCTTGGGATTGTACTGAGCAAAAAAGTCCACTAGACCATACGTCTACGGTGAAAATCGAGCTTCCACATTTTGACTTTTTAGCCGTATTTTGTGAAAGTAACAATGTGTGGGATGGACATATCTCAGGAAGTAGTAGGAGCTTATCCAAGATTATGTTATCAATCTCTTCTTTGGAAGATTCTCTAGCAGATTAATGCATCAATCTGTTTGAGTGTGGGGTTTAAGGGGTTAATTTTTAATTGTAAAATAGGGCTTTTTTGCAGTAAAGTCAAAATCTGGAAGCTCGATTTTCACCGTAGACATATGGTCTACTGGACTTTTTTGCTCAGTACAATCCCAAGAATCAGAAACGCGAAGCGCCTATTAAGATTTTTTTCCTTCCATACTAATCGCCCCACCCTAATACTCACACTTATAACACTTTTAACGAAACCCATTATTTAAAAAGTTGTTGAGCAACAAAACTATTAAACACTTTAAGAAAATATTTAAAGGCAAAAGTCAAAACGGCATGGCCGGTTTGCGTGATAGAAGTTCATTTTTTCGCAAATTTTATTTTTTGCACCCACTCTATCGTGGAGCGAGAAAAAAAACAACTTTGCAATTTTCATATATTTAATGGGTACTCTATTGCCCATGATATGTTAATATGTAAGTTTTAATGAATAGTGCAGTATTTAAAAGCTAATCTTGTTTATATTCAAACTAATTGTGATCGAATACCAAACAACTAATTACCATAAACAAATCTATTTTAAATGGCATACAATAAGATTAATTAAATAGTTAACACCTCATAGTATTTTCTAGTTAACATAGCAAAGAGGTGGTCCAAAATTTAATTTCAAATTTGCATATAAAACACATTTTTATCAATTCATCAGTTGTGGTTAAGACAATAAATTGACAATAATTAAAAAACCAAAGCTTTTTTTATTTTTGTGTACCTATTTTTGTTTTAATTTAAAAATTACATAATAAAAAGTATTTTTTTTGTTAAAAAAAAAAAAATTGAAAAAACTGTTGACATCTTCAGTTGTAAATTCCAAACATATAACAAATGTCGGTTAATTGATAGCATATAAACACTAAGATTAAAAAGTATGTATAATTTCTATATTGTATGCCTTAAAAATCAATAAATGTAATAGATATATCAATTACATTTCTGAGCAGAAATCCCGAAATATTAAAAGCGTTTATAAACCCTTTCACTACCGACATTCTGTTTGTATATATTTCAATTTTGACTTTTTGTTCTTATAATAAATGCATTTTTCAAGCAAAAAAATCGACATTATGAACTTGTATACCCAATAGAACAGTTTAGTTATGCAATAACTAAGTTTTTTCAATAACTATGTTCCTAAAGAACAAATTTAAGTAGCTCACACATACACACAGAGAATAAATTGGCTGGAATTCCTTTGTAATCAACAAAATTTAATCATTATTCAATAATTTTAATTCTAAGTACTTAAAATTCATCATCAGAATAATTAAACTATATTGTAAACAGAAAATATATAAAATTGACCACAACACAGTCACATCATTCAAACTATAGGCTTTCCTTATCACTATTAAAAAAAACTATTATCTTCTACATTACCTTTAATACTAACAACCAATCACTTTTCAAAGATTTTTTCCCTTGAATAAAATATTTGCAGTTAAAATCGAATATTAGTTTCGCCTGCAAAAAAACTATCACTCTACCTAAAATTTAAGTTTTCGTTACCAATTTTAAAATAATATAAAGTTTTTTAATAGTTTTTAATAAAATATTAAGATAATCTTAAATAAAATATTAAGATAAATAAATAAAATATTAAGATAATCTTAATATTTTATTAAAAACTATTAAAAAACTTTATATTATTTTAAAATTGGTAACGTAAACTTAAATTTTAGGTGGAGTGATAGTTTTTTTTGCAGGCGAAACTAATATTCGACCCAATTTCTGTTGTACACACAAATCTATTTTTAGACATTAATGTTTAAAGGTAGAAATTTGAAAATACAAATTTAAATTGAGGTAAGGCTAGAGGTAAAGTAATTGCCCGACAAGCAGAATGTCGCCGGTTCGGGACGAGTTAGCGGAGAAGAATTTTTTATTAACAAAATAATTTAAAATAATATAAATTTGTTTTACAGTTTTGGTAACTCTAATAAAATATTGAGATTAGCAACCGAATTTCTATTGTACATATAAATCAAATATTTAAATTTCAAACTAGAAAATATTCAAGGTTGAAATTTAAAAAAAAAACATATTTAAATTGGGTTAGGCTAGAGGTAAAGTACTTGCCTGACAAACGGAAGATCGCCGGTTCTAAAATTTTGTTGAACGCATGTGAATCTATTTATCGAATATTATAGTCCATAAACATAAAATATTCAATTGTTACAATAAAACTTCGAAAATTGTAAATAAATGTCGGTTATTACAATAGTATTAAAATTTAATAATAGTGATAGTACGTGGAACACATATGACCATATATGGAAATGTATGATCATATACATATCACAGTACAACATTTGTCAGCTGATTGCTTCGGGACTCAATTCTGATATTTTTTTGTGAAAGTAGCCCCAAAAATAAGAACTTCTGCATCATTTGTTTGGTCAAGTTACATCAAATAAAATTTTAATAATTTTTTGAAGTTAGTAAGTATCGTATAGGGGAATTTGTCACGTTTTAGGCTCTTTTGTTTGACATAACTCGAGAATCACTAGTCGGATTTTGCTGAAACAAATTTAGAAAAATCAAGAATTACAATTACTTTTATTCACAATTAAGTGAAGGTATGAATTTCAAAAATTTGCTCGAGATATGCACAAAACTCTTTGGAAAAAACATTGATGACTTTTTTATGATTCTCAGAATTAAAAAAAGTAGTAAACAAAAGGTTAATTGATTTTTATGATTGCGGTAGCAAAGTAATAAACGCTAATAAATGTGCGTGGACAAAAATGAAAAAAGGAAAGTGCACTTTTTTAATTATGTGTTTTTCCGTTGGCTACCTGAATGATTTTTTTTACAGAAATTCCACCCACATTTATTAGTGCTCATGTTTTGGAACGTTTCGAAAAATTTAAAACGCACACGTACTGAATCAGGTATATAGCCACCCTTAAAATATGCGCCCATTCATAAATTACCATTTTTTTTTTTACCATTTTTACCCATTTTTCACCTTTTTTGCTCAATAACTGGATTACAAATCCACAAATATGCTGTTTTTTCCTTTATAAACTTTATTTTGCATGAAAATAAACATTCCGATTTATATTACAGCTATTCTTACACAGAAAATATGAGATTTTTATATGTTATCTATGAATGGAAACAAAATTTAGAACATTTTCAATTATTGTCACTATCCATCTATCCATCCGATGAAGTTGACGCTTGTGGTTCTGATGACGTTGTTTTCTTCGTAGGTTGTTCATATTCATGTTCTGAGTCTGCATCATCATCCGAGTTAGACATAATATTCACGGGCATGTTTTGTTCAGTGTGTCCACCAATTTCAGTGTCATCTTCATCTTCGGTGCTTTCATCTTCAAACTGCATAATTTTAGAACTCCACCAACAAACCTCCGCAAGCAATGCAATGCATATAATTTTAGCTTCACTGAGTTTTGGAAAGATGGATTTCAAACAGTCATCAATATCTTTGACTACCACTTTGACGAATTTAACAGCTATTCCTAATTTCATGTGGAGCGATGGCAACAAAATATCATCTAGATCCTTTATCAAAGGTTCATTACGTAATTTTAATTTCATTCGATTTTATAAATTGTCTCTTCATAAATTTAATGTAAATTTTCTTTAGAGCTATGAAATTATTTCAAAGACTTATTTTATTTTTTTTTTCATAAAATTACATAAGTTCATTAATATTAATTCTCAAGTGTTCAACATATTTTATAAAATGTTTTGTTATTTCAATATAGAATTATATTAATTTTGGACTTCAATGAAATTGTTTAAAAAATCATGTGAAGCGGTTCATTGGCTTAGTTGCAATGTATTTTTCAAGACATCCATGAAGAGTTTTAATAATTCAAGGAAACTTCTTAATATTAAAAAATGTTATGGAACTGTTTCATAAATTCTATAAACATTTCATTGTCGGAATGATTCATTAGTTTTATGAAGATTTTCATTAATTCTACTAACATTTCATAAACATTGACTTTAATGAAACCTATTCCATAGATTCTATGAAAAGTTTCAATGGACGAGTTTCAGTGACAATTTTCATTAAAGCTATGTGTAAAGTCAAAATATGCTAAAACTTTTCCCAAAATATGTAACACCAAATCGATGCGTTGTGGTGTAATGGTTAGCGCGTTGGACTCTTACACAGATGGTCCCGGGTTCGATTCCCGGTGACGACAACATCAATTTAGAAAAATAATATGTATGAGTTTTCTATCACTTATATGTATCGCTGCGCCCACCTTCGGTGTTCCCATAGCACTTAACCCCACCGAAGTAAAATATTGAATCAGGGCTATAAAACAAAAAAGCTTCAATAACTTCGCCAACTCTAAATCAGGTGGTGAGCAACAACTGTTCTAAGACTTATCTACTCGCGCAATTACAGTGTTGCCATGTTTGAAGCCCTTCATCTTTCACCACCTTTCATCTCTCCACTATCCCCTTTCCAAAGAAAGCAACACATTACTTAAAAGGAAGAATTTCCTGAGTGTTGCATTTCTTTTTAAAAAAAAAAAAAAAAAAAAGTATTTAAAATATCGAAATCTTTTTAATAAACAACATGTGTAAAAAAATTTTAATAGTTTTACTAATTTTTAACATAAAAATTTTTAAATTTAACAAATTTTATTATTGATATTATATTACAGACGCATTATTTTCGCGATTTTTAATCTTATGGTGACATTTTGGACAAAGTGTATTTTAATTAAACAAATCAAAAACAAACAATTTGGTCAGTCTTTTGTAACATAAGTGCGTGCCTAAAACTTAATGCTAAATGTCTTTTTTTCAAATTTATATTGTGTGTATTTCGCTAATATAGGATGAAGTCAAGGGAACTGTGAATTATAACATTATGTATATTTTTTGTATATTAATTCAATGTAAAAAAAGCTTTGTTATTTTTTTTTACACATTTTAATTAATTTTAATATTGTAAAGAGTTGTTGGTATACAAAAATGTGTACTTATTATTCATAATAATTGTGCTGATTATAATGTTGTAATGTTAAGCATGATTTCATATAAAACTGTTAAAAACTTTTACAAAAAAATTAAAAAAAGTTTTTTTTCCATATTACTTTGCTTATGTTTTCTCTACTTTTAAAAAAGGATTCTAAACCAGAAAGGGAACTCTTAAATGTACAGGGGAGATTTAGATTAATTTTAAAAATTGTATAACATAAATATCATTAATTACACTGTAAGGAAAATTTAAACTTTTGACATGACACAGAACCCCTGGGCACGTATATTTAGTTTGTATCGTCGAATCCGGTGGTATACTCCATTTTAAAAGCTTAGGTCAAAATAAAGAGTAATATAATAATGATAATGAAAAAATGGTTTCACCGCCACTAAATAAAACTATTTTTTAATATACCAAGTGTACCCAATTTCGATAAAAATATATTTTTGACATTTCCGAGTTTGCACGAAATGGCAATTAATCACAAAAAATAGTTGATAACTAGCATTTATTTGGTTTATTTAGTCAAAATATATATAAACCAGTAAGAACAAGAGTAGCGTTCGGCTAGACGAAAGGTTTTCAAAAGCGTTCGTGAACGCAAACGCCGGGGAAAATGTAAATACAATTAATGTGGTTACACTAATTTACAAAATGAAATTTTTTTCATGTACATTTGATGAGAGATAGATTTCCTTATGTATTTTCTCCCGCTGAATTCGAAAATCAAGGTTAATTTTTTTTTATGGAACAGTTTTTAAGATATTGTAATTTTTTAATTTTTTCGACCTTTTTTCACTTGACAAATCATATCTCGAGCTAGAAATGTCCGATTGGGTTGTACCCAAATGCAAGGTATTGAGATGACGAACAAATATGTATAATCGGATCTTTGATTGGTAAAGCGGTTCAAAATGTATCGATAAAAATAGGGCACATTTTCAAAAAAATCATATTTTACAGTGATTCTGTGCAGACAGAAAAGTACAAATCGTTAAAAAGAAAACGCCTGGTTTCTCTTCATGTACATAATTATGATACTTTTACGTAAGAACTAAGACCAACCGGAAGAAAATCGACCGAGAAGTGACAATTGAGTGAATAAATCCAAATCTCATATTTTCCGAATATTTTATTTTTTTCGACAATTTATTGGGTTTAAACGCTTGCAATACATTCTTGACATTTTTGTGTGTTAGAAATAGTTGTGGCTCTTGCTTTGTCTTCGGTTGCTTTTGGGATCCGTTTCTCTAGTGAGAAACCATACATAGTCTCCCAACATTGCTTCATCCCAAAATCCTTGATAGCGCCGATCAATGGTCTTAATTTGTTGGTGAAATCTCTCGCCGTGTTCGTCACCAAGATTGCCCGGAAAGAAATTCAAATGCGAATGCAAGAAATGGATTTTTAGAGACATATTTACACCTGTAAGAAATAAATTTCTAGCTCGAGATATGATTTGTCAGATAAAAAAAGGTCGAAAAAATGAAAAAAATAAAATATCTCAAAAACTGTTCCATAAAAAAAATTTAACCTTGATTTTCGAATTCAGCGGGAGAAAATACATAAGGAAAATCACCTCTCACCAAGTGCACGTTTTCACGTAAACTAGTGTTATTAATATACTTTTTTTTTACCATATTTACTTTATATAGAAACATGAATTCCTAATTTAAAAAATAATTTTAATTTTTTTTACTCAAAATTGTATATTATATTTTGATATAATTAAATCCTCTACTTTATAAAAATTAATAAAATAATTTTAAACTTAATACATCTCCGATAAAGGTTTATACAATTAAATTCGGTCAGATGGTGATATCACCCATATTTAAATATTTATGATCGCTATTAGAATAAAATGCTGAAATTTTACATAAATGTTGTAAATCTTCTTTCAAAATAGTAAAGAAAACTTTTAAGAATTCTTTAATATTTTTTTTATAATTTTGGTAAAAAAATTTGAAAATTCGGTTTACTAGAATCAAAGTACCACAAGATATTCGGAGCATAATAACATCGGGTTGATTCAAATTTGTATCATAAAAAGTGTAGAAATTCTCTCTTAAAATGTATAATAACCGAAGCACCCGGTAATATGCTCCAAAAAATCAAAAGCTAAAAAAAAAAAATGCATTGAAAACGTAAAATTTGCTCTTAAATACACATTATCTTTAAGAATTCGTATTATAAAACTTATTTTTCGGTATAGTTTTTTGAAATATATTTTAATTGCCAACAGAAAAGGGAATAAAGTATTGAAAATACTCGTAGTTAAATCGGTACAGTCTTAAAACAAGAAAGTTACATTTGCAAAAATGGCTTAAAATTCCAAATTCAGTGTTGAAAGCAAAAAAAAAATATATTTTTTATTGAAACATAAAATTGTTTGATAACTAAAAACTAAATCATAAAAAGAATCGATAAAATCTTATATATAAAATTCTCGTGTCACAATGTTCGTTCCCGTACTCCTCCGAAACGGCTTGACCGATTCTCATGAAATTTTGTGAGCATATTGAGTAGGTCTGAGAATCGGCCAACATCTAAAAATGGGCGTGATCGGACCAGTGGGCGTGTCAGCTCCCATACAAAGTAAATATTTAATATCATATATCTACAATTCTATAATAGCCAGAGTCTTAGAAATTTATGCACGTTGATAGTCTTAGAAATTTGTGCACGTTAATATGAATAGTCATGGGAAAAATGGGCGTGATCGGACCAGTGGGCGTGTCAGCTCCCATACATAGTACATATTTAATATCATATATCTTCAGTTCTATAGTCTTAGAAATTTGTGCACATTGATTCTATTATAAATAGTCATGGGAAAATTGGGCGGGATCATACCAGTGGGCGTGGCAGCTCCCATACAAAGTAAATATTTAATATCATATATCTACAGTACTATAATAACCATAGTCTTAGAAATTTGTGTAAGTTGATTATTTGTTAATGTGAATAGTCATGGGAAAAATGGGCGTGATCGGACCAGTGGGCGTGTCAGCTCCCATACAAAGTAAATATTTAATATCATATATCAGTTCTATAATAGCCAGAGTCTTAGAAATTTGTGCACATTGATTATATTATGAATAGTCATGGGAAAATTATTTAGCTCATATACATGAGCTAAATAATTATGATTATTTAGCTCATATACAAAATTAATATTAATATTAAATATCTAGGGTTCTATATTAGCTATATAGCCTTCAAATTTTGTACGAGTCCATCAATTACAAATATTAGTAGTCGAACTGAAAATGGGCGGAATGGGATAAATGGGCGTGGTACCTTTGTTCTAACAAGTACTAAAACATGCTCAAAAATACGATTTTTTTATACTATCGAAATTAAGATTTTTTGATCGAAATTATCGAAATTATCGAATTTTTAAGATTTCTTATCGAAATATGCAAAAAAAAGAACAAAATATGCTGTAACAAATCAATGCCAAAATTCTTCAATTTTTCTAAAAAAGGTATATATCTCAGGGACCGTAAATAATGATTATTGCTCGTTTTTTTGAATCAAAAAATCAATCACTTAGAAGAGACATAAAAAAAAATTTATTGCACCATTATTATTATTTTTTGACAATCTTTGCATATCCGTCATGATTTTTAAATTTTTGATTTTTAAAGTTTTCTTCAATGGTAATGATTATTTTTGAGTAATAATAAAAAAAATCAGCCATAATCATTATTTTTGAGCAAAAAAAATAAAACTCAAAAATAATCATTATTTATGATTTTTATTTTTTTCGCTCAAAATAAAACTCACTTTTAATGTGTGGGATGGACATATCTCTGGAAGTAGGAGGAGCTTATCGAAGATTTTTGTATCAATCTCTTCTTTGGAAGATTATCTAGCAGATTAATGTATCAATCATATTTGTGGGTGAGGTTTAAGGGGTTAATTTTTAATTTCAAAATAGGGCTTTTTTTGCCGTATTTTGTGAAAGTAACAATGTGTGGGATGGACATATCTCAGGAAGGAGGAGGAGCTTATCCAAGATTATGGTATCAATCTCTTCTTTGGAAGATTCTCTAGTAGATTAATCATATTTGTGGGTGGGGTTTAAGGGGTTAATTATTAATTTCAAAATAGGGCTTTTTTGCCGTAAAGTCAAAATCTGGAAGCTCGATTTTCACTGTAGACGTATGGTCTAGTGGACTTTTTTGCTCAGTACAATCCCAAGAATCAGAAACGCGAAGCGCCCATTAAGATTTTTTTCCTTCCATACTAATCGTGTAGTGTGTTTGACAAGTCTGCGTTACCATACCGTCTGTATGTAACTAGAGACCCACACTTTGTGGAATGTTGTTTGTCCACTACTCACCACTCACTTACTAGCGTGGGATTTGCAACGTTAGCTAAATCCCATATTAATATAATAATATGTTTAGGTAGCTTTAAGTAATTTGTAGATAATAATAAACAGTTGCTCATGAGAGCCAAACGAAAAACGTTCTTTCATTCATTTAAAAATACCACATGGCGATCCTGCCAGGAGCAGCGTAAAAGTGAAAAAAAAATACTTAAAGGGTTGGGTCCAACAGGACCTGACCCTGAAAAAAAAAAATTTTTTTTTTAAAAAAAAAAAAACATTAAATTTAATTTAAAAATTTAATAACTTCAAAATAAAAAACAATTTTTAAAAACAATAAAATTTTAAAAAATTAAATAAATCGAATACAAAAAATAGAAGCTTAAAGAATAATTATATTAAAATATGTGCCTAAACTAATATATACAATTTCAATATAAAAAAAAAAAAAATCTGATGTGCCGAATTTGTAAGAAAACAAGCTGTTGCCGTCCATGTTTGTGATCAGCTACTCGTACATAACGATAGATATAACACAATAAATATATCAATGAAGAAGCAATGCGGATGTGTATTGCCGGAGACACACGCCAAGTGCTCCAAGGGTGGTGTGGCCAAAACACCACCAGGAAAACAAGACCAGCATGAACAAAGTAATGAAAGATATTTTGAGTCACTTCAAGAACTTCCAATTCTTCACTGGTGAATGTATGAACTTCAATGGTATGAATGTATGAACTTCAATGGTATGAATCTATAGACTTCAATGGTATGATTGACATGTTACAAAATCAACCCATATTAATGTTCTTCAATAATGGTTTGGAAGAAGAAAAATGCTAATACAACCTACAGCAATACAACAACAAAGTAAGATGTTTAATGTTTTTAAATAATTTTAAATTCAATAAAATTTTTTTTTTAATAATAATTTAAATTATAAAGTTTTAAAAAAAAAGATCAGTCAAAAAAAAAGTGTATAAGAATATTAAAAAAAAAAAAAAAATGAGTTATATAAAATTCAATTAATATTTTTTTTTAAAATTAAATAGAAATTTATTATCTAAATTCAATTTTACATTTCTTTTAAAAATGTTTTATGTAAAAAAAAAAACAAAAAAAAAAAAAACTTTTAAAACATTCTAAATTGAAATCTTTGAATATTATAAAAATTTCTATTTATTGGCAAAATTCCGTGCAAAGGAATATAATATTAAAAATCACAGCAACAATTTTAATGTTGTGATTATAAAGTTATAAATTTTAATCAAAAAATTATAAATTTTAATTTATAAATTATGATTTTCATTTAAAAGTTATAAGTTTTAATATAATAATTATAAATTTTAATTTAAATTAAACATTTTTAAAACTATAACATTGTTTGAAAATTTGAAAATTATAAATTCAAAATTTCAAACTTGAATTTAAAAATTATAAATTAAAAAAAAAAAAAAACATTATAAGTTAAATTTTTTTTGAAAATATTGAAAAGTAATTAATTAACTACCGTGGTTGCTAATATAAAATTAATAAAATTTAAAACTACATAAATCTTCTTAAAGTTGTAGAATTGTTAATTTTGAATTATTTTCAAATTGTTTTTAGCATACTTTTTAAAAATATTTAAAACACTACGTTTTTAAAAAAAAATTTTGAAAAACTTGAATGCAAATTTTGTAAATTTGCTAGAAAAAATTAAAGATTTGCATTAAAAGTTTTTAATTTAAAATACTTAAAAATTTTATTTTTAAAAAAATTGAAAATTTTGTATCAAAAATTTTATATTTTGTATGACAAATTTAATTCTTTGTATGAAAAATTTAAAATGTTGTAAAAAAAAAAAAAAAAAAATTTTTGTCCGAATGGTTTTAAATTTTGAATGAAATACATTAAACTTTAAGTTTTGTAAAAAAAAAACTTGAAATGTTTTAATTTTGTAAGAAAAAGTTTTTAATTTTGCGCGAAAAGTTTAAAGTTTGTTTGAAAAATTTGATATAAAACTTTTATATTTCGTATGAAAACCCTAGTTTAAAAAAAAAAAAACTTTGAAAAAAAAATTTTTTTTTAATTTTTTGTTTCTTTAAACATTTTTTTATATATATACATTGCAAAAACAGAGGATAATTTAAACATAATATTAACCAAATATTATAACTACCAATGTGAAAGAAATAATACAAAATTGGTAACTAAAATTAATAAAAAAAAAAGAGAAAGAAAGTTCAAATAAAAAAAAAAAAAATATTTTAATAAACGATTATTATCTTTTCAAAATCATTGAATATTATTTGAAGTTCATTGATTATTAAAAAACTACTAACAATCTAATAACTATTTTTATTGACTATGGTGACTCCTACGGGACACTCCCCTAGTGCAATAAAAATCTACCGGTCATCAAATGATGCATGACCTATATTTGCCGTTGCAATTGGGATCTGTCTATCTGAAGGTGACGGATAACGAATGCCACGACAAATATATAATTTTTTTTAATTACTAAACAATTAACAAATCGAAATCCCTGTTAATAACAGCCCAATTAAACTTAGTTTAAGTAAATCAATGTAAACTTGATTTTTGCATATGTAATGGGTTGCATTATTGACAGAGATGGATAAGACTAGTGTTTTACACTGTAAATTTTAATCATGATTTTGAAAAACTGGCCGCACTTTCATGTGTATTAAAGAGCCAAGGATCTTATATTTGCGAAAATTTAATAACTTTACATTAAAGTTATCATTATTTGGAATTATTACTCCAACACAAGGAATGCGAGAAAATGATTAAATGGCAGCACTAATCTGTGCACAAAAGTATGCCACACTATTTAATCATTAATTTATTTTTTTTTAAACCAAATATAATGAAGTATAATAAAATCCATTGAATTTTAAGAAAAAAATATTTTCAAATATCCACTTAATTAATATTATCAATTTTTTTTTTATTTCTATATAAATTTCGTGAACTAAAAATGGAAATTCGGAAAATTTCCAACGATTCAAAATAAAGTTTCTCAAATATTAAAGAAAATTTAATGAATCATTTTTGTATTTATGAAAATGATGCCATGACCAATGGATAAAAATTCGTTATAGTTTTCCTTGCAAACAACAAGAAAAACCCTTATAAAAGGCGAATTGACATTGGGAATTTTCTAAAATAATAGTGAATTGAAATAGTAGTCTTTGAAATTATTTTTTTGTAGACTTTACTAAGTCAAATCATCATTATTAATGGAATATAATTTTTTTTTATTCCAAAGAAACTTTGAATATTTTTTTTTGCGTTTTGATTGTTTTATAATTATAATTGTTGTAATTATTATATTTTTTTATTGTTGTAAATACTAAGGTTCCTTTGAAATTCCTTAGATTTCTCAATAGCACTTTATATTGGTTAAGTTAATTTCTATAGAATATCTTGATTTTAAGTAGAATCATCACGGATGACAACATAATAGCTATGACTAATTGTACCCTGGCGTACACATTGTGATACTAAAAATAAATCATAACGATCGGAACGTGTTATGTTACAATCGACCACAGTACCAGACATACGATTACTAGCGTTATTACCGCTAACGGTAAAATAACGTGTATTGATATGTTTTTGGACTATTATGAATGTTATTTTAATGGTCTGATTTAGCATCTTTTGACAGGCAGCTTCACACAATGATAGTTGACCATCACCTACACCATTACGGTAGATTATTACACTTTCCGGAAATTGATTATTTTCAATCTTAAAGGCCTTTAATGCCGAATTATTCCTTTACTATATCATTTTGTATAGTTTTGATTCAGCAATGCTGTAAAGACAGCTTCTGAATTTCATCCTTGTGCTGTATCATGATATAATTCTATGCCACAAATCATATTT
This sequence comes from Delia radicum, assembly GCA_021234595.1. Classification (NCBI taxonomy): domain Eukaryota; kingdom Metazoa; phylum Arthropoda; class Insecta; order Diptera; family Anthomyiidae; genus Delia; species Delia radicum. The sequence goes on along the minus strand of CM037851.1, from coordinate 191,699,806 downwards.
AACAACAACTACTAATGAAATGCTGTATTATAATGAAGTTTAATCCTAAATAGTCGTATAATCGATTGACTTTCATTAAAAATACCAGTATCTTCTTCCATTATTGTTGGGATGTTTAAATGGTTCCCGATTTGTAGCTAATACTCCTATCGTATAAATCATGATGCATGACACGTCTTATTTCTTCTACCTAATCATGTTCCAACTATATCGAAATCGAATAATATACGTTCTGCTAGTTCGCCTATGAACTGTCCTTGATTTTGATTTTCTTGCTCGACATTTAAACCCTTTTGGCAAATAAAAAAAAGCTCTGCAATGCTTAGCCAATTTTTGTTGAGTAATAAAGACATGAGAAGCCTGTGGGAATTCTCTTCTCTAAAACAAACTCACACATTTCACTTATTAGTCAATATACTCATAATCTTTTATGGAAACTCCAGAAAACCAAATCATATTTGGTTGGAATCTTTACACTGATGTAATCACTGTAGGCTATTGAGCTGTGAGTTTAGATTTCATCAGTACATGTTCCATTATGCTTGTCTCCACTCATTTATTTTCAATACATAGAGAAATATTTATTTATTTATTTATATCTTTATATATATCTTATTCTACTAATATTTTCTGTAACTTGTAATGTTGTATTTTTAAATACTTCAATTTACTTAATGCTAAATTCTATGTTTGTTTCACAATTATTTTTTTTGAGATTAACAATTTCCTAACAACGCACTATTTGTGTAATACGTGCAAATTGATCCAATTACGGACTATTTCGTAATGTAATAACGTTGAATTAATCCACATATTAAAAGTATTTATATACTTTACACGACTTAAATGAAACCATGCAATTTCGACTCAGTTTCCGCCTATAGATTTCATGTAGACTTAAATAAAACTGCGCGATACGGACTCGGTTTCCGTCATATTTGTATGATTCACGTTATTGGTTCTTACGAACCATGAATGGATCTCATTTTCGGAATCAAAAATTGATTCGATTTCGTTGCTCTCGAAAGCAGCAGATTCAACACTTGTGCAGACTATACGGATGCATCAAACATCAAAAAAATTGATTCTCAAACTTCATTATATCACAACATACCTACCCAGATGCAAATACGTTAGAAATTACTAACAGTATATTTACCCTTACTGAATTTTGTTAGAGGTGCTTATAGTTTCAAAAGAGACTAATATAAATTTGAGGGAGACGTCCATCAAATTTTTAAATAATAAATGGCAGCGCGTTATGAAGATAATTCTTGATGAATTATATACGGTACATTAGCCAGCCCCTTTGTTAATAGGATATTGACCTAGACTCAATCATCCTAAGTCTTGAAAAATTAGACGGCAAGGCGAGGTGAACGGAGCCCGTTAAATAGGCCACATATTTTGGATGGAAGAATAAAAAGTGCACTTTTTGATAAGCATTATAGAAATGCGCAATCGCGATTGTTGAAAGTACCGGGGTATTCCAAACGAATATTTAGAGTTCTGATCTTAAATTGATAGAGCAGCTTGAGTGCTCTGGTCTGATCAAAGCTTAAATATAGTGTCAAATAAAGACAGGAAACCCAATACCGGAACTAGAATTCCGAAGAAGTTGTATACCAAGTCTATTAAATAGACTTAGTGTTTTGAAGTTAAGGCAAGCTATTGCTAAAGGCATTGGAAATAATTCCACACGCCTCAGGTCCCGAGACCGGCAATTAGAGTCCTTTTCTTATAACTTAATAATAAAAAGGAAGAAAAACCGACGTGCCAAATGAATAACACAACTAAATTGCTAATGTATTCGAACATTACATTAGAAATTAGTAGCACCATGGATAAATATTAACAATACTACTTTGATAATAATAAAAATAGTAATAGAACGATTCAGTAAGAGGAGAAGGGTAAAAAGTTAACCTTGCAGTGATCAACGAGCTGCACTGACAATATGATTTTATCATAAAATCTATAAATTATTTAGTAAATCTAAAATTTATTTTTTATTTTTCGGTTAACTAGCTTTTACACTAAGTGTAAAAAGCAAAAATTCTTTGGTTAATACACAGCGCAATTATTTATGGTATTAAAATACCCACAATATATAATATATATCGCTGATAATTCTCTAATAACAACAAATTTATTACCTGAATTATTACTTATGAACTTGGACACTGGGAAATACAATTATTACCAAGTCCCATTTTTCTTTGAAAACATCGCATTCTTTGACATTAATGACCTTGCGGTAATGGCCATACCGGCGGGTACATGGAATTGAAAAGCATGTGATGTCTTTGATCTTAACAAATAATTTAAAAATTACAGTATTATAAAGAAAAATGATAACATAAGTTACAAATAATACAGAAATAAAAATGTTGGTTGATTTCGCTTTTGCGATACATTTTATCTTTTTGAACAAAATTTTTTTATGAAGACGAATTGCAATAATTTGAATCGTCTCTTAAATCCTTTCTCTATTTATCTTTTATTTTGATAATTTATTCTTTTATGTTCATTAAAAAGTTTTATAATAAATTGAAACTAATATTTCAGACCGTTGTTTCCTCTCGTTAATGCAATGTAAAATTAATGAAAATTTAAAAAAAAAAATTTTGAATTAAATTTAATAAAAAATTAAAAATGTAACACTAATAAAAATTTGAGAATTAAATTAAATTAAATAAAAATTGAAAATGTAAAATTTTTATTAAATAAGTTATATAAAAAGATCGATCAATAAGCTATCCTAATTGATCAATCTTTTTTCTGAAAAGGGGAGGTGTAGTGTGTTTGACAAGTCTGCGTTACCATACCGTCTGTATGTAACTAGAGACCCACACTTTGTGGAATGTTGTTTGTCCACTACTCACCACTCACTTACTAGCGTGGGATTTGCAACGTTAGCTAAATCCCATATTAATATAATAATATGTTTAGGTAGCTTTAAGTAATTTGTAGATAATAATAAACAGTTGCTCATGAGAGCCAAACGAAAAACGTTCTTTCATTCATTTAAAAATACCACAATCGCCCCACCCTAATATGTATATATATTTACACCTACATGAAAGTGAGTTTTATTTTGAGCGAAAAAATAAAAATCATAAATAATGATTATTTTTGAGTTTTATTTTTTTGCTCAAAAATAATGATTATTGCGGATTTTTTTTATTAATACTCAAAAATAATCATTAATCCTTAAAACTCATAACATAATCATTATTGTGTAATTTTTATTATAAAACTCATAATGATTACGGCCCCTGATATATCTCATTAATTTTTTAATACGACGCACATAAAAAAATATTGAATAACATATTTCTGGTTGCGCTGTTGTTGTAACAAAATGCATAAATTTAAATGTTTCGGTGGGAAAAAATATACACCAGAAAATTTAACAAAAAATGTTTTAAATTCTGCAATAAAATTGTAATTAAAAAGACAGGAGGAAACCAATAGTGTAAAAGGTTGGAAAAACACTTTAAAAACAACAAAGTCAATATATTTTAAAGCCTTAAAATCTTAACAAAAATTTACACGAGCGCTCTAAAATTAAAAATCCAAAAAATTGTAAAATAGCTAAAAAACCACAAATTAATTTTCTTTGGTTTTAAAAGAACAAATTTTACGAATTTTATTTATTTTTAAAATTTTATTATCTGTGCTTGACAATTTTTTTTCAGATTTTATTTGATATAAAAATTGTTTGTTTAACGGTCACTTTCATGACCTTAAAATAAAAATATTACAACTTATTTAACTTTTACTTACGTTAAATAAGTTTTAATATGTAAAATTCAGAATTTTTAGATTTAAGGTCATCAAATTGTAATAATTTGATCGATGAATCATTTTTGGCGGTCTGTAACTCTTGAGTAGTAAATTATACGGTTTTGAGAAAATATGACACAAGAAAAACTAAATATTTTTATGTGTCATATCCTAATTTTTCGGATAAAAATCCATCTTAGAGTTTCCGTACACCTTCAAAAAATCAGAAAAATTCCTTTAAAATTTTCAAAAATGTTCAAAAATTACACAAGGGAACAATGGATCTGTTGATTAAGAACTGAATATTGTTTTTAAGGTTATTTGGGACGCTGAATCCAAATATGCACTTGGTTTTTTTCTATCAGCTCGACTTTTCGATATATACCGTTATATTCAAAATTAAGGCACTTCCGCTACATATATTGGAATAACTTGAAAACGGTTCACCATATTAAATTAAAAAAAAAAGCGAAACTCGCAAACAATATTCTCTTTAAGCCGTGCTTACATTGTTTTTAAATTTTCCAAGTAGTTTTAGAGATATCGTTCAAGTTTTGAAAAAAAATTAAAATTTTTTAAAAAAAAAAATTTTTTGTTCTTTAAAAATTCCTAAAAAATAAAAATGGGACAAAAATCACAGTTTTGGTCTAGAAACAGTTAGTTAAATATATTTCGAATGAAATGAGCTTTATTTCATTGCAATCGGTGCACAACTTTTGATTTTGTTCACCATTTACTGAATTGATATAAATCGCGATTTCCATACAAAAATAACAACTTTTGATTTTGTTTATTTCTATCAGCTATACTTTTTAATTTAACACAAAAAGAGAATTTTAAAGAAAAATAAAAAATTTTAATACACAAATATTACAATGTAATTACAACTCATCGAAAAATTTTCTTTTATAAGATTTTCTTAAATAATCTTGTTTAGAGGGATTATTTTTAATGCTCCAGCAATAGTCCGCCATCATATGCTCTGTTACGGTAGTATGAAACTGTTGTTCCTTGGGTTAACAGATTTTTTTGCTTTAATCGAGAAGCAAGAATTTCAGATGCTTTTTTAGAGGGTCCAAGGTCTCTCACTAAATTACTAAGCTCCTCCTGATTAAATTGCTCGCGTTCAGAAGAAATATCTAAATGGAAGTCATCCGATCCACATTCAGAAATTGGTGAAGGAACATTTTGTCGTAAGTCGTGAAAATTGTGTGTAGATGTAGATGGTTGTGATTCTGAATCCTCACTAGAGTACAGGACTGGTTGGGTAATAGACAACACGTTAGGATAAATCCATTTAGACCGGTTTGTTTTATTAATGCCTGTTATGTTGACAGCGTAAAAATAACAATCATCATAATGATTCGAAGGTTCCCGCCAGATCATTGGTGTTTTATACTTGAACTGGGTCCGTTGCTTGTTTGCCCATAACCTTAAATACTCTACACAGTTTTTACATACAGTATTAGGAATCCAGTACTTGTCACGGGTTTCCATGGTAAATCCGAAGTAGTCAAAATAAATTTTTTTAATAAAATCTGACACACTTTTTCTACCACATACTATGTTACAAAAATATGTTACAAAAATATGTTACAAAAATAGTTGGGATTGATTTTACAGGTGTTTCTTGACGTAGTCATAGCCCAATTTTGACATATATTTCAAAGTAACACAGTTTTCAATAAATAAAACAAGGGATAAAAATCAAAAGTTTTTTGTGTTCACTGATGAAATGTTCTAGGTTAAAATTTTTTAATATTTTTTGTCGTTATACTTTTCGCTTTCGTAAACACTTGTTGAATGAGAAAAATTGGTTGAATGAACCCATATAAATACTTCGTAGTTTTTACTGAAGTACCTAGAAAAAATTATATCCACAATTTTATTGACAGTCACTTATGAATGAACACATGTGTTAAGGGGAATTTCTTTAAAAAAATCATCCGTTACCAACGGTAAACCACACATCAATAAAAACAAGTGCACTTTTCTTTTTTCTCTTTAATTGACTGTGAACTGACTAGGTGTCATAAAGGAACAATACAATTAATAGGCGTTATGAGTTTGCTACCGCAACCATAAAAATGAAATAATCTTTTTTTATTACTTAATTTTTTTAATTCTTAGAATCATAAAAAACTAACTTATTACATACAAATACTTATACATTAGAAAATGTTATTTTTGTATGGAAATCGCGATTTATATCAATTCAGTAAATCGTGAACAAAATCAAAAGTTGTGCACCGATTGCAATGAAATAAAGCTCATTTCATTCGAAATATATTTAACTAACTGTTTCTAGACCAAAACTGTGATTTTTGTCCCAATTTTATTTTTTCGGAATTTTTAAAGAACAAAAAATTTTTTTTTTTTAAAAAAATTTTAATTTTTTTTTGAAAACTTGAACGATATCTCTAAACTACTTGGAAAATTTAAAAACAATGTAAGCACGGCTTAAAGAGAATATTGTTTGCGAGTTTCGGTTTTTTTTTTAATTTAATATGGCGAACCGTTTTCAAGTTATTCCAATATATGTAGCGGAAGTGCCTTAATTTTGAAAATAACGGTATATCTCGAAAAGTCGAGCTGATAGAGAAAAACCAAGTGCAGATTTGAAATCAGCGACCTCAAATTAGTAAAAATTTGCTATAAATTTCAAATCAACACAAAAAAAGTTCAATTTTGTTCCCTTGTGTTATCTCACCCCCAAATCGAAGACTGGATCCCCCACTGGCAGTGCAAAATGGTTTAAAGCTGTTAGGTGACCTATTTTTGAGCCTAATTGCTTAGCTCTAGTCAGTAAAAATAAATATATTACCAACAATTTTTTTTAATTCCCCACTGCTTTAACAATTTTAATAAGTATCAGCACCTTCTGTAATTATCGCCAGCTAAAATGTAGAACAGAAGACAAAAAGTCGATTTAAAAAAATGATAGTTTCTATCAGAATGATAGTTTGACAACCAAAAAATGAGGAAAATTAAAGCCTTTAAGATATTAATTTCATCATTAAAACAGTTTGTTTTTTTAATGTAGACCATGATCGTATATGATCATTATATTACAGGTCACTTTATGGACAATATTGTACTGATACACTAGCTTACAAATTTTGAAAAAAATTTTGACCCACGATATTTGGCATTTATTTTCCATGTAAAATAGCGCGCTGAATCCGAAAATGAAGTCGAAAAGTAGAACAGTTTCTAAGATATTGCTAAATATTCAAAAAAAAAAAGTGGTTTTACCTAAATAAAAAAATCTCCGAAACAAAAGGTGAATTTGAATTTTTTTATTTTTAAATTAAAGCTAATTAAATTCTATATCAATTCTCCGTACAATAATGTTCAATCCGATTATGGGCTTAGAAGCTTTTTATTCGACAATTTTGCTTAAATTTTAATAAATTTTAGACAAAAAGTAAAAAAAAAATGTTATAAATGTTTACCTCAGTAAATTCCATTGTAATGTTCACAATTTAATAAAATGAGATATAAAATGTTCGGTATATTATTTTAAATATAAATATCGTAATGTTCCTTCCAATTATCAAAACATTAATATAAGGTCTTCTCATATAACTTGCATATAACCAGTAAAACTAAACTGTATATTATAGTTTTCAAACTACAAACGAGTTTGTTGTATTTATTTACTACGTTGTTAGCGTGCCTTAGACCTAGTTTTTGGGATTATGGATAAACTTGGCTTAATTCAAATAAAAACTTTTTAATAAAATACAGAAAAAGTGGGCATAAAATAGCCACGCCCACCATATCGTAATTTTTTTTTCACTCTCTATGTACCAAATTTCAATAAAATCCGTTCAGTCGTTTGGGCGTGATGGGCGTAATATTAATTAGACAGATTATCTATGCACCAAATTTCAATAAAATCGACTTAGCCTTTTATAAGATACGTAAAAAGTGGGCATAAAAGGGCCACGCCCACCCAGAAAAAGATATCACAGATAAGCACTTTGTTATTCGTAATATTAATCAGGATATGCCCACAATATCTAAATGTAATATAACTTAAAGTGCTTATCTGTGATATCTTTTTCTGGGTATAAAATATCAATTACATAGCATAAGCCATATCGAATATAGCGAAAAAGTGGGCGTAAATGTGCCACGCCCACCATATCGAAATCAAATACAGCACATATTACTTTTCAGTTTGCCCACTATCTGTGTACCAAAATTTAATAAAATCCTTTAAGCCATATAAAAGATAACAAAAAGTGGTCGTAAAACTGCCACGCCCACCAAGTCTTTATCTATTATAGCAAATAGTGCTTATGAGTCATCCCAATATCTGTGTACCAAATTTCAATAAAATCTGTTCAGCCATATAGAAGATAGTGAAGATGTGGGCGTAAAAGTGCCACGCCCACAATATCTAAATTTGATATAACTTAAAGAGCTTATCTGTGACATCTCTTTCTGGGTACCAAATATCAATTGCATCGGTAAAGCCATATCGAAAATAGTGAAAAAGTGGGCGTAAAAGTGCCGCGCCCATCATACAAAAATTTCATATAGCCTATAGTTCCTTCCAGACCGCCCACTATCTATGTGTCAAATTTGAATGAAATCGGTTCAGGCGTTTGGACGTGATGCTCACACAAACAAACAAACCAACAGTCATTTTTATAATATTAATAATAAGGAATAAGGATTTTGGCTAAAATCAATAAAATTTAAAAAAATTAAAAAGTGTTATATCTGAAAATTTTTAATGGATATTCGAAATTTTCATTTGTAATTAAAGAAGTTATAAATTAATTAAGGATTTCTTTAAATTTTTTAAAGGATAATGCAAATATTGTAATTGGAATAACATAGCAAAATTTTTTAAAACTGTTTACCCAGAGTCTATTTCAGAACATCTTTTTTTTCTTTTATAAAAAATTTTTAATTCAAAAAATTTTTTTTTTCATGTCAGGAATGCTTATTTTATTTGTCAATGCTGTACCATTATTTATTAAGACTAAAGCTATGTACAGACGGTTGTCAGATCTTACAATATTGTAAGATCTGGCAATGTGCTTGCAATGTACTGCCAATGAAACATGTTTAGCAAAAGGTAAATTGTCAGTTCAGACGATTGTAAGAAAACCTTTCAATTTCATTGTCAGACAATTGTCAAACAATAAATTTATCTGCCAACGAAAATTGTCATTTCACACGGTTGTCAGATTCTTGTACGGCAAAAATTGCCAGATCTGTTGTTAGACATTGCCACAACTATCAAAGCATTTGAAAGAAATTATTAATTGTCAATTGTGTGTTTAATTAAATTGAAAAAGTAATAATATTAATTGTCATGGAACAAAAAAAGCTGCATATGTATTAGAAAGTAGCGAGGATGAAGACAAAATATTTTTGCAAATTGCAGTTGAAAGAGTTGCGGAGATTTGCCCATTTTCCTTTGCAATTGTTCACACTTATCTGGATGGCATCTGCGAACTCTTTCCTTAAAATATCTTTGGGAAGTTTATACTCAGCGGAACCAGCATCCCATAAACTTCGCCGTACCTCAACTTCCTCGATAAGTTTGATAATACTTTCGTGTGACCACACGGATTCCACCTTTTTGCGGTAGGATCTTTGTTTGAGTGTTAGTTTTTTTCCGGCTTTAGAGCCTGTTGGCGACTGGGAGCCTCTTGTCTACTGGGAGCCTCTTAGCGGCTGGGAGCCTCTTGGCGGCTGGGAGCCTCTTGGCGACTATGTACGAAACATCAAGTCAGTTGGCTCATAGCTGCAATCTATGACGCAGGTTTCATTAATGGAAATGTCGCCATCCTTTTTTTTTATTTAATTTGATTTCCTATTTTGTTTCACTTTTGAGTTTTAATATTATTAATATGAACTTTTGTTTTTTTTCGTTATTTATGGACAGTTAAACAATAGAAACATTTCTGTAACAATACTGCCATTGTCAGATGCATTAATTTAAACACATCTGCCAATTAAAAATTGTTTACAATGTCTTGCAATTATCTGACAATGGCAACGTAGGGTGTTCACACGAATGTCAGATATCTGACAATATTATTGTCTTACAATGTGCAGACAATGCTTTTTCTGACAATGTTGCAAGACAAAAGTTGTAAGTTCACACTGTTGTTAGACATTTTCTGAACATTTTTCTGACAATATTGTAAGATCTAACAACCGTCTGGACATAGCTTAATACCACATAGAAGCATTATTTGTACAAATTTATTGGTTGAGTAAAAATCTGTATTTTGACAAAAAAAAAAAATCGAGAAAATTAAGTTGACATTGAAATGCTTTGTAGAATAATTTCGTCGGTTTATGATAGTATGATTGATAAAGATAATTTCTACACAGAAAAAATTTAATTCCTAAAGTGTACACACAATTTCTTAAAATTAATGAAAAGCTTCTTACTTTTAACGAAACTAGTTTTTTAATGAAACTTTTTCATTAAGTGAATGAAACGATACTATTAATTAAAAAAGGTATTTTTCATAAAATTTTATGAAACTTCGATTAGGACGAATTCCAGTTGCTTCTATGCAAAAATTCATTAATTGCATGTAGGGAATTTTCTCAGTGTATTCATCGACCTAAGAGTTTGGTAAACAAAATAGATTTTATTGTTATTTGTTAGCATTTTGATGCATTATAGACAAGTTTTGATATTGCACTAACAATATGAGAATTATTTGCATGATATTAAAGAATTTTCAGCTAAACTGCACTTTATGGGGCGTTCTCAAAAAAAAAAAAAAAAAAATAGGTGGTTGCCTGCAACGCTATTTTTGAAAAAACTTACAAATACATCGAAATTACAACAAAAAAATTAGAACAAAACTTGGGTAGTCCTATTAGGAATGTAAAAATTTCGGTTTTTGTTAAAATTATTCATTCACTATTTAATAAAATATTTATTAATAGACATAATCCAATAATTTTTTTTTATTTAAGTAAACTTTTAAGTCAACATTGTAAAATGTATGTCCGAATTAATGATTTACTGTAAGCAATCCCGCAATTCCCAAAAACAAAAAAAAAAAAAAAAAATTAGATTTTTTGTTGCCATGTCTAAATTTAAAGCGGGGCTTGGAAGAAACTTTCCCAATAAATTAGGTATAGGTTGGATTATCTACAACCGCTTTCGCTACGTAATTGGAGGTGTGTACAATTTTTAACAGTGAGGTAAAATTGATATTTGCCTTAAAAATGTGTCAGATTTAAAAGCGGCTGGGGGAAAAGGATATACAAATCAAATTTTTTTTAACACAAAACTCGCTTTTATATAAAATGACCTTCCAGAGTAGTGTACACACTTTATATGTTATGAAAGAAAATATTTATTTAAAATTTTAATTTCTACTTTAAACGAATGTAGTTGTTGAGTGATACAAGATATTGCATTTTTTTTTATTTTATATTTTATCAGGAATTTATTTAGTTAAATAATCACTATTTAAAAAATTTAATTGTTCCCGACTTCGTAATGATATTCGCAAAAATCTGGATCAGAGTCGGAACAAATTTTGAATTTCACATTTTCAAATAGCAATATCTTGGGAACTATTAGAGATAACCCAGAATGTGTTTTGTTACTAGCGGTTTACAAATATGTAAATTTTATGATAATCGGATTAGGAATAAAAAATGGCAAGAACTCAAAATGTTGTACGCAAAACGTTCCCTATTTTGGATGGTCATTCTGCTGGCCCCGGGGGCTTTGGAAGGTTCAAAAACTTAAGCTCGATATTACGTCACTTATTCCTATTCAAATGTCATTGCCATCGTCCCCTAAGTAAGAAATGTCCGAAGTTTCCAAAAATTTTGTGATATATCACACTGTGTAATGGCGGAAAAATATTTTTTATATATGATAGTATATGTACATGAGAATAAAACTATGTGATTTTAAGTAAAATGTTTAAAAGTTTAAACCTTTATTATCAAAACTTCATTGCGTTTGGTGTGGGAACATTTTTAGCCACCGCGAAAATTTATTAAATGTATTAATGCATTAAAATAAGCCATTAAATTCAAAAATAAGCCGTTGAATTAAAAATGTATACCATTAAAGTTCTTAACTGTTTTTATTAAAAACGTTACTGCAAATAAAATTTGTTTATAATTTTTTCCTTGGAAATTCGTCAGTCAAACAAAGTTGCAATAGATTATTTTTCTTAAAATTCAAAGTTCAAATTTGTTTAAAGAAGTAGTTTGATAAAGTAATTTGTGGGCTCTTCTAAAACATATAACATTCAAATGAAAAAACTTCAAAATACCGATTGCTAGAAAAAAGCAAAAATTTTTATTTCGTAAAAAAACTAAAATAAGCTACTATTTAGAAAATAAGCTAAAAAGCTCTAACAAATATAGCTTAAAATTTTAAAGATCAGAACTTATGTTCAGTCTAAATAGTTCCATACTTTAATATAAAACACAAGCTCTAGCTTATTTTTATCTGCGTTACTAATCACAATATATTTTTTAATTAAATTTATGTCATATATTTCATGCTTTCTCTTAAAATACACATAACATTTTCATGAGAATTTTTTAATTTTTGACATTTTGTAAAATGTTATATTTAATTGTTCAAAATATGACCACTTATCATCTCATATATGGATCCGAAATTTGAGGTTATTTGGAGTAATGAGATTTGTAATGGGAAAAGTAAATGTTACCATTAAAAGGTATGTAGTTATATAACCCATTATCTGGTAATGCTTTTCTGCACTGGGCAGTTTAACCAAATAAATTATTATCTTCAATAAAACCGGTTTTGCATTTTCGCTGACGATATATATGAAAAAATATACATGTTTTTTATTTTTAGCATTTAATAAAGTTCTAAGAGCATTAAATGAAAACTTATTTCATAACAAAAAATTTCAATAATCACTTATATTATAACACCCAGAAAACAGACTCGGTAGTAGCAACCGTATTTGTAGCCAATCGACGTATTTACTTTTTTTTTGGAGTTACCACCGAATGTCTTTTGAGTTAATCGAAATTCTATTGTCGTGCTGGAATTTTTATTGATTGTTATCACAATCGAAAAATTCAGTCGCAACTAACGAAGCATTCGATTGGCAACAAATACATTTGCTACTACTAAGTTTGTTTTCTGGGTGAACATATTTTTGGATTAAAACTCAAAGAAAATTTAAATCATATTATTTTTTATAATTTTACATTTTTTTACACAAGGCGGATATAATGTATTTGTTCAATGGTTTCAATTTTCTTTCAACCAGTAACTTTGATGTTTCAAAAGTAAAAAAGTCTTAATTTCTTCTAATCCATGAATTATAAAATTTTATGATATTACAATTAAAAAGGTATAAAGAAAGTTTAGTTAAATAGATAAACATAAAATGTTAATGTAGGAATTAATGAATAAATTAATTAAAATTGTAATAATATTGTTATGAACACAAAATAAAGTTTTATTTGTTTTTTGATTTGTTAATCTTAAAAAACAAAAGCTTATAATGTAACTGAAGCATAAAATAAAAATGTAGTATTTTTTTCGACAATACTGTATAATGAAATAGTGGTTATGTTATTGCATATTTTTAGGCATTAAATATATTCAGATTAACCTTCAAGCCATTTAAATCTTGTTGTGGAAACTTTCATAGTTAGAAAAATTAAATCTAAGCACTTCAAACTCCTTTTTCTATTATAAGGAAGTCTTTTGTCATCTTTATATCAAGTTGTCTTTTGATAACAGAGTACAACACATGCTTTTGGGACTCAATTCTGAGAATTGCACTTGAAAGTAGCCCCCAAAAATAAGAACTTCTGCATCATTCGTTTTGTCAAGTTGGCTACAGTAATAATTTAACGGCCATACGAATTTTTTGGCTCAAGGCGGATTTTTAGCACTTTTTCTATATTTTAACCATTCATGAGACTAATTAATTGAATGGACTAACTAATTGATGATTTCATTACAATTTCATTGATATCAATTGTAATGAAATTGTTTTCATTAGCATTTGTTTAATTAATAATAATGAATTTCATTGATTTGATTTCATTGATTAATGGTAATGATTTCAAATTTCATTACAATTAGTAATGAATTAATTAAAGGAAGAAAATTTCAATTGCTTGAATGCAAATATGCTAGGTTTGGGAAATATTCCGGAAGATTAATTTTTTATGAAAAACCAATTATTTGTTTACCCAAAAACGGACGTGAAAATACAAATTTAATCACTCCGATAATAGAATGGAACATTGGTCCAAAATTAAACGATATGGAATAAAACGGGGAACGATTGGAGTCGGAACACTGTACACAATTGCGTTGTCGTTTAATCACTCCGATGACAGAATGGAACATTGATCCAAAATAGAACGATATAGAATGAAACGGGGAAGGATTGGAATCGGAACACTGTACACATTTGTGTTGTCGGTATAGTGACTTTAATTCCGTTTTGCGATATCATGCTTAGTTTTCGAGATACAAGCCATTTTACAAAATGGCGATATTTTAAAATGTCCAGTATCTCGAAAACTAAGCGAGATAGACCAAAACGGATCAAATTTTTGTTCCACAGGAGTATTATTATACCCTTATAACACAATTTTTTAAAAAAACATCCACAGGCTGATTTCATTATTTTACTTATTTACATGATAATACAAACATAAACATATATTATCGGATAATAGAAAGTTAGTTCCTCATTCCATTTCGTTTCCCGTATTCAGTGTTACAATTTACACTCCATTTTTTTTGTAAACAAATGTTTTTTTTGCTCAATTGTAATTAGTTTTTCAGACATTAGTTAGTGTGATTTCATTAGCATTAGTACGACAAATGGTAATGCCAAAAAAAGTTTCATTACAATTAAATGGTAATAACATTTTTTTGGCATTAGCATTAGTTTACTAATGCTAATGAAAAAATGATTTTAATACTGTTATTTCACGGTATACCGTACGGAATATCTCTTTTGTGTCTGAAGCAAAGTTGTAGATATTGAATTGCAGAAAAAAATGCGGAAAAAACCTACCCGAAGAAAGTGCATCCAGTGCCTTAAAAATAGCAAAAATGCCCATTTTTTTTTTTTACCATTTTTAACCATTTTTCACTTTTTTTGCTCAGTATCTAGATTACAAATCCACAAATATGCTGTTTTTTTTGAAGTGCCTCTTTACAATACGATAGGGACGCCGTCTGGTGTGTTCACACCAGCAAAAGAATCTAAAATTAAAAACGGTACGTATCGTTGTCTGTATTTAAATATTGTTCACTTTGATATATTCGCATTACTCTTAATGTACCGGATATAAGAAAATTAATGAAAAGCGAATCTTCACAAAAATGCTTTCGAACCATTATAACAACCTATGTGCATGGGACGCATTGACAGAAGTAATCGAAGGCGTTTTAGGAAAGAACAGTGAGCTGAACAGCGAGATGACATACAGACACAAGTAGACAACTTGCTGTATTATTTTATAGCTAAATCTTCCCCGGCTAGCCATTTTTTATGAAAATGGCTAAATTGCATTCATGACGTTAAAATTACATTTACACATCGGACGAACAAGGAGAGAGGTTTCACCAGGTTACCATGCCAATGGAAAAGCGATTCATAGACAACAACTTAGATGCATTTCTTGCGGAGGTTTGTTGGTGGAGTTTTAAAACTATGCAGTTTGAAAATGAAAGCACCGAAGATGGAGATGACACTGAAATTGGTGGACACACTGAACAAAACATGACCTTGAATATTATTTCTAACTCGGATGATGATGCCGACTCAGAACATTAATATGAACAACCTACGAAGAAAACAAGATCATCAGAACCACAAGCGTCAACTTTAACGATATTGACAATAATGGAAAATGTTCTAAATTTTGTTTCCATGCATAGATAACATATAAAAATCTTATATTATCTGTGTAAGAATAGCTGTAATATGAATCGAAATTTTTATTTTCATGCAAAATAAAGCATTTTTGCGATTTTTAAGGCACCGGATGCATTTTTTTCGGATAGGATTGTTCTACTATTCAATATCTACAACTTTGCTTCAGACACAAAAGAGATATTTCGTACGGTATACCGAGATATAACCGTGTTAAAATATAGATAAATTGCTAAAAAATCCGACTTGAGCCAAAAAATTCGTATGTCTATTAAATTATTACTGTTGCCAACTTGACAAAGCGAATGATGACTCCCAAAATCATGTGTTGAAAATTGTTGTACTGTGTAATTAAATCTTAAAAAAATCTTAGTTTTAGGTACAATTTTCTTCTACTCTCATTAAACAAAACACAATTTCTGTTTAAAATTATAGTTTCTTTACACAATTTGTTGAACAAAATATCCACTATAACAAACTTGGGAATTTTTCATTGTCATTCAATTCAATACCATTCCAAAGCCAATGTCTAAAAAACTAATTGTAATTGACAAAAAAATAATTGTTTATAAAAAGTGTTTTGTTATGGGAAAAAATATATAAAAAAAATGTTAAATTTTAGTCATATAATCAGGGAACTTCTGCTTTAAAAATATGTAGTTGTTTGGGTTGTAGTACAGTTTATTAATTTTTAATGTAAATGTCAGTTATTTGTAGAACAAATTAAATTTTAACACAAATTAAACAAATTGTAGTTTATTAAAAAAAAACAAACTACATAAAATTACTGTTTTATGATTTTACAATCGCTTTTTGTTATTTAAAAAAAATAAAAATAGAAAATGTTTGTTTATTTTTTTACTAACATATGTGATTAATGTTTACTACAATTGTGGTTCATTTTTTGAACATTAAAAAACAAATGACAATATTAGTTGAATTTACTGAAATGTAAGTCGTCATTTCTTTAAGTGAAATTTTTTAAAGTTTTTCCGTCTAGTTTGGCAACTGATTAGTCGTGATGATTTTTATAATACATACTTGATAAAATATTGAATATTTATAATATAAGTACGCAACTATATGATTTGTAGCAGTCACTTTTATAATAATTGTAATTTTCATGTTTTAGTTCGGTCGGGCTTGGAATATCAAAATAGGCTACGCTCGCCGGATTGGGGAGGGTTCTTGACCTACCTAAAACTACAACCACTAACAAGAGAATAAGAAACATACAATTCCAAGACTTGACTCATCAATTACAAAACAAAACTTAGTTTAAAAACCACTGAGCGATAGATGTTGAATCGCTGGGATACATTTAAATAATCCCACCCTTCAGCACTTAAATGATTCTGTATCCCTTAACTTTTTCATTAAATCACTTCCCTAAACTTAATTTCTTTGTACTTACTAAATCATATCCGTTTTATTATTTTAGACAACATTCCCATTTATAACGCACTTATTCCATTTTTAACATTCTAAAATTCATTTATTAGAAAAACTTATTCGCGAAACAAAATTATCTAAAAGATAAACTAATTTAATCCTATCATATAGTATAGTGAACAATTCGATCGTATAACGTGTATACATTAATTTAAATTTATGATTTTAAATATTAAATTTCAATTAAATTTTAAAATAATTTGTTAGTATATAAATAAACCTGAATGGTTTGTATTAATCGAATGCATGTTAGATTGAATTGACTTACATATTTTGATCCTATTGAAAGGATAACGAAGGTCTGTAAAAAAGTTCAAAATCAGTTGACAATGTCTGTTTAATATGAGAATTATCCCCTTATATGTTCTCCTCCGATGAATTGAGCTCAATGCATACGGTTACTAGATTTAATTCTGTAATTTATAAAAATTCATTAAAACATTTGTAATAAAAAAATCGTCAATTGATGTTAGTTTTGTTAATCGAGACCTGAGTGTAAATTCTATACATAAGGTTTTCAGAAATTCAAATGTATCATAAGATACTAAACCTTTGCAAATGTAGAAAATTTACTGTATAAATTCAAAACATGCTACTTAGTAGTTAGTTAACAAAATTGTTAATAATTTTGGCTAAATATATCGATAAATTATTAAATATAAATATATTTAATAAACGTTAAATTTTAAATTCATAATTATTAAGTTTTATATTATTTTAAAGCAAATATTTCAAAATAATATTTTGTTTTAAAATATCATTTTAAAATTTTAATTTTAGTTCAATTTGAAAAATCTTTCTTTTTATAATTACAACAAAATGCTTAAGTATTTATATATGGAATGAATGTACTAATCATGTTCTAAAATTTTGTAAAATTATCTGAAGACTTCGTTTATGAAGTACTATAAATTGTCAGTACACTCATTCATATATAAATCGTATGCATAATGCAAAAATTAACATTAGTTTAAAATTAATGAAAATATTAATTTGATTTTTGTTAGTATCTATAGCAAAAAATGTTATGGGTGTAATATTACAAATTAGCAATCAATATAATACAAAATGAGACTGATGAATAGATATTTATGAGGTTGTTTGTTGATTTCAATATCCATGACGTCACGGGAAGAAGAGAATTTACAATTTGTCTATTTTTTTGTTTGTTCATCAGTTAAAGTTGATCAGCAAGTTATTCCCTTTTAATTTTACAAGCAAAGTACTTATTAACAATGACGTCACGGGAATAAAATACGCACAGTGGGCACGATGAGTGAAATTGTTGAAATTTTATATTTGTGTTTTTTTAATATAAAATTAGTTTTAAAACATTTTTATATTATGCAGCAACATTTCAAAATTGATTTTAAATGATTTTGTAGACGATTCGGGATTTTGATGCATGATTGTTTTCAGCCATTTTTATATTTTTTATGATGATAGCAGGCCGATATTTTTAGCATTTCACTTTAGGTATTTTGTTGAACGTAAAATTTGTTTTTGTAGATTAGGTGGTTTCAATTTAATAAGACATTTTAGCTTTATTAATGGATTTTAAAAGCACAGGCATCGAATTTGATTTTAGAATTTTACGTAACGATCACGTTGATAATTTTTAATAAGTTGTATGAAAATTTTACATAGTTGTTATTGATGACGTATAACAAAAATTCCACTTGGCATAAGAGTTGGAGGAAAGAATATTGAATAGTAAAACTATCAATATTCAATCCCTCAATAAAATTTCTTCGTAAAAACGTTTCAGGTATTTTCTTCAGGATGATTGGAAAATCCTATTGAAAAATTTTAACACTATCAAGAAAATGATTTCCATGTTACGCAATTAAAAAAAAAAACTCACCAGAATAAAATTTGTAATATGGGATTTTCAGGCAATTAAATTTTGTAGATTTTTAATAAATCTTTACGATGATAAATGAAACACTTTACTTGATTTAAATTGAAAATTTTCACTATATCACTATATTATTTAAAATAAAAAAAAATTGGCTTTATTATTTTAGGTTATATAACCTTAAAATTTATTTTAATGCGATTTAGAATTCACGGAGTTCTTTATATGATGGTTGACAAAATGGAAAGAATTTGCATAAAGCAATTTACTAACGACTTCAGTTTTGTTCTTTCTAACAATGACGTGTAGCTTTGAGAGAATATAGTATAGATACCGTTTTAGCGGTTATAATAAAGTAATTGAGACTATTTGATTATAATCTCCTTAGCCTTAACTATTCTCATTTAATCAAAACTCTTATAATTGAATTAAAATTCCTATAATTTTGCCATCATGTGGTCAGCTTTTTTAAAAATTAATAAATTTTTAATGATTTAAAAGAACTTTGATAAATTTTCAATATTATTTAAACTGTAGATTAATATTTTAACTATAGTTACCAATAACTAACATAAAAATCAATATGAACTTGTAAAATTTAACAAATTACACAAACTTATCGCATGCTATAAAAATTGTTTAATATCTTGGCATAAACTCTTTAAAAAATATTGTTTTAACCCTTGAACGTGCAACGGTTACAAAAGCGAGTGAATTTTAAATAAATGAATTTTAAATAAATTTAAAATCAAATTTTCTATTTTTTTTTTTTTTTAATAAATTAATAAAATCTGCTACAGATTTGTGTATAAATTTACAAGTACATTTTTTTGTAGACATTGTTTGACATCAAACAATGCCAATTAAATCTTCAATCGTCCATTGAATAAACTAGTCCCAAGTATGCATTATACTTAATTACAAGTATTTACACTATTGATTGCTGTTATTAACACTCACTTAAATATTCCCTTTTGATCCTTTACTTTCATACATATTTTTGTTTGTTGTCCTGCCATTTATAAAAACATTTATAAATATGCATCACAAGCAGTGCCAGAATTCCGACAGACAAAATCCAAATTCACATGGTAGCTGAGGCCGTTGATATGATCCCATTAAGTATTTAATATTCAAAGGATAACATACATTCCATCATATACAACAAACATACGTATATACATATATATGCTTGCCCATGTAAAAAAAGTATTTTATGAATATTCGTATTATATATAATTATATCCGAAAAATGAAAACATCTTATTGTATCATATTAGATCTAATTTGATACAATTAGATCTAATTTGATGTACTTAGATATAGTTTGATACAATTTTATCCGTCCTTGTATTTGTCCTCATACAAATGTATTAAATTATATATATTATATATTTTATTAAATTGCATCACACAATTACATCCAATTACATACAATTGTATATACATATATGCAATTAAATGTGACATATGTAATCATATATTGATCAACATGTAATTATATATTTTTACATATTGCACTTCATATAGTGTAATATAAAAAAAGATATAATTTTGTATTTGAGATATAATTTGATATGAATATATATTTTACAATACATCATTGTAACTGTATCAAGTAATATATACCTATTTTTAAACTTTTTACTTGGGTATATAAGTACTGAGTATTCAATAAGTATTTGAATTTACTTTATATCGCCCAGCTTATTGCTTTAGAGCTAGAAACTTGGCATCGGGTTTCCTTTTTCAGCATATACATCCGTTAACATGTAAACTCTTAATTCTTTGATGGACTCTCTCCGGAGTTTTTAAAGAGCATGTCTACACCCAACATCCGAAGCATTCGATTGGCAACAAATACGTTTGCTACTACCGAATCTGTTTTATGGTTGTAACATTTCGAAATATTAAAAAATATATACATATATATTACGAAACCAATTTTGTTTTGCAAATTTTTGTTAATTTTTGTTTAATTTTATTTTATTATATTTTTTTATAATCGCAATCATTCAACTTTAAGACTACTTTTCGCGTCGACTTTTATCACATATATAACAAATATCTGGCACCACTGGGACAAAACAATAGGCTATATAGAGTACTATAGCGGTGTGAACAAAATAAAATCAAAACTTCTTGAATTTTAGACATGTTTCCATACGTAGAGGAAATGGCAAGTTCTAGCAACCAAAGTTGAAACAATGACAAAATATAAATTTAATTAATTGACAATTTATTTCAAGTGATTTAAATTTTGAAACCAATGTTTTGAGATCGGTATGAAACTTGCATCAACTGGAGTCATATTACGTAGTAGTTATGACACAAAATTTCAGCGGTTGAATTTTGACATTTTCGTCAAAGAGCAATTTTTTTCGGATACATGTAACTAATTACCTATTGTGGTTAGAACATTTTGTCCAAAATATTTTCATTCACTCTTAAAAAAAATTAAAAAAAAAATTCAAATTAAAAATTTGGATATATAACCAAAAAAATAAAAAAAAAAATTGGCCTTGATTTGGTGCCTATATTCGCAAAAACTTGAACTGCTTCCGACTAAATTTTGAATTTCACATTTTTAAATGGGAATATCTCAGGAACTTTTAAAGATACTCCACAAGTGCAAGCATGTTTTTCATTTTATAGATTTTTACTAGCAGATCAGAAATGTGTTAATTTTATAAAAATCGAATAAAAAACAAAAAAATGGCGAGCACTCAAAATTTTTGGCTCAAAAAGTACCCTACTTTGGAAGAAAAGAAGAATGATAAACAAATCGCATCCCACTAAGCGACCATAAAGCTCTTAAAGGAAAATACTAAAGCTTTCTAACAAAAAACATTTAAAGAAAAACCCAAAACAATTTTTTAAATATTTTTTTGAAAATATCAAAATTCAACGTCCTCCAACTCAGAAAGCCATTGACCGTAGGACTCAACCTGGTGCAAGTTTCATCTTGACCTCAAGACATCGGTTTCAAAAGTTCGGTGACTTGAGATGAAATACCCCATATACAATTCTATTATTACAGTACTGGAATATTCGCTAATGTGGACGGTTCGCTTAAGTGGATATTGTGTTTTTCCGTGTAGTTGATTTCGACATATCCTTAAATCACACAGTTAAACACTAAAAATGCATCGGACATACGACTTATCAGTTCTGATAGAATTTAGGACCCTGGTCACGAATGTGAACACCAATTTTTAATATTTGTGAATTTAAATTTATCTAAAATAAAGATTTTCTGTAAAATTTATTTTTCATTTATATACCTGAATAAACTACGAATAACTTTTAATATGGTTTTAAAGTATGCACTATGAGTAATTGAAACAATATCAATTAATTGCGATTGGGTGAAGGCTACTTATTTTTATTTTTTGTGAATATTATTAAATCGCTTAATCGAATTTGCAACTTTTAGCACATGATGCTAATTTATATTCCACTTAATTTATCTCATCAAAAAACTTGTAAATATAAATAAAAGAATAAAACGTAATATATAATATAATAATTGTAAATACACATTTTCTAATTTCTTTCTTTTACACATTTGAACCAAATTCCGATCTTGGGCTGTTGTTGTGCGTTTGGAACGTCCTTGATCTGGTTTATTTGTAAGTGGTTCATTGCCAGAAACTTTTTTTCAACATTATATACACATTTTCAAGAAACACCAAGACTTATTGATATTTCTGTGTGGGAAAAATTTTCAGCAAGAAGTGCCTTTATTGAAATTTTTTGCTCCAAAGTAACAATTTTTCGACCCATTATTCCAAATGTAAAAAAATCACTACAGCAGTGGAATAATGTAATTACACCACGCGGTTTGAACTTAAACTGAACTGTTTTTAACTAAAGCTGAAGGAATAGAACATATTTTAGTTAAATTTCATGAGAAAATGTACCGTTAATTCATTTATCAATATGTTTCAAGAGAGTGTGCTATAATTTTGACACATCAAATATTGACATAATATCATCATTCCATTGCCATTCTTTTAATTGAAATTTATTATCCCCATTTTTTTTTTGCTGGATTTATTCGTAGAAGTATAAACTAAACAAAAAATAGCAAGAGAGGTTTTTCTATGAGTTATTAAAAAAAAAAAAAAAAAAAAAAAAAAATTTCCCTGAAGAAGTCTTCCAAAGCGAAGACGAAATATTGGAAATAAATAATTATAATTATAAAATAAAGGATCTTTAGCTCAATAAAACAAAAGACAAAAATTTTAAAGAATTTATCTCATATATTTTTTCAAACAAATTTTTATTTGCAGGAAAATAATATTAAAAACAGAAATAGCATGTTGCCTAAATTTTGTTAAACTGTGGTTAGGTATAAATTAGGGAAGCGCACGGGAGCAGAAAATTGTAAGTGTAAGTTGAAATTACTAACGTTATCGTGAGTGAGCGTAAAAAAAATTTTCGAGGGTGATTGTGCGTGAGTCATATTTTTGTTTTTCAATTTTTAATTGTTCTTTTTTTTTTGAAAAATTTATATTTTCGTGGTTTATAGCTCCAAAATTATGCCAAACCCATGTTATCATAACAATTCGATGTTTCACATTTTAGGATTTTATTTCCGTATGAGTTTTGATCGTTATATTGGAGTGACCTAGGAGAATCGCGTGTGAGTAAAAGTGGAATTTACTTATGGAACTACTTCTTTTTTTTTAAATGTAAGTACTTCTTATTTTTTCTAGGGAACTATTTATTTATTTTTTTTGTGTAAGTACTTCGTAGTTTTACAATGTAACTATTTCTTTATTAAAAAATGTATGTAGTTCTTAAAAATATAAAGTAAATGGTTCTTCGGTAAAAAAATAATCAATTCTAAAGAATCAATTATTTTAGTCTCACGCCCTGTTAAAAGAATCGAGTAGGTAATCTAGTAAGGAATGCGTTCTGCCCAAAATTCTTGATTACAAACCCGCTTACCTTTTTGGAAATTTTTTGCTGGGTGAGTAATTGCCCTGTAATTAAATACCCAGATGTTGGTATTAAAGATTTTACAAATTTCCCAAGGAAGCGATTTAGCTCACAAGTGTGAGTGTAGATCTGATATTATTAATGATATAGAAAAATTTCATAAGTGAACGATTTTGAAATGTAATTGACGTCGCCCAAGTCTGTTATTTGGTAATGTGTGGTTTTGCTTTGAAGTGAAGCGATAATAAGCAATTTCTATTGTGATTTTTAAGTCCACTTATATCGAAAGTTGGAAATAGATTTGAGAACTTTGTTTTTTGAAATTTCGATAGTGTTTTTGTTTGGTACTCCTCCGGGACGTCTCTAAGGCTATCCGGTACATAAAACTTCAGTCCAAGAAGCTGTGAATAATCCGCAAATACATAACTTTGTCGTAAATAACACAACATTCGAATTTTTGAAAAAAAAATATTTTTTAGTAGTTTTGCTCGATTTTGGGCTTCAGTATTCTTCTTTGCGTTCCTATTCGTAAATTTTAGCACTTTAAGTGTACCAAGCCCAACATTATTTTTTAACTTGGCGCACAAAATGTTTCGAACTTGCACGCGTCATTCTACTTAGCGGTCAGAAGTCTACTTAGCTCTCAAAGTCTTCTCCACATTTTTGGCCTTGGAAGAGTACTTGAGTGCCTTTGTTTTGACAGTTTCAGGTTTCTGCCAATTGTTAGGTCGATGTTAAACTGTACTACCACATATAAAACAAACTGACTGAATACGTGTAACTTTTTGTGATTTTTCCGAAAGTCCGATTTGGATTATTTCGAAACGTTTAAAAAACTTTTCACGCATTTGCTTTTGATTATTTATTGTGAACTAACTATAACTACAATTAATTTAGCCAAATTTTATTATCTGACACATTTTTTAAACATAGTGTGAATAAAAAATATTTAAATTAATCGCAATAAAGTTATAAGGAAAAATGTGTGTTAACGTTAATTTGGGCGCACACTTTATATAAACCAACAAAAAGTCGGTAGTGAAAATTTTCACCCTTGATTTTTTCCTCTAGCATAATTGTATTTTAATGCTAACAATTTTAGTGCAGTAACATTTTTGTGTTGTTTATTGTGATTACTTTTAAGAACCCAAATAGACTCATTCTACTAGAAACTCCAGTAATTCGACATTGAACGCGGTAAAAATGTGGTTTGAAATTGCTGCCTACATCACTCACAAATTAAATTAAAACTTCCGTGCACATTTACGTACAGGAATATCTCCTGCTAAGAGGGTCGAGCTTGATTTACAAGAATTTTCAATAATCAACAAAAAATATGATTTGTCAAGATATTTTTTGTAAAAAGTACATATTGAATGAACAAGGTTTCCATTTTTAAAAGGTTTCTTAAATGTCTTTATCGATACCAATACTTCTCGTTTAAATATTTTTTTTAAAAAATCGCTTTTGAAAAAGCGAAAAATTGTTTTTTTTTTTCAAATCTGTATATTGCAACCCCGGAATTACAAATTTAAAATTTTTTTAACAAGGCTTGTAGACCAATTTCAAATTTGAATATGATTTTTACTGCGTTGTTATATCACCTTCCTATCAAAAGTTATAGACTCTCAGAAATTGATGTGTCTTTGTAGACACGTCCCATCAAAAAATAGTGCTTACCCAGAAGAGCTTCCGGAATGCACTATTTTATTACGAAGTGCTTCCAAAGCAAATCCATAAGGCATGATTTTTGTTCGTGATGTCCTACTTAGTATGTCCTTTTAAGCAGGTGAAAAGCGCTTATTTCATGTGCTCTCAGAAGCAATAAATTCATGCCTTCTTAGGCAATAAGAAGCATTTTTTTTAATGTTGACAACATTAATGCTTTATTGTATGCATTCTTTGTTGCTTCATTGTAAGCATTATTCACTGTTTCAAAGAAGGCGTTTTGGAAAGCACAACAGAATGCCTTCCCTAATTGCTTTATTATATGCAAGGCGGTGAAGCGCTATTTTGGAATCATACAAATATAGTTACTGCTTACCAAATCCAGGTTATTTTTTGCTGGGGTTGTTAAAAAATGGGTTAAACAAAGTTTTGTAAAAAGCAGATAAACATTATTTGGGTCTATTTGTTATACATATACCAAGTCATAAAATAAGTTCTAGTTTTTTTTTTTGAAAAATGTGCAGAAAGCAACATAAAAAGTTTAAAAAACCTGATCTGATTTGTTTTTTCAATACGAATAAGCAATGCTTTTTGTGAAAAAGCCTTTTATATTTTAAATAATTTGTATTCCAACGAAATGTTATTTGATCTAGTAAAAGCCGATCTATTAATTAGAATAATTTTTGATGAATATTTCAAGAGTTTTCAAAACTTTTTAGCAACATGTGGTGGTGCAGACTTAGTAATTCTGTATCTATACTAATAGAAATAAATCAGATAGTAGAAAAGGGTACTGAAAGTTTTTTTTAAAAAGGACATTTGCAGATAAAACTGCTAAAATTAACAGATTTTTTTTTGGTAGTCATTATAAATTTATAAATTTAGTAGAATGCAAAAAAGCATATTTTGCTAAAGTAAATAGAATTTTTTCTGCAACCTAATTTTTAACAAATTTTTAGTAGATTTAGATAAATGTTTACTCATTTTTTATATTAGTGTAAAAACCCTAAGTATATGTGGCAAAACATGTAGTTTATTAATTTATATGTAAAAAGAATGAAAATATTACTTTATAAAATTGTTACTTTTAGTTTGTTTTTCTGTTTTATTTATTTTTACTGATTTTTTTTGTCTCATTATTTTATAATTTTTGTTTATACTTTTATTAAAAAATTTTTATTTTTATTTTTAGTAAATATTATATCAAGTTTTCAATTTATTTTTTGATCAATGGTGATAATCTTTAACTTCGAGCTCATATATTAGTTCTCATTTAGTGGGATAACTAGGTTATATGAATGTTTGATGTTAGCATGGTGTTGTCATTTCTTTCAAAACGTGTTCTGAAGAAAATTCCCGAATAGATCTAGAAAATTCAAGAAATAGATCTATCAACACATTCCTCAAAGTGGTAAATTAATAAATTTGAAAACAAAAACTACACACAGAGAAATAAAGTACCAACCAAATTTAAAAGTGTATATTAATGGTAACAACTGGTATATTAATGGTAACATTAGATGTCTGAATATTTTGGGATTTGCAACTAAAATTCAGTTAAATTAACCGAACTTTTTTGTGAAAACTGATTTTCAGTTTTACTAACCGACTGAAATTCGTAAGAACTGAATTTAAGCCGTAGTAACCGAATTTCAGTTAGCAAATAGCTACATTTTTCTCTGTGTGTATAGATTATTTGTTAGCACAATATCCTAATAAAGAAATATGGAGTTTGGCCTCGAACTTGAATAATTTTCATTTTCACTGCACAATTAAAGGTCGAAAAAACATAATTTTTATTTTTAATGAAAATATATCAAACTTAGGTACAACTACTAAAGTGTGCGTTTTTTTAATTATCAAAATTTTTTCTTCAAAATCAAGATTTTTTTTGATGAATGTTAAGTATTTTGCAAATTTGAATCTGACATCCCTACCTGGGATGTACCCTTAGATAACAATGATGCCCAATTTCATATTCAAAGGTTAACTAGTAGGGCTAAAGGTGACTCCATTTCCGATTTTTGAGTATCTTTCATGTTGGTTCCAAAAATTTATATGCAAACTGGGTATTAAAAGAAAAGTAATTATAATTTCTATCCAGTGAGATAAAAAAATACTAAAAGCTCACAATCAGAACAGTTTCGAATATATCCTGGGATGTACCCTTGGAGGAAAACGATGTCCAATTTCATATTCAGGGGTTAACTATTGGGGTTAAAAGTACGTTTTTTGCGTATCTTAAATGTTGGATCCAAAAATCTAAAGGTAAACTGGGTATCAAAAGAAAGGTCAAATTTGTACTAAACATTTCTACAAGATTTATAATGTTTTTATTGAATTATTAACAACACTTAATTAAATATATTTTTTAATATCGCGACAGTGAAGAATTTAGATAAAACAAAATATTAAGAGATTATTTTAAAATAAATAAAAAAAAAGAAAATCCGTAAACTTTTTGCCAATAGTGTACATACACACACATAAGAGTGTAACAATTTATTATCATCATCAGTTCAGTCAGTTTTGTGTGTGACCATACAGAATTAAAAATGAAGTAAAAAATATGCCAAGGGCAAGGGTAAATAACGTCCATGTATACCATAATTTGTTTGTGGTCTATAGTTAAATGGTAAATTAATGCGAAAGGATATTTTTACTGTCTTTTGTGGTTAAAGAAATTCATCATTTATATAAAGAATGTAATAATACGAGTATGACAAAGATATTGGTTGTATTTATGAAGAAGAGCAAAGAAATGCTATATAAAGTTATTTCGTTAGCTTATTTAAAAGGCAACGGTAGTCCGTTGGACGTGTGTAGAAAAGCAGTATCAGATAATTGGTTATATAACCACATATCTGGTAATGGTAATTAATTACTTTTCCTATTACATATCTCACTACTTTTATATGGGGGTGATGCAAAAAGTAATGGGGTATCATTAATAACCAGCGTATAAAAAATGCAAAATATGTGGGTAAATATATGCTTACCAGTTTTGGAAAATATAATGAGCCTAATAACACTACTCATAAATTTTCAACTTTTTGTCTTAGAAATACATCTCTTTTTTCTTCATTTGCTGTTTTTGAAATATCGCGATTTTTACATTTACATCATTCATCGGTATATTTCGCCAATCTTATCGAAATTGAACGGTAAAATCATGATTTTTTTTTTAAGAATCTAAGTCAACAGTTTTGTATCTTTCGTTTGAGTATAATCATGCCAATGTTATACAATGTTTCCATTATGAGAAAATAAACATATTTGGAGGAAAACACTTCAAACTGTTTCCACTAGCCGTAAAGTGTTTTGTGCTTTCGATTTTTC
The DNA here is from genome assembly GCA_021234595.1 of Delia radicum. Classification (NCBI taxonomy): domain Eukaryota; kingdom Metazoa; phylum Arthropoda; class Insecta; order Diptera; family Anthomyiidae; genus Delia; species Delia radicum. The sequence continues at coordinate 191,670,841 of CM037851.1, read as the reverse complement.
GAAATTAGTTTGACCTTTGGCAAATCTGTGATTTTTGATCACTGTTTCTTGTTTTTATTTTGTTGAGTTATTTAGTAGAAACAATGTTCTTTAATCTATAATTATATCCCATTAATTTTAATATTTATATTTTGTTATCCTGCATCCAAGTAAAAGAGTATTTTTTTATGTTCGAAGTTAAAAAAATAAGATTTTGTTGAAATTACCTCTAACTATAATGGATAACACATAGTTTTTGCTAATTCTAGACACAATTCAGGGTTGTACAGATCATTTTCGATGTTTTGGAATTGAAAATGTTGTTTGCTATATTTTGTTAACCGAAAATATGCAGGAAAACAGGTACCAAAACACGTAACTCCGCTCAAAACACATATAAAGAAATACAGTATTAATTTCATTATGTTATACCGCAAAGGATAATAAAATATCCAATTTTCGACCTCGACCCCCTTCAATATTAACCAATTTTGGTAAGTGTCATATCCCAGTGTATAAACGGTAATGACATATCATTATTTTTCCGACTACCAGTAATGATACCAGCTTACTCCCCGCCTTACTTTAAAACATATATAAGGTGGCGCAAAAGTAATCCTCCTATCAGAAAATGCTATACATAATAAATACATAATAAAAAAAAACATCGGAAGGTTATTTTTGCGCCACCTTATATATGGGGCGTTTCGTCTCAAGTGACCCAAGTTTTGAAATCCATGTAACTTAATACCTGTTGTTCTTAGCAAAATTTGTTCTAAATAGTTTATTTCTTCAATCTTTCGAAAAAAAATATTATATATAGTGGGATATATAGTGGTATATCTATCAAAATAAATGTTTTGGAACTCAAGACAAAGCTTTTTAAATTTTCAGCATATGTACTATTTTGAATTATTTCCTATTTGTGTGTAAGTGTTTGTAAAACCTTAAAAATGAAAATTCTATTGAGAAGTTCTTGACCGATATTGTTGAAAAATTGTGTCTAAACTACTATCCAATAGGACTAACTTTGGTGCAAATTTCATCCCGATCGGAAGACATCGATTTCAAAAGTTGTGTCACTTGCTATGAAACGCCCCATATATATATTTATATATATATATAATCACATACTTATAAATAGTTGATTTTCTCATTATTACATTACAAAAATAGTGCCTTACCCATAAGTAATTATTTTTATCATTATTTCAAATATAAAGTAATGATCGAAAAATGTTTTTAAAATCTGTTTTTAGACTCATTATTTTTCCAACTCTATCTAAACTATAATTACACATTTATTTCACTAAATTTCGTAAGTTAATATAAAGTAGAAGAGTGTAGCCTGCATAAATGTCAAACCAAATCCATTTATTTTTTATTTTACTATATAAAAAGGAGTAACAAAATCAATTAGTGTTTCATAACTAATAAAAAATACACTTTACTTTAAGTTGGCAACACTTTTTTAACTGGCTGCCATTTTGTCAGCTGTCAAGTGATTTATGTTTAGTTTGGTTTGGCATTTCAACATGAATAGATTGACGCCTAAACAACGCTTCCAAATTGTGCAAATTTATTTTGAAAATCATGGTTCAGTTCTGATTTTCATAAGCGAATTTTGTTTAGCGATGAAACTCACTTTTGGTTAAATGGATACGTCAATAAATAAAACTGCCGTATTAGGAGTGCTGATAGTCCATAAGTGTATGTTGAGACACCGTTACAAGTTTGGTAACCGCGTAGTTTCACGTTTTGGATCTGTGAATTGGCCTCCAAGATCGTGCGATTTAACGCCGCTGGTCTATTTTCAGTGGGGATATGTGAAGTCGCTAGTCTATGCCGATAAGCTCGAAACGATTGACCACTCCAAGCCAGCTGCGGCGGTCATATGCCAGAAGTCATATTTAAATTATAATGCCAGAAGATTATCTTTCCAATAAAGTAAATTTCATGTCAACTTAAAAAATTCATCTTTGTTTTATTCCATTTCAAAGTTCAATACCTCTATAAAAAACTAATTTACAAAAATTCTAGTAAAATATTTTAAAGCATCAGTTTTAATAATACGTGAGGCCTACGTTTTTCTTTTGAATCAATTCAAAAATTCGATCAAACATACTGTCTACCATATTCATTCGTAGTTATTCCGCTATAGATCTCTGCGCATCAATAACTGCTTCTTTTAGATGAAACTCGCTTTCATATGGACGGTTTTCTGCGTAATCTCGACTGGTTAATAACCCGAAATATTGATCTGGAGAACAGGCCATTCCAATACTTTTATATTTTTTGATAAAAGCCATTCCACCGTCTGAAGACTTATGTGCAAGTACTAAAGCATTGTCTTGTTGGAAAATGAATTCTTCTTTGTTGCTACTTATTATCAACCAATTTCTTTTCTAGTACTGTAATGTACTGCAAAAAACAAAAAAGTCAAGATATAAAGGCTAGATAGTGTAGTAAATAATGAAAAACATATTGAAATGTTTTTATTTATTAATAACTTACTAAGAAAACTATCTTTGCAGTCGCGTTTTGATTTTTTCCTAATTAAAATAATTATTTTTTTTTTATTTAAAAAACAAAACGTTTGTTTAACAATTTTTTATTATTTTTGAAATGACAGTTCATTTTTAATCGAACATTGGAGCTCTGTTGTTGCTATTAGTTTTTAGATGTTATTACTGATTTTAATTTTTGTTACGATTACGTCCACTTATAATTTCCATAACTAAATATTTTTTTGGTATTGCTTGAGATTATTAAGAATGACGACATTAATTTGGTTGTATTAAAATATCTCCAATAATGAGACCAGTTTAATGGTCTTACGTAGGAAAATTTAATAATTGGGACAAAATTTGTGAAACAAAATGTTTAAAGGTTTAACCATTTCCGCCTGATGTTTTCTCTGTGTGTACATAAAAAGATGAATGAAAAACATTTAATATTCAAATCAATAGAAAAACATTAATTATTCAATCTCTAGCTATTATTATTATTTTACACAACCATTACTACCATCGAACACCCATACCCTTCTAACATTTGACGGAAAATCAGCCAGTGGAGTATTCCATTGGATATAGTTTTAAAATTACAAAATATACCCAGTCTGAAAAGTTTCGTTGCAGTTCTTTCATTCGACCCTTTTTCGACCATGCTTATCAAAAAAGAATCGATTTCGATTTGAGCTAATGCACTGTGGGTCAAATGACTGGTTTTTGAGACAAAAAGTCCAATTATAAAGTGTACTATTTCAAAAAATTGATAATGGCATTTTGTACTACACATTTTTAAATACCCAAAAATAAAAAATCAGAATCAGGCAGCAACCCATGACTTAAAGCCAAGCTGTCAAAGTTGTAGTTTTTTTGGTTTATTTTGTTCTCTGATATTCCGCTTTATAGTGCCTGATATTTAAACTATTGTTTAACAAAATATTATAATCTAAAACAAATTTTCTATAATGGAGAATATTAATCAGGTACGTTAAAAAATATGTTATTGATAAGTTTCATAAAAATTTTGTTATAGCAAAACATTTTATTGTGACAAAGTTTTTCGTCTTTTCTGTGTAGTTTTGGTTGTCGACAGTGTGTTTCTTGGAGTAGTACTTTGTTTATTGGGACGTATTGTTGGAACACTATATATGTGGAGATAGGTAATGATGTGTACTTTCATGTGGTTGTATAACCAATTGCACCAAACTACGTTAAATTATTCATATATGACTTTTAAGATTGAGTAAAAATAAAAAAAACGGATATATATATTTAAATTTTGGTTACAAATAATGGATGTGCAAATAATAAATCTTGAGTCTTTAGAATATTTTTTGGTAAATGGTAGAAAGATATCAGTAAAATAATTCTTATAAACAAATTCACCTGTTTAGCTTTATAAAATCCTATGCTGTAATTATAAGATTTAATCTTGTAGCATAGGACAGTCAATGAAATTAATAAATAAATAAAATAAAGTATGAACTTATTATGAAAGTCCTGAACGTGTTTACGGAAACAAAGTCTTTTCAGTCGTGCCAAATTTATGGTGGAAATCCGAAGCAGTTTTTGTCAATAAATGATTTAAGCTCATTGATGTTTCAGCCAAAACCAAATACATTAAAGAATGTCATAAGGCCATTACCCGCATGGATTCGATGCTCTGAATTTGTTCTTAATCTTTCATATACACTTCATATTAAAAAATTGCAAATTCGAAGTACTGAGGACAAAGTACTACTGCAACAGAGAAAAGATAAATGCAATAACAATTCTGTCAGAAATTTGTCTTCATGTCCATAAGCCGAAATTAATGGGTGTGGCAATACGGCGCGAAGAGCATTTTCAATTTCAGAATTATTTGCGTCTATAACAAACGTTAACATCCAGTTTTTAAAGCACTTGTAAATCATACTAATTGCAATTTCTTGTAATTTTGAGTTAAGTGTCGAAAACTTTAGTAGTTTTTGTTATGCAACTTCCGAAATATATTTTCAAAATTACAAATGGTACCCAATGTCAGCGGCCTTGCATACAATTTTAGCACATTCTTCACAAATAGTACAAGCCTCAATAGTGCCTCTTGGATGCACTGGAGAAACTGCTTCTGAGGCGAGAAACAAATTTTATAAAAATTATCGCATAGAGCATGCACGAGAGGATAATACAAGTAAACACAATATATCTGATGATTTTAACAGATAAATGGATTCTTCTGACCCATTTTTATCCAGTATTTGTCTAAAGAACCGTCATTCAGTAAAGGAAATTTTGCAGCTTCCAAGAGAAGTTATTTCTCTTTTAAAGATTCCTGATATTCCTGATTATCAGTTGCCCACTACGTCAAGTGCTATCGCAAATGAAGATTTTTCTGATTTCGAAGAGGAGACAGATGTTCTACCACATTTTAATATAGAGTTAAAAGTTGATAAAACATTTCACAATTTTTATGTAATACTTGACTATAAAATACTTTTATATAATTAAATGTTCTCTTTTTAGTGGGATTAAATCTTGATGGCATTGGCAGATCACATTATTTTGTAAGTTGAGCTATAATAAACAACATAAATAAATTTTAAAATTTTATTAATTTCCGGCGACCTTTAATATAGCAAACAATAGAACTACTAGAAGTGGGCGTGGTTAGGGCGGATCAGCTTGAAGTCTTAGGTACACACAGTAGTCATCTGTACCAAGTTCTAAAGCTCTAGCTGCTTCTTGTGATTTATTGCCTCAAAAACCGGTCATTTGATCCATAGTGTAATGGCACTATTTTTTAAATTCCTGCATACATTTCGAGACGTTATCAAATCTAATTTTCGAATTTCTGAATATTTTTTTTCCAATCAAAATTCAACTTTTTGTAATATGTTTATTCTTATTTTAGCATTTGAAAAATTAGTGTGGGTATACAAAAATGTCATATTGACCAAAAGAAAAGTCATATTGCCTATGGTATAGCTTATAAAACAAATAATTTTTAATTTAAAATCAGGCATTTTTTTATGTAATGATTTTAACCTAACCCTCCCACCCACCAAAACCTCTTTACTCCTCAGAATAGAGCTATGTAAAAATAATCCTTATGATAAATTATTAATGGCCATTATAAGTGCACATCATTTTAAGTTATTTCATTTCAAACAACAAAGGTGCTTATAAATATTACGAGTGTCTATTTATAAGGGACTTATAAAAGTGGTATAAATGCGTTTAAAATAAAAACACAAATTGTGTTAGTGGATGGGCTTCAGTTATATTTATTAGCTTCTAATCTATTCCCATTTTTTTGTCAAAGAGTGTAAGTTTAAGCTGAAATTTGAATGGAATTCTTGAATATATCGCTTAATGTCAAAGTCTTTCGTCTTAAAAATAATGTTTGCGTCTTTTTGATTTTGAATTCCTTTTGCCAAATAAGTTATAAACATTTTCTTAATCATGTATATGACCTAGTTTTGTGCAAGACTAGCACATTTATTTAATTCTTACTAATTATCCAATTAAACTATCAAACAACTTTTTAAAAAAAATCCAAAATTTTAATGAAAATTTAATACTGTAGAATCAAGGATTAACTCAATAACTACATACACTGAAAGAATTTTACTTCTAGTATTAAGGAAATAATTGCATAGAATATTTTCGTAGAGTCAATGAAAAATTTCATTATATCAAAGAAATTTAATTAATATTAAGAAATTTTTCATAAAATTTCATAATTTCATAAAAAATATTAAATCAGGCTATGAAATTATTTCAAAAACTTAACTTTTTTATTTTTTCATAAAATTTCATAATATCATTAATTTTCATACATTTCAAACTTTGGTTTTAAGATTTAATTCGCAAGCGTTCAACATATTCTATTAAGTGCTTTATTATTTCAGTGCAGACTTTTATTTATTTTGGACTTCAATGAAATTGTTTATGAAGCGGTTCATTGGCTTATTCCCAACGCAATTTCTTAAGACATTCATGAAGAGTTTATTTAATTAAAGGAAACTTCTTGATGAAACTGGTTTATGAATTCTATAAACGCTTCATTGTATGAATGATTCATTAGTTTTATGAAGATTTTCATTAATTCTACAAACATTTTATATATTGTATGAAAAGTTTCAATGGACGAGATCCAGTGTCAATTTTCATTAAAGCTATGAAGAAATTACTGAATTGAAGATAATTCTCTCAGTCTAGAGAAAAATTTCTTGGACGAGTTTTAATGAAACTTTTCACTAAAATAATGATTTCTTCATAGAGTGAATAAAATAATTCTTAAAGTTTATAAATAGGCTTCATAGTTTTATGAAATTATTATTAATAAACAAAGCAAAATTTTTCGTACAATTTTATGAAAAAACTGCTCTAATCTAACGAAAAGTTTCAATGAACGAATTCAAATGACAGTTTATAGGTCTAATACAAAAATCCATTAATAGCAGTCATTAATGTCTTTCAGTGTGTGTATATATTTTTTTTTACCCGTTAATAAATTGAATGTCTCTGATTAATTATATAAAAAAAAGTTAACAAAACTTGCCAATTATAGTTATAAAATCATTAAAAAGCATTACCTCACGGAAATATGGACTTGTACCACTTTCATAATAAACACTTTATACATTTAGTGAACTTGGCATACAAATCTTGTAAAGATTCATTTTAATAACTAAGCAATAAAATGGAAATATTTTCTGCAAAACAATCCAAAACATAGATAGAAAGAAGGAACAAAAAAAGAATAAAAAGAGTATTCATATAATAATAATATATTTTGATAATGCGTGTACAAATAATAAATAAGTAATATTTATGAATGAATACAATGGACAGTTTATACGAGCATTCCGCTTTAACCACCTTCCCCTTTCCGGCTACCAATAAATGGGCTGCTGAATGGCATGTTCAAAATATGCTTGAATATCCCTAAATTTAGTATAAATGCCAATAAATTGATTAAATTGTATATTATTGTGTAATCAGAAATGATGAACGGCTTTTTTTGTTAGACAAATAAAAAAGCGAAATATTAAACTAGAAAAGAGAGTGGCAACATTAATGTTATTAAATTGAATAATAAATATTTAAAGGTCTTTAAGGGGTTTACTTGCTTTAGAAATCAATGTAAACAGCAATTCATAAACAATTATAAAAATTATAAAGAAATGGTCTATTAAATTTTTTTTTTTGTGATAGAAAATACAAATATTAGATATTATTCCCAAAATTACACTTTAAAATTCGGATTAACATGGCAACGCTGGTGACCACTTCATTATATACCCGTTTAAAAAGGCAAATCGACACAAATTCTCTAGTCCCTACAGAGAATAATATATTAGTTGAAAGTCGGTATAAAAAATCATTTGCTAAGCAACAAATTCAATGCCAATTATATAATTTTCATAATCAAAACTGCTAAAGTATTTTTATTATCAATGATTTTTTAATACAACCAAATTTATTCTGCAATACTTTAATAATTGCCCAGCGGGAAATGGACCAGTCACTGGTATGGTCATGTGACTAGAACTTTGTGTGTATGAACCTGTCATAGTTTCGGTTCTGTTATATGAAAGTGACTAGTACCTTTAACATGGGCTTGTCATAGGAGGTGACAATTGCCACCTGTGGAGCACTGTGTGACGTGGCAAATAACTTGACCAATGTAACCTATCACCGTACCGACTGAAATGAATGTGCTACGGGACAAGGTAGAAGTAGTTAGTGTCACCAGTATGACCATTTTAGGATTTATGTGATATGCAACAGAACCAGTGGGGAAAAATGTATCACGTGGCTGGAGTAGGTGTACGTATCATAGAACTGGAGAACAATTTTTGATGGAAAACTAGTCACATATTAAGCGCAATATGTTCTATGATACAGTCAGGGAACTTCTGCTTTTAAAAATATGTAGTTGATTGGGTTGTAATACAGTTTCTTTATTTTAATGTAAATGTCAGTCATTTGTAGAATAAATTAAATTTGTTACAAGCCTTGTAGTTCATTTCAAAAAACAAACCACATCAAATGACTGTTTTATGATTTTACATCAATTTTTGTAATTGTTTTTTGTTATTTAAAAAAATTAAAAAGTAATGTTTGTTTATTTTTTACTAACATATGTGGTTAATTTTTACTATAATTGTTATTCATTTTTTGAACATTAAAAAACAAATGACAATGTTAGTTAAATTTACTGTTATGTAAGTCGTCCTTTCTTTAAGTGAAATTTCATTTGTTTTCAACTACATTTGCAGTGGTCTTTACCGACATAGTATTTTAAGTTTAGGGATAGTTTGACTGGAATAGTTTTGCGACGTACCACTGCACTGGTCTAAGGGGTACATGTCGCCGGGCTTTCGAAAAATAATTAGAAATTAACCTGTTTTATTCAGCGTGTGTCATATTATGTACGGGTTGCGAAATAGCCCATCCGAAAGCAGTCACTGCACTTATCCAAACATTGTGTCATGTCACCTGTTCAAAAAACCTTAAAAAAGACACAACAAAAATCAATTTTAAAATTTGTTCATTTTGTCTATGCCCAACAAAAAACTATAACATTAAATTCATTATAACAAATTAAATTTGGAAAAGTACATAAACCAGACAAAAAGTCCTTATGTTCAAAATACAGATTTTTTTTATTTGCTAACATTTTATCAAACAATTTCCATGAATTTTTATGTTCCAACACTTCTAAAAAGCACTTCATGAACATTTTAATTTTGTATACTGCGTTATAATTTTAGTTCACAATAATATCTTTATAAAAAGAAGAAGCAATTTAGGTCAAATTTAATGTATAACTTATAAAGCAGAGTAACAAAATATATAATTTAAATTTTGTACCCAAAGAAATTCTTGCAAATCGCCAATTACTTATAAATAAAAAATCGTTACCAAAAATCTTGTGAAATATCTAAACAAGATATTTCGAAACCAATATGCAGATATTTTGAAATTTTAATTTATATTCTTGTAAAGTGTTTCAAGTTTTTGAATAAGTTATGCAAAAAATCATATTCTGGTGATAGTATTTTGGTGGCGATATTTTATGTGTAAAATCGCCAGTCGGCATTTCAAAAATTAACTTGCCAAACGAGTTTTAATATCGCAACTTTTGACGAGAAATCGCAATATCTGGCCACCCTGGTCACTGTCTAAACAGTTCCGTATTCAGTTCTTTTAAACCAGTGGAGTGTTACTTCTTCATTTCTACTGTCACAAAGTCGGTACAGATAAAATTCCTTCAGTGTTATGTCCGCTTTGTAGCAGTCAAGGGACTGCATCCTTTGGCACTAATTGCCATGTTTTCAGCTAACGGTTTTGAACCAGTTCAATGAACACTAGCAACTTCAACTGCAAAGACCCTAGTTTCTTCAGTACATTTTGATGTTATGTTACTTTTTCTCACGTGATTGTTAAATTCACCCAAATTAACACTTTTTGGTATACCACAATCTTGGTTTCACCTGTTTCGTGACGTGCCCCCCAATCATATATCTCAGAATTACCACTTTGGATCAATCGACCCTTCATTTCCCGCAGGGAAACTGTATTTAAAAAATATTTGTGGTAATGATCGGTATACCCAACCGACACTAAAAATAAAATTTAGTACTTGAAACCATTCAGATGTACAATATTCAAAGCTGAAAAATAGAGAACTAGGACTGAAAGTGATTGTTAGGGTTAGTTCAATTATAACAAAAGTATAATTCCAAAATTCTAATAAAAAAGTTGGTCTTATTTATTTTATAGAAAGAACCTGTACAGCAAACCAATAATATCAAATGCCGTCTGCAACAGGAAATTAAATTTAAAAGCTTTAGGATATGAAAGAATACATGAAGACTCAATTAATATGCTTAAGGTGAAAATCCTTTGGATCCCAGTAGAAAGACTGTCTCAGAAAAGAATAATATAAAACTTTAAAAATCGTGATAATTTTTTATTTATTTTTATTTCTTGGTATTATTTAATGTTAATATATTTCACAAATTTTTCCTTAAAAATACACAATGAAACACAAAATAAATACGAGTTAAGGAGTTCCGAATTGTATTTTATCAAAATTAAAAATATGAGCTAAGTTAAAATAAAAATGACCTTCTGAATTAATATACAAGTGAGGTGTTTTACTTTATTTTTTTTTTAAGTTCGATATAGCTTCTAGCATTTTTGCAAATATTAAGAATAATATGGCATAGCAGTCTATGCCTTGAAAAAAAACATGAAGGAAATTTTTTTTATTTTTACGCCGTCGTTAAAAATTTGGCTGAATTTCAGTTTATGGGGGACACCCCTAGAGAAAAAATCTGAATATGCCATCCCCTTCAGAATGTTCCCAGGAGTACGAAAATCATAATGAATAAGGGGGCTCACGCCCCCTATGGGCGTGGCAGTCGAAAAACGACCCGGCCCACCTACGTAGACAATATGGGTATCAAATGAAAGCTAATGTCTTCACGATTCCAAAAATAGCCATAGTTGCCAGATCGGGCGGTTTTTGCAGCCGATACGGCCATTTTTGTTAAATAGGGGCGGGGTGAAAAACGACCCATGCCACCAACTTAGGCAATATTGGTGTCAAATGAAAGGAAATGTCTTCACGATTCCAAAAATACCCGTAGTTGCCAGATCGTCCAGAATTTGAGGAAGATATGTTAATTTTTATAAAATGGGGGAAGGACTTTTTTTTGTTTATTTCTTTTTAGCTCGGCCAGAGGCCGAGCACTCGAGATCCCCGCCGTCTAGAATTAAGACATACTGGAGTTAAAAACCCCTAAGCCCGGCCGTAGGCCGGTCACGCAGAAAAACTTTACTAAGCGAAGCCAGTATAACAAATTTTCATTAACCAATCAGAAGCTTTCAAGAGTTTTCCTCGTTTCTTAATTTTGTATCGTTTTGCAGAGTTTTGCCGCATTGCGGGAAAACTGTACAATCCGCTAGACCCCGTGCCAGAGATTGTAGATGAGTCTGAAGACAGTGAAGATGAGGATGAAGACGACTAGATGCAGATGGCATCTTGGCCGTGAGAAGCGTGGAAACTCACAACTTTACGTGAGTTCTCATGCTTCTCCAAGGGGATTGATTTACTATGACCTCCACGCGGTAATCCCTGGGTAACGCTAACAATAGTAATCTTTTCGCACAAAATGCTCATTTTTGTTTGATTTTAACAAAATATAAGCAAAAAAAAAGGAAAAAAAAAATTTCCCCCACCCCAAATTTTGCCAAAATGGGCATATCGGCTACAAAAATCGCCCGATCTGGCAACTACGGCTATTTTTGGAATCGTGAAGACATTAGCTTTCATTTGATACCCATATTGTCTACGTAGGTGGGCCGGGTCGTTTTTCGACTGCCACGCCCATAGGGGGCGTGAGCCCCCTTATTCATTATGATTTTCGCACTCCTGGGGTCATTTAAGGGGGCGTGGCATTTTTTTTTTCCAGGGGTGGCCCCCATAAACTGAAATTTTGCCAAAAATTTTCCGCAGTTTGAAGTTTGGAGGACCGATTTATGTGGGATTTTTTAATTTTTTTTTTTTTTTCAAATTGATAATTTTCAATGTATGTGATTAAATTGTGTATACATATATCCGAATGAAAGAAAAAAGTGAAATACCTAATCCGAGCTGTAACACCAAACATTTATGACGTAATTTCAATATTTTTCGAATCTTGCAAAAAATAGTTTTGCGATTGATATATTTAGGTAAATAAAAGTTTATCTTAATTTCTAAAAATCGGATCTTTGGGTGTAATTTCTTTTTTATAGTTTCTACCCTTTATTTGAGTTTAGTAATGAATGTAACTGTTCAAGGATATTTAAAAAAAATCCTTAAAAATGTTCTTTTTTAGGCATTGGTCTCGGTGCCGAATGATTTTTCTTCAAAATGAAAAATAAAAAGAGTTTTTTTTATGAGCACAGTATTGTGCATATCGTGGTGCAACGTGAAAAAGTTATAGCCCTATTGAACAACCATAATATGTAAATTAACCCGTCAACTGGTACATTGCTTTATATTTTTTTTTAAACATTTTTTTTTTTTAAATACGAACAAATTTAAGTTTTTTTTTGTAAAATATAAACTGAAATTGAATATATTTTGAGTTACTCGATTAACTCGACTAATCGGCCAAAATTGTTCGAGTTATTCGTTACTCAAAATTGGCCATTTTAATTTACTCGAAAAATTCATCGATTAATCGAGTAACGGTTAACGGATTGATTACCCTAGTACATATCCAATGTAAATGATAAATGATGCCAAAAACTGTCAAAATTCGAACATAAGATTTGCGAGATTTTTGTTGGTGTTTAATGTTGTTGTTCTTGTTAGTTGAACAAGTTAATATGAAACAATTACACACCCTTCAAGATACCGGCACTACTAACACATTCGAATATAGATTGGCGGATTGGTAATTATTGGGCCTAATAACTACCAAGATATATTCGTGCACACAGAAAACAGTTTTGTAGTTGCAACCTAATTTTTTGCCAACCGAATTTTTGTGATTCCATGTACTATAACTATTATTAAATTTTAATACTATTGTAACAACCGACATTTATTTACAAATTTCGAATTTTCATTGTAACAATTGAATATTTTATCTTTATGGACTATAATACATACACATATAATACATACACACACGTTCAACAAAATTTATTTTAATAAAAAAAAAATGTATATGTCTCGAACTGGGCTCTAACCGGCGATCTTCCGTTTGTCAGGCAAGTACTTTACCTCTAGCCTAAACCCAATTTAAATATGTTTTTTTTTTAATTTCAACCTTGAATGTTTTCTAGTTTCAAATTTAAATATTAGTCTTAAAATATATTTGTATGTACAATATAAATTCGGTTGCTAATCTCAATATTTTGTTTTGTTTGATAAAATCTTTATTTAGACACATTATTTTGTGAGTTTTTGTAAGCATGATGGTAAGGTATATATTTTTAACATCACAAACGAAAATTCGAAACACACGAAACACGATTACATTTAAGGCATTCTGTAGATGATAAATAAAGCAATTAGGGAAGGCATTCTGTCGTGCTTCCCAGAATGCCTTCATTGAAGTAGTGAATAATGCTTACAATGAAGCAATAAAGTATGCATACCATGAAACACTAATGTTGTCAACATACAAAAAGCGCTTCTTAGTGCCTAAGAAGGCATGAATTTATTGCTTCTAAGAGCACATGAAAGAAGCGCTTTAAAAGAGACATACCAAGTGGGACATCGTGAACAAAAATCATGCCTTCTTTATTTGCTTTGGAAGCGCTTAGTTATCAAATAATGCCTTCCGGAAGCGCTTCTGTGTAAGCACTATTTTTTGCTGGTGTAGTTTATTTAATTAAAAAATATTTGTAATCCTTTTTTTTATAATTTTTTTTTTATGAAAATATATTTACAGACACATTGCTTTTTCCAACCCGGTAACCATATAAGTAACCAATTACTTTACCTCCTACTACACACAAAAAGAAATTTCATACTATTTATGAATATTTTATGAAAAATTTGCCAATGTACTAATTTATGAATTTTTTCATAACATTTATGAACAGTTCATAAACACCACTGGGAAAGTTTGTGTCTCGTAAATTATGACAAGGTTCTTAAAATATATGTAGAAAACCTTAATATTTATGAAAAAGTACTTAAAAAATTTGCCAATGTACAAAATCCTAATATTTAAGAAAACTTTCATAAATTGCAATAATACTGGGAATTTTATGTACCTTTTCATAAATGCTAGGGAAACTAGTAACACTTCATAATTAGTAAGTAAATTTTATAAATGGTATGAACCTTTAAAAATATGAACTTTTTCATAAGAAATGATGAATTTTATTTTTTTGTGTGTAGGTAGTGAGTCTACCCATTACTTTTATGCTCATTGTCAGTAAAATTCATCAGCGAATTAAGGTGTATTGTAGTGCGTGGAGCCATATGGCGATAAATTACATTACCCATTATTTGTTAATATGTGGTTTTGCTGGGTTAACCATTATTGAAATGTCCATATTTTGGAAAACGATTTATATCGGCCATTCCACCAGCCAAAAAAGGGCATTTCTTGACCTTGGGCCTTCCGATTTCAATTAAATTTGGCAAGCAGAAACTATATGGAGCCACTTAAAGATTCTCGTTTTTAGTCTTCCAAATTTCGAAAATGGACTGTTTTACGCGCGATTTAGTTTTTTTTTTTGAAAAATGAGAATTATGCAGTAAGTGTGTGTTTGAATATTTGTATTTTTTTTAATATTCATCCGATTATCGCAATTTAGATTGCATTGAAATGGCACACAACCCTAATTTTTTTTTTATTGCGGAATGAATATTTTTTCTAGATAAAAAATTCATTTGCAATTTGTTTTTTAAATACACTTTTCTCAAATTTTCCCGCTCTCGTTTTGAAAAAATGATGACTATTTGCCAAATATAGATTTTTTTTTTTTTTAAAATGCATTCTTTTTTTAAAATCGAAAGTGGGTAAATTTTAGAAAATTCCACAGTTTCAAAGTAGAGGAGTGTATTATTTCAATGCAATTTAAATGGTGATGATCGAATGAATATTAAAGAAAATACAAATATTCAAACTTACGCACTTTTATCATATTTCTCATTTTTCAAAAAAACCAAATATCGCATGAGACCGTGAATTTTTTGAAATTTGAAAAACTAAAAACGAAAATTTTTAAGGGGCTCCATATAGTTCCTGAATGCAAAATTTAACTGAATTCGGAAGGCCTAAGGTCGATATGGCCAATATATGTTTTAAAAATTACAATTTTAGTATAATAATGTAAATTTTTAAAGAAAATTTTGATTTGCCCGATTCAAATTAAAAAAGAAAAATTAAATGTTTCCTAAATTTGTAAATATTCCAAAAGGTTTTATTAAAAAGTATTTGTTTTATTGGAATAGTCGTCAAAATTTATTCGAACTATTCGTTTTACGAAAATCATGATTTATAAATTGTTTGTTCGAATTTTGATTTTGATCGTTCAATTAATAGAATCATTTTTAAATCGAGTAACAACCATTGTAACTACCCAGCTGTTTCGATAAGATTTGGATATGTGATAGAACAAAAAGAGATAATGAACACGTAGTTTTCTAACCTGCCCGATCTCATGTTAAGACGTTAAAAGAGCAGTATAAAAATTGGCGTTTTTTTTTGGTTCTTTCTTATATACTTGTATTCGAGACTGTTTGGATCTTTTACCCGTATTTATAATATTTTAACTCAATCTCTGAATCCAAATCGTAGACAATATTGATATCAAAATACATCTATTTGGAATACTTTAATTCCATCTGCAAATAAGTTTTAACATCGTAAATTTAGTATATGGTCTCATACATACACGTCGACACTTTTATTTGATGTTTTTATCCCAAAGATAGAAGTTTTTGAGTTCGTTAATTTTCTCTCGTCTATCACATATCCTAATTTTAGTAATTTATGTAGGTGGTAGATACCTTCCTGGTTAGTGAGATTTAAGATTGATGCCAAGTTAAATTGTGCTGTTGGAGATCGGAAAGACAAACATATTTAAATGAAAAATCTATAAAACTTTATATTTTTGCATCACAAGGTTTTTATATATTTGTTGGGCCCTAGTTTGTTTCATTAAAATTTTTTTAATATTTCAATAGGGTTTTATAATTATCAAAAAACTCTCGCACAATACAATGCCATGTTGCAGTGACTTCAATAACCATACAATATATCAAAGTTTACATTTATAAATTGACCTTATTTATACTCAATGATAAATGACGAATAAAATGACCATATACAGTAATCCCTGGTTAAATGCGTAACCGAAAATTCAAAGTTGTCTGCGTATTTAATTGCGAAATCACTTAATGAAATCTCTTAGAGAAGTTGTATATAAAAATTGTGTTATTTTTACACATTTTGTAAGAAATATTTTGTAGCCAACATCTTTTGCTCACTTTAGAGGAAACCACATTTATATAGGATCTACAGTATACCTATATATATATTGTATGCACATATCACTTTAGAAAATTTGGTTCTTATCGTGTCTTCATAGGTTTATATTCAAAAAATATTTTCAGTTTTCTATGCGTAAAACAGTTAAGTGACTGCTTCAACGACGTATGGATCATCAACGTTTACTCCATTTAGTTTTATCGACATATCGCTGATTTGGGATTTTCTTTTGACGGATTTTTTATATCTCGTGTTATTATTGCGTATTTCCTGGGATCCCAGTATTTTTTGATCATGCGAAAGAAATTGAATTTGAAGTAATTTGTGCTTAAAAATTCGACTTTTATTAAAGTGTCCGCCATCTAACGTTTTTTTTTTCAACTAGTGCTTATTTCGTGAATGGTAACACTTAGCTCATGTCTGATTTGACAGATAATTAGTTTTATCCTTCCGCTGAACGAATATGGTCCGTATGTTCGTTATCTTGTGAAAAAAGTGAAAGAAACTGGCATCCTCCTCGATAAACCAAAGCGTGAAAAGCCAAAAACAGTGCGTACACCCGAGAATATTGCTGCTGTGGCAGAAAGTGTGCGTGAAGCGCCATCAACATCAATTCACCGCCGTTCTCAACAATTGAACATTTCGGAGACATCATTGAGACGAATTTTGCATAAAGACCTTGGTATGACGCCATACAAAGTCCAATTGGTTCAGGAGTTCAAAAAAAAAAAGTTATATGGCGGACCCTTTATAAAAATAGTTTTATTATTGCGAAAGACTTGAGAAAACTGTCAGTCTTTATTTAAAAAGCTTAATTTGGGCACTCGAGCAAAAATTTTCTTTTATAACTTGATACAAAAACATTATTTCAAATATTGTAAATAAAACTTTGGACGAAAGAAGGTATGGTAAGGGGCCCAAGATGGAGATGGCTTTGAAATAATGCTCTAGAGCTCAAACTGAATAAGATATCTTTAGGTGTTATCTTTTGGACACAGAGATACATTTTTATTTAAAACACAAAAAAAAAAAATTCAAGCATATTTTTAAAATGCCCAACATTTTTATTTTAAAATAAGTGGCCCCAAGATAGACATTTTTAAAAAATTCCCTAAAAATGTGAAAAATCAATAATAAATACAATTTAAAGATTTTAAATACATTTTTTTTTTTTAATTTATTATATTTCTACTGAGAAATTTCATACACACAGAGAAATAAAGTGCCAACCGAATTGAAAAGTGTATTTTAATGGAAATAACTTATGAATTCAGTTAGTACAACGATATTTACATTAGATTTCTGAATATTTTTGGTGTTGCAACTAAAGTTCAGTTGAAATAACCGAACTTTGTTGTGAAAACTAATGGTAAGTTTTGCCAAACAGTTGAAATTCCTAACAATCGAGTTTGAGTCGTAGTAACCGAATTTCAGTTATCAAATAGCTAAATTTTTCTCTGTGTGTACAAATTTCTTGCAGAATCAGCTAAATCACATTTCGGTCATATATAACATGGACCGTTGATTACGGCTCATTTTAAATGTTCTTATATTTAACATTCGTGGCACGTAATCATGCTGAATTTTGTGAACTTTGTTGATGTGGTTTTAGATCAAATCATACCCAAATCTTTATCATCGCCTGAAGACGATATATGATTTTCTGTCGACTTGTTTTTTTTCTAAATACTTTCGCGGAGTTGGTTGTTCTTTTTGTTTCTTTGCTAAATTTTTCGACCTGTGACTTTGCCTGCTTTTCTTGACGGGAACGTTTTTTTAACTTTTGAATCGGCATTATATTCTGGGGAGGTGATAACGCTGCTTTTCATCGGCTTTTGACATCTGTTAATGTTGCGTTTGAGATTTAGTAACTTATTGAGAGTTACTAAAATTTGGTACAAAAACAAAATATCATTAAAATCTTTTTAAAGTTTTTCGTTATGCGATATATAAGTATATATAGAGCCATATATACCTGTGCAAAATCGCAAATTTGTATAGCTTAAATGACTCAACAATATTATGTTCAAGAGCTTTTCAAACAAAAAAACTATTTCGTTTTTGCAGCAGAAAAACTAGAAGAGATTTCATCTTCGAGTATACACACACTCAGGGAACTTCTGCTTTTAAAATTGTAGTTGTTTGGGTTGTAATACAGTTTCTTTATTTTTAATGTAAATGTCAGTCATTTGTAGAACAAATTAAATATTTTACTAACCTTATAGTTCATTTCAAAAAACAAACCACATCAAATGACTGTTTTATGATTTTACATTCAGTTTTTACACTAGTTTTTTGTTATTTAAAAAATAAATGTTTGTTTATTTTTTACTAACATGTTGTTCATTTTTTCTACAATTGTGGCTCATTTTTTGAATATTAAAACACAAATGGCAATGTTAGTTGAATTTACTGAAATGTAAGTCGTCCTTTCTCTAAATGAAATTTCATTTGTTTTTAACTATATTTGCAGCGGTCTTTACTACGTAGTATTCCAAGTGTAGAAAACTACGTTTATACAAAACATGAGGTGCTGCTACCATATGCAAAAAATGTATGCGCAATGTTTATCTTGGGACACTCTACTCTACGGATTAACGTTTCATAAATAGTTTTCTTATTCGTATTTTTGAGACCAAACGTTCAAATACTTGGAGTGTTAGAAGTAATATTCTACAATTCGTAATTTAAGAAATACCCACTTAAGGGAATCACTCATTCTTTGTCGAAAGAAGTTCTAACACTAAAGTGCGAATACCAAAAATGTTTTTCCTTGTTATTTACTTAGGTTGTCTCGGAACAATTTTGCGAAAAAAAATAAAAATTTGCAGAGCAGTAATTTTTGCAAAAATCTTTTTTTAATTTACTAAAATTCCAAGTTGCTCGGAACTATGAGTTCAAATCACAGTACGACACCAAAAAATAAAAAGTTTTTCATATAGAGCAAAATTAACAATATAAAATACTTTGTTCAATTGACACATAAATTAACCACTGACGAGTCCCAGGAGGGGGACGAAACTGCGGCAGTCTGGTGTATCCCTTGTGTCCGTAAAATTTTTCAATAAAAATGTTTTCTTCTTCTTCTTCCTGTAAAGAGACTAACTAAAGAAAAAAATTATAACTTAGGAAAGATACAATTGATATGCCACACTCTATAAAATTAACATTGCAATATTATTGTTGTCAATATCAAAAATATTGTATTTTTTGTATAACAAAAAATTAACCGAAATGACTCCAAACTTATACATTCACTAAAAACCTGAGTGTGATGGTGCTATTCTTTTGTTAACGATCTCGCATCCTTTAAATACAAAATCATGCACTGGATATGCAAAACCATCCCCACATCTAGCATCAAAGTATTCACATTATCAACACAAATTTTGAAAAATCATTAAGGTTTTTCACGATTATCTAAAAAATGAGTCTCATATCGAGATAAAATGTGTATCTTTGAAATTATTTGGAAAAATTTTGGTTATCTGTTTGTATGCCAAAAATACAAGATATTCAAGAGGCTTAAAAGGCATAATTTTTTAATTCAACTTTCTAAAATGAATGAAATTTTACTCAAATTTCATTCCGAAAAAGCATTCTTATAGAATGAATTCTTAGCTTAATTCTCAAAGACTTTAAATAATGTGAATTAATTCTTTATGAATTACTTTTTGAATGATTCAAAATTTTCTTAATTCATTTTATAAAGGGCGAATGTTTTCATTCATTTACTTAAAAGCTTAACGAAATTTGTGATCATTTAACTTATTTATATAAAGTAATTAGCTTAAAATTAATGTATAATAAAACAATCATTTATGTAAGGGATTGTTCGCTATTGTGGCCTGTTCCCTAATGTGAACGCTTTTTCATGTTTTTGCATGAATATGTCAAAACTGTCAACTGCCATTGAGTTTAATTTCCGTTGTCATTATTTTAAAAAAGTTTTGACTTGAATGCACACGTTTGTCTTGGTTTTTTGTGTGGTTGCAAAAAAAAAACGCAAAAAATTTCAAAATTTAATAAAACTTATTGATTCCATTAACAAATTAAATAAATAAAACAAAAATGTTCAAAATTAAATTTTCGTAATCCCTAAAATGGAACTTTTGATATATTTTCTTATTTTTTAAAAGTTTTAGTCTTTTTTAAATGGTTTACGCACCACTTTTAATGTTCTTGTCTATTTTGGATAATTTTCTACATGTTTCACAACAAAAACTATTGTTAGTTAACCGCAATTAAAAAAGCTAGCACTATAAATAGTAACCCCTTAAGCAGCATTAAACGACACATAAAACGTTTAATAAACAAAATTAAAATTAATTTTAATTGAAATAAAATTAAAATTTTAAATTTATTGTCGATTTTGCTTATGTACCTTTTTACTTGTTTTAAAAATTATTATATGACTTTTTTAGTGCGAGTGCATGTGGCATTAGAAATCAGTTTATCTATACCACGGTCAGTGATTGCACAGAAAATTTCATATAGACGCAATCGAACAAATAAAAACATAACAAATATTACATTATTCAAATTCAGAAAACAGGGTCACTGACGAAGGTTCAATACCAGAAACTGCGCAGTCTGATTCAGAAAATTGAAAAATTTGCAATGTAGTTATGATTGTTAGAAAATACACTCATTCTTCTCTACCACGCCTTTCACAATTTTTTAATTGTAATATGGAACATTTTTGTATAAAACATTTTTCAAATTTTAGAAATTCAGATTTTATATACGCAGTACTGAAAGTACTTAATTTTTATACCCATATTGAATATGTTGTTCGCTCAGGGTTGCCACTCATTTGAAATATTTAAAATATGGGTTAAATAATCTCTCCGCGAAAAGTCGTTTTAAAGCCAAACGATTACGAAAATGGAAAAAAGCCCGGACACCCCCTCGATAAAATTAAATAAGCATTATAATACATCAATTTGAAGTCAAACCAACAACAACTTGCCATACAAATGTTGTGTTAGAAAAATGGTTTTTTGAATAACAAAAATAATTGGACATGTTTCATATACCAGTTGATGCGTCTTTAAAATACCTTTCATTTGATACCCAATTTGCATATATAACTTATATATAAAAAAATATTAACTAAGATTCATTCAAATCTGCGGATTGACTGCTGTGTTGTATATAGTTTTTATTATATACCCTAAGGACTAGAATTTAATGTTGTGATGCTAAATATTCCAAATATTTATTGTTCAACGAGCCTGATGTAAATAATGTTTAGTATTTAAAATTCCTGATAACGAAGTATTTATCTGGCGAATGAATTCTAGTGTATTAATAAATCAAATATATATTATTATCAATACTATTACTTACAAAATTGACATTTGCAATTTAACACATTGTAGTTATTTTAGTTCTTAAGCAATTTTTTGAATATATTTTATGGAAAAGAAATGGCTGAAACTGAAAATCGCAAACACAAAGAAGGTCTTTTTCGGATTCATCTCTCCCTATTTTCACAAAATTTGGTTGTCCGTATACTCTGGACCTGGCAAAGTTTTTAATTTCTAGATTTCATAAATTCGTTGTAGTTCTCGTTTTATCGCAGTTTTGGGGTTTTTTTTAGTAAAATACATGGTGTTCAAAACATCATATCCCTTGGTATGAACTCAGTCTCATAATAAAGCTTATATATCCTTCTCAAAACGACTTTGGAGGAAAACTAATTTTTTTTTTTTTTAAAACGGATAGAAAAAATCAAAAATGTCCTTGATTTGCAAATATTTTAAAGTGCGTATCCTGATTTTTTTTATTTTTATTCAGAGTTAATTTAAAATGTTATGTACATCATACAAAAATTTCAGAATGGTTTCGAAATCTATTCCAAGGAAATATTAATTTTCGTAAACATTCTGTTTACAAAATATTTTATTTTTAAATAATTATGGTTTTGGAATGACTTATTTAGTTACACTGTGTGTAATTTTTTAAGTCATGGCAAAATAACCATATACGGACACCACTACGTGATAAAAGACTAAAAAAAAAGACCCGTGTCTCCCAATTTTTTCCAAAGTCATCTACTTTTTTGTTTATGGGCCGCCAAAGATTTGGGGCCTCGGTATCATTTTCGCAAAAAAGTGATCATTTTCTCAGGCTCATATCTTGCAAACTGTTCAGAATTTCGATTTACCCTCTATGGCTTGTAGCTCTTGTCATAAAGAACAAAAATTGCGAACATATAAAATCAAAAAAACTTCACCTTCCAGATCAAAATCGCAAAAAACTTAAAAAATTCGATTTTTTTTACCTTTTTCCCGTGTTCAGGTCCATAGGTAGCAAACCGTTCAAAATTCAAGGAAACAATCAACTACAAAAATTTACCTAAGATCTCAATAAACAAATTTCTAGAACATATAAACTTCCTGGGAATTGGGTTTTTTTTATCTGTAATAACAAAACGTATTAGTTGGTGTCAGCTATTTACTACATTCCTGAATAACATAAATAAATGTAGTATTCAAATTTTTTGTGGAACATAATTATTTATATTATTTCTTTTAAGAGTAACAAGTATATATATCATTTCTATTATCACAAAAGCAATAGTCAACAATAACGTTATTCACAACGGGTTTACTAAATGTTGTATGTGTTGTATAGTCGTATCGAAAAAAGAGATGGTAATTTTTTTTTTAAATACACAATAATAGATTATATCACATTTGTACCTATATTTAGTGTACTATGTTCCAATTTAGCACAGTAAAAACCCAACACAAAAAACCCAAAATTTTCGTCAAAGTTAAAATAATATTTTACCATCTCTATTTTTACAATACAACATATACAACACTTAATACACTTTGTGAAAACGCGTAATTTTTACAGCAAATTTTTGTGTGCAATTACAAAAAATTTCAAAAAAATTTCTAAAGCCAACTTTGTTTGAAAAGCCTATTTTAAGTTCAAAATTGATTAATAAACAGCACCTTAATAATATTGTCAAAAAAACCATAGTAATTTTTTAGAAAAATTTAATTTGTTTTGGTTTTAATATATATGGGAGGTAGACGTGTTCATATGCAGGACATCGTAAGTACTTATTATGACCCGAAAGGATATATGGAAGGTTCACGTATCCTTGCATCGAATGGAATGTAATTCGGCTCACATATTGGCTGCTTATTAGGGCTTTTATAAAAAAAAATTAAATTAGGTTCCAGGATGTATTGAGGGTGGGAATTAATAAAAATCAGTACACTTATTTTTAATGACAAATTTTTTATATACATCTACATATATTCGCTACATTAAAACCATTTTTTTAGATTTTATGTAATTTTTTAGTTCAAGGACATTTTGGAGCTTCCTCGGAAATATACAAAATTAATTCTAACATAGTTCTAACTGCATATCTAAGAAATATACCAATTTTCGTCACATTCCAATAATATCTGTAGATTTTATTGCATTTTTAGCTTACAGGATAGATGACAGGTAATCAATCGCGTCCTTGATTCAATTCTGACAAAAGGGCAAGGGGGCTAGAGCCCCCTCCAAATTATTTGACAAATTTGGAAACTTAATACAATTTTAAAATAACAATGTTATTGATACACTCAAAAAAAAAAGTTGTAAAGTCAGCAAAAAATTTTGCTGAGTCAACAAAATTTTAGTCAGGAGGGTGCTTGCAAAAAATTGCTAATGCCAGCAAAATCTTTTGCTGAAAATCAGCAAAAGTTTTGCTAACACTTAGTGGATTAGCAATAAAAATGCCTTGCTAAAAATTAATAAATTTTTTGCTGAATTTTAGTAGACTGAAAAAACGCAAAAAATTTGTAGAAAAATTGTAATTTAGTTAAGTTATTTGCTGAAAATCATAAAACATATTTTTGTGATTCTTTTACAAATAATTTACAATAATTACGAAATATAAAAATTTTCATTTACCCACATTGACGACATGAATTGATTTAATATCTGAAAATATATAGAAATAAATATATATAACAAAACTAAAATTTTCTTTCAACTTCTTAATTTAATTTGTCTAAATGATGCTATATTTTAAAGGACGCAACTGCCGAAGATAATTATATAAACGAAACGAAAAAATAAACAAAAACAAACGTAACGAAAAAAACAACCCCTTTTATGCAATACCAAAAAGAAACCATACAAATCTACCTAAGATGTGTGTCTTTGTCTTTCGCTTTACTCTGTCTACATGTCTGTATATGTTTGTTTGCAATTTGATCACACTAGATAATTAATCTATAAACATTTAGTTTAGAAATACATATTAAATTTAAATATTTTATTTTGTCTTTTATTTAATTAAAAGACAATTATTTTCACAAGCCGGTGACAACGCAAAATTTAAGTTGTTTTAATCCTCAATTTTGTTTTATGTATGAAAAACAGATACAAAAGTCTTCCATGGTTGATTTTTTTATATGTCTTATTAGAGTTGTACTTTTTAGTATCATTTTCCTCTTCTCTACTACATCTTGACATGCCGCGACATCTGCTTCATTCTGCGTATATCTTTCAATCTGGTTGTCGTCCACACTATTAATGTGCTTATCAGCACAATTTTTTTTAGCAAAATTAATTAGTAAAACATTAGTATATTAGTAAAGCATTAGTATAAAAAAGTTAAGTGCTGAATAAGTATAACAAAAATTTTAACTGAAAACACGATTTTAGCAAAAAAATTTACAAAAAAAATAGTATACCTGATTTACAAGACGTTTTACTAACTTTTGTACTAACTTATTTTTTTGAGTGTACATTTAATTAAAATTAAATATGTCTTCACAGAAAAACTAAAATTGAGTTTCAATTAAAATAATTGTTGATTCAGGTAAAAGTTTAATTGAATTCGGTCGTATTGGGGAAATTGTAGTAACAATTAAAATAATTTGAATCTATTTAATTGATATTATTTTTTATTTTTTTTTATTATTTAATAATCATATAATTACAAATTATATACTATTACCGTAACCGAGCACTAGCTACTATGGCCTTCGGCGCGTTGTAGCGAAAACAGACCAGTGCCGCTGGTGGGAATCGAACCCACGACCCCCGCACTGATAAGCCAGCACGCTACCAACTAGCCTACCGGGGCGCACAAACTAAAGATATTATTTTTAATTATAGTTTTATTCATATCTATTAAACATTTAATTGAATATTGCTTAAAACATTAAAACATTTTTATTAAAACATTAATTAAAATTAAAAAAAAAAATCGCCAAAAATTGGGGAAAAAATTGCTAAAATTAAAAACAAATAGCCAAAATTACAAAATTTTACAAAAATCACCAAATTGTAAACAATTGCCAAAATTTAAAAAAATCGAAAACATTTGAACATTTGAAAATTTGAAAAAAATAAAAAAATAATCCTCAATACTGCAGAAATTTAAAAAATTGCCAAAATTAAAAAAAACGCCAAAATTCGAAAAAATCTCTTAAATTAAAACAAAATTGCTAAAATTTAAAAATTAAAAAATTTTCGATATAATCGCGTCTGGGATCATATCAAAAAATTCCGAAAAACAAAATACAAGATAAAATTATATATGTTCATATTTACCATCACATAAATACATTTTAAGTTAAATAAAGCTATATGTTTTTATATAATATTCTATTACATTAGATATGATTGTATACATGATTGTATATATTAGATATGATTGTATATGATTTAGAGAGTTGGTTTGAAAATCGTTATATAACTTTTTTATATTAATTGTCACAAAAAAATTATCTATAGCTAAAAAATTCCCCTATTAGCTGATGAATTTTAATTTGGAATATGCCACTTACTTTTTGTAGGGCCACATTAGCGAGCATTCCCTCACATATTTTTAATATTTTTATTGTAAACTTATTAGCTTAATTTAATCATTACTATTTGTCTCTTAAATTCTTCATTTGCCATACAAACTGATATATAACACACAAAAATAGTAAGTTCATTATTTTTCGTACTGTGAGACTAGCTAGACATTGTGTTTTGCATAAATATGCGTCATTAAGCATTAACACTATTTGTTAACGTCTTTTGTTTATCACAGACTTAATCAATAGTCAGGACATGGTGGTGTCACACTTCCTGTTGCTGAGACGACATGCTATTAAAGTAATTCATGAAACATTCCAATCACAAAAACCACAAGAAACAGAAAAGAGTGCACGAATACAATTTGCTTACAATTATTTCAAGAAAATTCTTTATTTTTGGCTGTCGGAGATAAATAGAATGAGAAAGTCTTCTTAGATAACGTCGTTGTAAAATATAAGAAACCACAAAATACAGCAACAGCAATAATAATAACAACAATGACTACGACGACAACGATTACAAAATTAATGACAATTTAGAATTTTTGCCAATCTATAATTACAATCGCACCTTCGAAACACCAATACATACATACTAACTATATGCTACTACAATCTAAATAAGCAATGAAATTAATGCTGGTTTTTGGTTTGGGGGCAACAACGAAAGTATCAACAATAAAAATAACAACACGAAGGACACTAGGAAAAATTGAAAAAAGAATTAATTCTTATTTTAAATTAAGTAAATTTGATTCATAAAATGGTAATATTAGAAAAGATGTTTTCTCCTTAAATTCTCCTAATTAATTATTTTTTTTTTTTTTGTAAATTTTAAACATTGAAATTTTTTAAAATGGTCCAACAAATTAGTATGTCCATCAAAACTTCGTTATAACTTCTCGGATTTAACTTTACAGCTAAACTTCGGCTTTTATTTTATATATTTTTTTCAAAATCGAATTATCAAATCAATATCAAAATTTGTACACCAAATTTGTCTCGAAATACCAACAAAAAAATCAAGCAAATATAATTTTTTGGCCGAAGTATTCGGGTGAACACTTATTACTTCGAATGAAATATGTTATTAAAATTGCGTTGGGACCTGAAAAATCGTTCGTTTTAACCACTGTGTTATTAAGGAATTTTTAAAAATTTTGTATTAAAAAAACTTGTTTAAATTACACTAAGGGAAATTTAAATATACGTAGCTCAAAATATTTAATTACTTTGCAAAAGAAATTCGAGCAAAATTAAAGTTCTTGTAAGTTCTTATTGGATTAAACTGAACTCCTACTATAAATTGGATAAAATACACTCAAAAAATATCTTGAGTCAATGCAAACTTTAAATTAAAATAATTTTTTATTTTGAGCTAACCTATTACAACGGATTATACCACTGGATTCTAAGACCCAAAATTAAGTTAATGTGTCCCGGGGTTTTGGTGTGTCATTTTCACATACTTACTGTGTTATTAAATAAACATTGCACGGCTTTATGTTTAACAAAAAACAAATGATCTTGAACTTGAATAATCTTGCTCACATCATAATTTATGATAAAAGATCGAAAAATAAACTTTTGGTTTTAATTTTTTAAATTTAAAAAGTAAAACATTTGAAAATTTTAAATTTTATTTTGAATTTACTAATTTCGTGTGCAAAAATGCACATTTAACTACTACAAAAAGTAATCACATTTAACACGATTTCTTTTGAACAATCGCAAAAAATATGGAACTAGTACAAAAAAGGATACATGTTTTTCTAAACCTCAATTTGCATTTTTCAGCAATTATATGAGCGTAATGGTTTTGAGTCTTTAATAGTAAATAATTTAGACATTATAAAGTTTCTGACAACATAGTTTTATTTCCAATAGGTTTAATGACTCATGACTTACAGCGTTATTAACCAAATTTTCAAAAATATTTATTTTTAAAATTTGTATCATTGCGGAATTGAACAAAAAAAAAAAAACGTTAATTTGTAGCTTCACTGCTTCAGAATGCGTGAAATTTTTGGAAGTTAAATTTATATTAAAATGCAGCATAACGCATTTGATTGTTACAAGTTATTTTGTCTACGTGCCGCTTATTTTTATGATTCGATCCATAGCTCCTCTAATGAATTTATTTTGATTCCACTATAAGGCAAAATAATAAAAATAATGTTCTTTAAGAAAATGTAAATTAAAAAAATTACAAATGTTAAAAAAATTACCGTCGTTTGATATTCCACCTGCACAAAAGTATATACAGATCTATTGATGAATAAGGAGAGAGCACGTTCGTTTTAAAATTGGTACAAATCAATTGAACAGTAACCACACTACACTGACGAGTCCCAGGAGGGGGACGAAACTGCGGCAGTCTGGTGTATCCCTTGTGTCCGTAAAATTTTTCAAAAAAAAGATTTTCTTCTTCTTCTTCCTGTAAAGAGACTAACTAAAGTAAAATTCTACAGTAATTAATTAAAAATTAATTACTATTGTCATTATCTGACGGTTGCAAAACACTTTCTAACATGAAATTTGAAGAAAACTTGCTTAACGGCGACTCAATCTCTAACCTACACTTGGTATCCAACTATTGTATGTGAATAAAGCGCATCAACAAACGTGATAATTACTTGTGAAAAAGAGATAGGATTAAGAAGAAGAAGCATTCTAGTTGAGAAATGAATTGTGCATTGGTATTAGTTAATTCTGTCTATTCTGATCGAAAACAATACTTGTGTGTACGTAGTGTGACAAAACTCCACTTTAGCCACAGTCATCGCTGTGTCGACCGTGGCTCAACTCGTTAAGAGGTGAGATTACGATGCATAGCTTGATGCTAAGGCAGTGAGTTCAAATACCAGTACGACACCAAAAAATAAAAAGTTTTTAATATAGAGCAAATTAACAATATAAAATACTTTGTTCAATTGACACATAAATAACCACTGACGAGTCCCAGGAGGGGGACGAAACTGCGGCAGTCTGGTGTATCCCTTGTGTCCGTAAAATTTTTCAATAAAAATGTTTTCTTCTTCCTGTAAAGAGACTAACTAAAAAAAATTATTCACATTTAACACGATTTCTTTCAAAGACTCATGACTTACAGCGTTATTAACCAAATTTTCAAAATATGTATCCATTATAGTTGACCACTGTATATTAGTTTAGTTTTTAGCTCTCGATGTATTTTTTTACCACTTTCAACACACACTTCTACTATATTAACGCTGAAATTTTAAGAGTAGGGCGGAGATGGGTTCTATTTTTTTTAAGAATTTTTCACAAAAAACAGGTTTTTTTTTGCAAAAATTTCTTAAAAAAATAGAACCCATTGGTATCCCACTCTAAATGGAAGTGTTTGTAGACGCTGATATATTATTTTTATTTTTAGGTGGTGTCGAAAGTGGTAAAAAAAAACAAAAAAATGTTAAAAACAAAAATAGAAAACATTAAAAAAATGGCAACATAGATATTTAAATACGTTTAGTAACAGTAGAGTACAAGACATGGTTGGCTTTCAACTGACTAATGTTATACCACAAATATGATAATATTGAGAGCAATTTGGAATTATAATATGGTAATCTAATTATCATATTATGACTATGCAAAAGACAAGCGTAGGGTTGTTACACCAATATCTACATGGTTGTCGCAATCATAAATTCAAAAATGCTCTTCGAATATGGTTGCACTATTTGTCTAACATTTATTTGAAACAATTCAAGAAAGAAACGAAAAGTTGGGTCCACTTTTTAAACCCTCAAAATGAGATTGGGCGCTGAAAAACAAAACGTGTAATTAATTTTTTTTTCTTGATCACATATCCAAATTTAATTAAGATCGAAAAACGCCCATAGGGAGACTCGCCTTTTGCAATGAATTTGTTATCATTTGCGATTTTGGGCTTTGTTGATGTTTAAATTTTTCATGCATTAAGCTGAAACTAAATCAATTCCTTTAGAGCTCTGCTATATGAGTATACATATTCATTCTGCAAATAGGAACAATAATGGTGACATTGATAATATTACTATACTATAAAGGTGAATTTATATTTACAAATTGTCAACAATGGTCCATTATCCGAGAAAGTAAGACAAATATATAGATAGAATGGCTGGGAGTATCCAAGTACTGTGAAAGTACCTTAAAAAGTGCTGCTAACATTTTATATTTTATATATTATGTATGCGAATTTGACATTCATCACAGTAGTACACTGAAATGAGTATCCTTCATTATGTTAACACTCTAAGCACAAATAGGTCATTTTGACCTGTTTGCGAACTTCTTCACTAGTTTCTTAATAATATGAATTACATATACTTTCTAATTTTATATTTTCAACATGTTTTAAAAAAGTTTAAAATTCACTGTTACCATTTATAAACCCCTGATTTATCTGTTGTGTTTTAATCTGTCTAAAAAATTAATTTTTGCTGCAGATGCAATTTTTAGATGCATTCCCCCAAATGCATCCAAAAAATGTATTTGCATCAAAAAATTGATTTTTTGTACAGATACACCTAAAGAAATCACTTTTCACTTTATAAAGTATGTATTGTAAATTTAAACTTTTTTAAAACCTCTTGAAAATATAAAAATTTCAAATGATATACAAAAATTTAATTTTTTATATGGTAATAAATAATAATAGATATCGTAGATGGCATTCGCGTTAAAGAAAAAAATAAATTAATTTTTATAAAACGCATGCTTGAAAGGTTTAGATATGATATTATACTTTGCAGCTCTATAAAATTTTAACTAATTAAGTTACTTCTTCTTATTTGAAACGAGCTTAAGATCATTTATTTATTAATTATAATTTTTATTTCCAATATTTCGTCTCTACATTGGGTGACTTCTTCCAGGAACAATTATTGTAATTTTGTTAAATTTTGGATTTTAAAAACCAAAAACTATCAATTTCCAAAATTTCGCTATTAATTGGCAGTAGTCGAATTCTAATCGCTAAATTTTTGAATACTAAGGAAAATTGTGGAACAAAGAAGTTATGTCGAAGAAAACCCAAAATGTTGAATCACGACGCAGGATTTTAAACTCTGCAAGTAATTTTACCATAAGCAGCATAGAGCAGAGTGCCCTAATTTCCCCTTCTACGATATAATTTTTTTTTATTAATTAATTTTTTCTTTCACTCATTAGGTATGCTGGAGACTCAGTTCACATAATCAATAATGAATAGTTCGTACTATTCTGTAGTACTGGTATATTGTTTCGTAAGATTTGCGACAATTCTTTGCATAAAAAAATATTTGATATAATAAATATGAATGGTGGTCAAAATTACTTTTAAAGAGTTAAAAATGCAAAAATATGCAATAAAAAAAAAAAGCGTTGTAGCGTGCTGGCTTATCAGTGCGGGGGTCGTGGGTTCGATTCACACCAGAGTCACTGGTCTGTTTTCGCTACAACGCGCCGAAGGCCATAGTAGCTAGTGCTCGGTTAGGGTAATCGGATATAATTTGTAATTATATGGTATTAATTAATAAAAAAAAAAAAAAAGCAATTAAATGAAAAATAAGTAGCAACAAATTCCAAAATATGCCATAAAATATGTATTTATAGCAACATATGCATTTATAACAGAATATATTGCTATTCAATTTTGGGCTACTGAATACAAACATTCATTTTTATTATGAAACATACCTTACAATTAGTTCTAGCGTTAATATCATATTTCGATATATTCCATGTACAATTTCAGTATACATATCTACTTATAAAATTTTAATTATTTTTAAGGAGTTGTTCGACAATTTTGTTAAGAAGGAGTTCAATAATTCAATAAAGGTTTTTTTGGGTGAATTGTTCGAAAATTCTTGCTGGATAAATATGTACAGTCGAACAAAAATTCGCAACTACGAAAAAGGTATATAAAACTATAATTATCCTTAATATTTACATACAGGAAACATATTCATTGTGATGAATATTTATATAACTGCATGGTTCGGATGCAGCTACACTGAAAGGAAAAAATAAGCTTTTTTTGCTGAAACCACTAAAAATTAGTTAAAAACTATGTTGCAGAAAAAACTGCTTGAATTAGCAAATTGCTTAATATTAGTAAGATAAAAATAGCATAAATAAATATCCTGAATCTACAAATATTTACTTAATTTGTAGCTAAATTTGAGTTCACTGAAAGTAGAAAATTAATCTGCTAAAATCAGTAAAAACTTTGTCAAATATTAGTAGACAAAAGTAAATCATAAAATATGTGAAATTTTTAAAGTTTTTTTTTAGATTTTTTAATGCGATTTTTGGCATTCTGAAATCAGAAATTTAACAATTTTCAGGCAAAATTTGTGTTGATTTTAGCATAATGTACTGTTATTTGAAATTTTTTTTGTTGATATTACAGTTTTTGTTTGCTGTTTTTATTCTAAAACTATTTTTGTTAATTTTGTCAGATTAAATTGATATTTTTAATTAACTCAAATTCAACTCGAATATAACAAAATTTTGTAAACTTGACAGGTTGATTTGGCAAAAAAAATCTGAGAATTTTAGCTGTTTTTTTTGTGAACGTAATTTTTAATTTATGTTTAGTGGCTTTTCCTGCCATTTTTACAGATTTACTTCTATGAGTGTACCGATATTTTTGTTTGTTGCAGCAAATTTGCCAAATTTAAAAAAATTTCATTGACCATGGAATTTATTAGATTGCGACAACCAAGTATATTGGTTGGAAATGAATTAAAAACTCGTCTCAAAAAAAAAAAAACAATTTTTTACATCACTACTCCAAAAATATCTAGGAAAATAGTATGTTTAGGCAAATGAAATCATTCAAGAAACCAGATGAGTTTCGAATTTATTTTACACTCACAAGAAAAGCTTCATAATGAATATGAAAATTCTTATAAATATAATTTTGTAAATATACTGAGGTTGAAAGCTCGTTATAAATTGAAAATAATATAAATACAAAAAAAACAAATAAAACTGTAAAAAATATTACTTGAGCCAGAGTAAAAACTAAATTTTTTTGTATATAAATAGAACATTTTTTTTCTTCAAAGTTTAGAAACGTCATGATGCTTGTTAGAAAAAGACCCTAACCATGTGTTTGATTACTAAGAAGACAAGAATTGAGCAAAATTGATGATTAATAGGATTTTTGCGAAAGCTCTGCCTATTATGGAGGCTCTAGATTTTCATCAGAACCCGAATCAACCTAGCTAATATATTTAATTTGCTTTATTTTTGTAAATACACGGAGGTTGAAAGCTCGTTATAAAATGAAAAAACCTTTTAAATTTTTCGTCTAATGAAAATTTTCATAAATATCTATAAGACTGTTTACTAAAATATTGCTCAGATAACCCGTTTCAAAATATTACCGAACTTGACACCATTTTATTAACGAAATGTGTTAGTATTCAACTAAACTAAAAATTGTTAGTTTTGCCTTATCCTCACTCATAAAAAATCCATTACAAATAGTAGAAAATTCAGCTACGACAACAGAAAAAAATGCATGAATTTGCCCCGGCACAATTTTCAGTGAAGTTAAAAATCATATTCTGCTAAATTTAGGTAACCTAAATTTTAGCTAAAATAGTTAGTTAAAAGTTTTAACTACACACAGATAAATAAAGTGCCAACCGAATTGAAAAGTGTATATTAATGATAATAACTTATACATTCCGTTAGTACATCGATATTTACATTAAATCTCTGAATATTTTGGATGTTGCAACTAAAATTCAGTTGCATTAACAGAACTTTATTGTGAACACTAATGTTAAGTTGTGCCAACCTTCTGATATTCGTAATAACCGAATTGGAGTTGTAATAACCGAATTTCAGTTGGCAAATAGCTAAATTTTTCTCTGTGTGCAACTAGACTTATCGATAATATCAGCTAAAATTTCTGAATATTTCAATGCTTCGCCAACCCCAGAATGATAACACCAGGGAGGGTTTGGCCGTTCCTTCTTTACAGCCTTGGCAAATCACTATGTAAACTAAATTCCCAACGTTGTCGAAACACTTGCAAAACCAAATAATATGTGGTCTAAAAATGGATTTTCCAAAATAAAATTAAAATAAATTTTATTTGAAATTTGTTTGGTCCTGTTGGGACTTGAACCCTAGCCGCCAATTTGGAAGCCGAGAGTTCTACCAACTGAGCTAATTCTTAAAACGTAAATCAGTGATAAAAGCTGGCTAACCGTTGGTTTTGCTAGTTTTCCTGCACTGGAATAACGTTTTTTGGAAGTAACTTGCCAATGTTGGAAAATAAAAAAAAAAGTTTGTCTAAAAAAAGATTTTCACAAAGAGAAAAAAAACACAACTTTAGTTTAATTTACATTGATGGTGAAAAATAAGTATATTCAGAATCTAGTAGGTGTTTAATGCTTGCTTAACCGTTAATTTCTTTAATTTTCCACAAAAATGTACTACAGGTACATAGTGATCCAAATCTTTATGTACATTTTTGCACATGCCAGCAGCTTTGGCCTATACTCCAACATGCAAACGCTCGCGTAAATTGTTGGTGTGGACATGAATATTTGAATTATGATTGTGGTTAAAGAGTAATTTGTCTTTTCTAAACAAAAGACCACAGACATAGTATTAACATTATGGTGGTATAAATTACAGCAAGGGAGGTGTTCGCCGTTCCAATGTTCGTTGGGGGTGGGTTAATGGTTAGAAAAACACAAATCAATAGTTGGTAAATATGAAGAACAATGGTCACTGTGGGATGGTTATTTCCTTTTTCCGTTAACAGGTTAACACAAAAACAACAATAAAGTAAAAAACAACAACAAAAATATATGTATATTTTACACTTACACGTTTCCCTTGAGGACTATTATAACAAGGTAAATGGACTTAAGTGTTGGAACGACTATTGTTTATCATTTTGTAGATACTTTTTAAGACAACACGTAAGAATTATGGCACGTTACTAAAGTATGTACATAACATAATATAAATAAAGTTACCTAAGTTTGAAAATTATTAAACAAAACAAATAAAAGAAGCAGGTGTATGGCTAAAAGCGTTGGCTTCATTCCAAGATTTTTTAATAGTACTATACGAAAATGACACCGTTGAGCAGAGAAAAGTAAGCACTTCTATTTGCAACATATACATCTGGATAGCAATATTTTGATACTCCGAACTCAAATATTGAAATAATTTCAATATCGGTTTAGGTGTTTTTGAGAGACTTCGGATTTTTAATAAAACCTTTTTTTTTTTTAGCAGTTATGGTGCAAGACATTAATATTGAACATTATAAAGACAAGTTATCTATTCAAAATGGGATTAACTTATTTATTAAGCACTACCCAGCAAAACTGCATATTACCCCGTAATAAGTTTGGTATAGTAGAATCTCAGAAATTGGAAAAACTTTGTACATCGGGCAGTTCTAATTTCTGAAAAGTTCTTATTTCTGGACATTTTTTTTTACAGAAAATTATAATAAAACTAGTTATGTAAGCTTTATTTTAACACAAAACTATTTTTATTTATTAATATTTAATTAATTGAACATATTAAATTCATAGAACAACTTTAACATATTTTTTATTATTCGGTATTTAATTGTTTTTTAACATAAAATCAGTAAATACTTGTATGTTTTTTTTTTTAACTGGATACAACGATATCTTTACGGACGTCCAACTGGATACAACGATATCTTTACGGACGTCTAACAGGTTGGACATGTGTTTACTGGAAAATATATCACTGGTTTTGCACCATTTTATAACATTATTGATGCCTTCAAGGACTTTTGAATGAGGAATAGCTGGCGTTATGTCGACAATATCGACGTCACTGCTATCTGAAGCCTCATCATCGCTATTCTCTGCATTAGAACACGCCTTCATTCCATTCCTCGATTTCATTTACATTTACGGAATTATTTGGCATAATGTCATTCAGACGATTAAGATTTAGTTGAAGAACTTCATTGCAATCCTCATTTTGTTGAGCCAATTGTGCTAGTGGCAAATCATCATCGCTGGCGTAATCGCCTGAGTCCCAATTTAATAGTTTGGAGCAAGAATTTTTTAAAACTGCCTGTGTTACCTCATCCCATGCTTGCTTCAACGTCTCGTATTGAATGTCGTTTCAAAAGCTTATCAATATCACCACCATCCCCAATTAATTGAGATAGCAACTTCTTTCTATAAATACGTTTTGTCAGTTTGATAGGATTTTGATCCATTGGCTGCACAGCTGCTGTAACATTTGGCGGCAAAAAATATGCAATTATGTTACCATCCTCTCTTTGAAGTTTATCAATTGGAGCATGAGCGGAGCAATTATCTACTAGCAAAAGTGCTTTTGGGGGCAAATTATTGTCTTCAGAAAATCGGATGACCTGTGAAAATAAAACAAAAATTAAAAAATAAGGAAATTAATATATGCATTGGTTAAATATACTTTTTTGATAAATATCTTGTGAAACCAATGATGAAAAATACGGGAAGTCATCCAAGCATTTTTCGAAAAGTTATAATGAAGTGGGTTATCAAATCCTCTGAAGCATCTTGGATTTTTAGCTTTTCCAATATCCAATGGTTTTAATTTGTGTGAGCCATCAGAATTTGGTCCTAGCAAAATTGAAACGCGTTCTTTTTGAATTTTAAATCCTTGGCACTTTTTTCACAAGCAGCGACAAATGTTTTATCCGGAAGGCAACGAAAAAATAATCCGCTTCCATCAGCATTATATATTTGTGTTTCCAATAAACCCATTTCCGCGACTTTTGCACGAAATCTGTGTAGAAATGGAGTGACCTCACCAAAATCACTCGAAAGTATTTCAAAACCAATTTTTAAAAACCGTATTCCATGACGTGTTTTAAATTTGGAAAACCATCCATCACTTGCAGTAAATGCGTTTTTACCTTTATCGGGGTACAGTTCACTAAAAATTGACTTAGCTTTTGCTTTTAATACGGTCCTGTCAGTGTGTTCTTCTTTTCACGTTGATTTAAAAACCACTTATAAAGACACTTTTCCATTTCGTCATATTCTGGGTTGTGTAAAGATTTTTTTTTACTTCGTGATAGGTGCAGGTAACTGCATCCATTATTTCTTGTTTTTTTGATTTTATGTAGCTTATGGCAGATTTTGCAACATTAAATTCTTGAGCTTGTGCGCCCCGGTAGGCTAGTTGGTAGCGTGCTGGCTTATCAATGCGGGGGTCGTGGGTTCAATTCCCACCAGAGGCACTGGTCTGTTTTCGCTACAACGCGCCGAAGGCCATAGTAGCTAGTGCTCGGTTAGGGTAATAGTATATAATTTGTAATTATATGATTATTAATTAATAAAAAAAAAAAAAAAAAAAAAATTCTTGAGCTAAACGATTTTTACTTACGCCTTCATTAAGTCTTTTTAATATTTTAACCTTAGTATCCAAAGATAACGTATTTTTTACGTTTATTTGGCATTTTTTTTTTTAACTTTCACATGTATGAACAACAAGCATATAAAATTTCACATGCATATGATAGAATTGTACTCACCACGAATAACTCGGGGATTAACAGTTTTATTTTTACTTCAATAAGCAAAAAATTAATTTGTAGTAAAAATACAAAACAAAATAAAAAAATTTTTCAGAAATTAGAACCACAGGTTCTAATTTCAGAGCGTACAATAAATTGGAGCGTACAATACATTGCAAAAAAATATTTTGTAGTGAAAATACAAAACAAAATAAAAAAAACTTCCAGAAATTAGAACCACAGGTTCTAATTTCAGAGCGTAAAATACATTGGAATGGCCGGTTCTAATTTCTGGACGGTTCTAATTTGTGAGAGTTCTAATTTGTGAGATTCTACTGTAATAAGAAATTAAGATTGGTAACAGATTACTTTTCTATTAAAACCCTATTAATGTAACAAGAACATGTCCATTCTGGTAACACTTTACGTAACACATATTACCTCCGGTATAAATGTAACATTCAGAATACTGTTTGTAGTTTAAAAAAAAAAAGTTCTGAGTTGAGTTAGAAATAAGAGAACATGCTTTTATTTTTCAAATAAATATTTATTTCAACTTTTTTATACATTTGTTCAAAATAATTTACTACAATATAGCGATTTTTTTAGTTTTAGTTATAATCTTCATTTATTTAAAGTTTCATACAAATTTAACCACAAAAACGGAATTGTAGTTTATTTGTTTCCGTTACAGTTATTATAATTTTTAATCTTTATTTAAAATAAATATATTCCAAAAATTCCTGTCTGTTTTTCTAATAAAGTGATTTGTTTATATACAAAATTATTTCAATTCAAAATACAAGAAATTAAAAAAAAGTTTAAACATGTAAAGGGTGTTTTTTATAGAGGTATATAACTTTAAAATGGAATAAAACACAGATAAATTTTGACTTCTAGCATATGACCGCCACGGCTGGCTCGGACGTAGTTTAATCTGGAGGTCCAATATTCGATAACTTTTTCCAAAATTTGAGGCTGTATATTGGCAATAACGCGGCGAATGTTGTCCTCCATGTGGTCAATCGTTTCGGGCTTATCGGCGTAGACTACACTGATAGAAATTTTTGCGTAGTATTAATGAATTCCTTCATTAATCCAATGAATTTTTTCATAAAAAAGTCCCCAAAGAAACGTTTCATTGAGTCAATGAAAGGTGTTTCATTAAATCAATTTTAATGAATAGTTTCATTGACCCAATGAAAATTTCATAAAGTATATGAAATTTTTTTCATTAATCCTAGCCTAATCGTTATGAAAGTTTCATGTGTTTAATGAAAAAATTCATAGTTTGTATGAAATATTTTCATTGATATTTAATAATTTGCACTTTTTATGATTATTTTAGCATAGCATTAAGTTGGTGGTTATTGAGAAATTATCATTCGTTGATATTATTTATAAGGTCTGGTCTTTATAGGATCTATAAAATATTTTTATAAAAAAACTTTGAAAAGTTCGAAAGTAAACGTCACAGGCTGTTCCGCAAAAGCGATGGCAGATTTTTATTAAACTCAGCCTGATTCAGCAAATTTTCGTTACTTGGAATATTATGACATGTAAGAAAGAAATCTAACAAGAAATATTTTCCCGGGGCCACCCACCAATGTAACACAGTGGGGAAAATTCTACTGTTTCTCAACAAACTTGCTAAAGCTCATCATTTTTGAAGAATTCGAAAATGAAAAAAATTGAAAAGTAGCTGATTAGATTTCAGATCGAAAATTATAAATTTTGAAAATACAATTTTTGTATCTATAAAAAGGAAATATTTTAATTATTGTACTTTTTTTAAATTATGTATATTAAGAAGTTGAATGATTGAAAAAATCGTTTAAATATAATTAACAGGCATTAAAATATTAAAAGCTGAACTTAAAAAATTTGAAAATTTTTCATTGATTTAATGAATTTTTTTTATGAAATTATGAAAAAATCATAAATAATGTTAATGAAAAAAATACCAATATTAATGAATTTTCATTCAGTTAATGAAATTTTTCTTTAAACCAATGAATCGATTTTAATGAAATCGTTTCATTAATGCTATGAAGGAAAATTCTATCAGTGTAGCGACTTCATATAACCACACAGATCTTGGAGGCCAATTCGCAGGTCCGAAACTTGAAACTATGCGGTTACAAAACGTGTTTATTTTGTTTTGGGCCCATTGACCGAATATACGCCTTGCTAGTGTTCGCGTTTCTTCAATTGTCAGTTTATTCATGTTGAAATGCCAAACCAAACTAAACATAAATCACTTGACAGCTGACAAAATGGCCGCCAGTTAAAAAGTGTTGCCAACTTAAAGTGTTATACCTGTATAAAAAACACCTTTTACAACAGCCATACTAACACTATACATGTATGTGTGTGGCTACATTTTGTAGATAAAAAGCAAACAAAGAATTTGTATAATTTCAAATATCTGACTCGAACTTTTATTGTTACTGATCTGTAGTTAAAATTTGATAATTTATTGTTAACTTATTTAAACAATATTTAAAAATAAATAACAAAAAACATTCGATTTAAATGAAAAGTAGGTAGACCGGATTTCAAGTGATTTGTCATTTATTTTAAATGACATTTTCAGTTAATTTAAACTTAAAAATATTTTGAGTCAATAAGTTTTTTTTTTGGAAAAGTTGATTTTTTTACACTCTCATAAAAATTCGAAAATTTTATTCAACCGAATTGATATGATTGCTGCATCCTCGTAAATTCGGTTGTTCCAACCCAATTCGGTTGCTACAAACCCTAATTCGGTTGCAGCAACCGAATTTAGTTGTGACAAGCCAATTTACGAGGGTATACCAACCGAATATATTCGATCGGTAAAATATCTGTTGAGGCCATCCGAATTTGTTATGTTTGGGTGGAAAACTTATCTTTTTATGATAAATAGGAAACTTCCAAAATCGGAAAAAACAAACGGTGGCAAATGACTGTAACAGGTCCATCTGCTCAAAAAGGTCCAATCTGCTCAAAAAGTTTCGGACAATCATTGGGGAAACAAAATTCTCAACGTTGGCAAAATGTTGATAAAACCACACCTATGTATTAAAGTAGATTTTCCAAAATAAACTTAAAAAAAAGTTCATTTATATTTTTTTTGGCTCAGCCGGGATTTGAACACTGGCCACCGGATTAGCAGCTCACAGCTATACCCACTGAGCTAACGAGACACGTGATAACTTAAAACGTAAATGAATGATAACTGCTGGGTAACAATTGGCTGATCAAATATGTCAACTCTGCCATAAGGTTTAATGGAATTAGCTTGCCAACGTTAAGAAAACAAAAAATAAGGTGGTCTTGAAAGAGCTTTTACCGAAAGAAAAATTTAATTTTATATAAAAAAATATTGAAAAGTATAAATAGATCACAAAAAATATGTATGTATGCCTGGAAGCGAAATCAAAAACCTTCTGACTGCAAACTTTTTTAATCAAAGCATCATAATTTTTATAAAATAAATGTTCTACCAATAGTTATACTTCTGACTGAATAGCACTGGGAAAACACTTTTTGTCAACGTTGCCAAAGTGGTCTCAGCCAAATCTTTGCCAATGTTTTTTTTTTTTTTTGGTAAACTACTGAAATTATTGTAAACGACATGCTGGGATTCGTTTTAGTTGGAAACAAGTCAAAACCGTTTAAATATATTTGATTAAGCGAAAATACTGTACTGGCAATTAAAAAGAGGGAAAGGAACTAAAAAACCAATCATATTATACAATTACACTGTACAACACAAAAAAAAATTACAAGGTCCGACCGACAAATTTTGATAGAAGAGGCAAAAAAAAAGACACGTGTATCGGCGTTTTGAAAGTTTACATCTGGGTTTCATTTTAGGGGGAGGTAAAATTTCCCCTAAATGCACATTTTGTATTGTCAATCGGCATAGAAAATCGAGTACAGCTTACGTTTAAAGTATATAGTGTGTTAAGCAAACTTATGTAAAATATTACGGAGAACATTTTTGTGGAATATATTAACCCTCTAACTCCATAAGGTAAGGGTCTTTTTTGTCCTTCTTTTAAAAAACAGCAAAAAACACCATTAAAACGGGGATTTAAGGGGTTAAAATGTTCCGCAAAAATATTCGCCGTGAAATTTTACTATAAGTCCCTGAATACACCAAAACGGAAAATTCAACCAGAATGTCAGAAATAAGACACAACAAAAGAGAGCTTATTGTTAATTTTGCATTTATTAAGAATTTTATTTTAAAGTACCCCAAAAATTCAGCATGAAAAAAAAAATAGTTCAAATTTCACTATTATTTTACCTCCTATAGCAAATTTGGATAGGAAGTATTCATTAATTACATTTTTTTTAGCTATATGCAATTCCACTTCATTATCATACATTGTCCAGCATATTGCAGCGATAAGCAAATGAATTCTTTTGCCTTTATAGCGTTCTTCAATGGGTGCGCATGTCTGGTTCTCAAAGTAATCCATATGGGAATTTAAAAAATGAACGCATAGTTTTTCAAAAGCTCTAAGCATGGTGTCTACGTATATTCGAGCAATAGGAGACCGATTTTTGCATAAGACATTGTATATTACTTCCTTAATGCTTTTCCACGCATTAAGCTCAATTGATTAGAGCATTTCGTCGAAGTCAGCGTTTTGCATTAGCTTTCTTTCTTGACCGACAAAAACACCTGTTTGTATGATACCAATTTTAAGGCTTTTAACACGAACAGCGACTTGAAGAACACATACATACCTTCTTTAATCTTTGCTTCGCTTAATTTTGGAAACATTGTTTTCAGAAAATTCAATGCTGATCCATTTGTATCCAGACATTTAACAAAGTTTTTCAAGTTTGATATGCAATGGGGTAATATAGTTTTTTCAGTTGATGAACGACATTCTGCTCTCCTAATGTTCCTAATGTTATAACAAATGCGACAGCAATGCTTCGACGTCCACAGTTCATCCGAAAAAAACTTCTAGCTTAAAATACCTTTTATAGATGTCTTCAACTTTACTATTGAAAAACGTAACTTTATATTCCGGTATAGTATGTTTACCGCAGACATAGCAAAACAAATCAAGTTTTTCCAAACAATTGAACATTTTTGCCAAAACAAATCTTACGCGCTAACTTTAATTGCTTACTTTAATTTTTGTTATTTTTTAAGTAAAACACTCTAATAACAAAACAAATTATGTCCACAATATATGCACCGCAAATTGACACGTTTTCAGTAGAATAAGAAATATAGCACTTGATTTTTGATTTGATTTGATTTTTTTTTGTTTTGTTTTTGTTGTAATGTAACGGATCTAATCTGCCAAAGAACAGCTGGCAATCTATATACTTATATATCTATGAATTTATAGGTCGGTGTACAGTGTAATGAAGTGGAATTGCCTAGAGCTAAAAAAAAAATGTAATTCATGAATACTTCC
Organism: Delia radicum; assembly: GCA_021234595.1. Classification (NCBI taxonomy): domain Eukaryota; kingdom Metazoa; phylum Arthropoda; class Insecta; order Diptera; family Anthomyiidae; genus Delia; species Delia radicum. Next base: position 191,627,554 of record CM037851.1, on the reverse strand, counting down.
TATCCAAATTTGCTATCGAAGGTAAAATAATAAAGATATTACTGATTTTTAGTGAAATTTGCACTATTTTTATTTTCATGCTAAATTGTTGGGGTACTTTAAAATAAAATTCTTAATAATTCTTGTTGTGTCTTATTTCTGACATTCTGGTTGAATTTTCCGTTTTGGTGTATTCAGGGACTTATAGTAAAATTTCACGGCGAATATTTTTGCGGAACATTTTAACCCCTTAAATCCCCGTTTTAATGGTGTTTTTTGCTGTTTTTTAAAAGAAGGACAAAAAAGACCCTTACCTTGAGGAGTTAGAGGGTTAACATATTCTACAAAAATGTTTTCCGTAATATTTTACATAAGTTTTCTAAACACACTATATACTTTAAACGTAAGCTTTACACGATTTTTTATGCCGATTGACAATACAAAAAGTGCATTTAGGGGAAACTTTACCTCCCCCTAAAATGAAACCCAGATGTAAACTTTCAAAACGCCGATACACGTGTCTTTTTTTTTTGCCTCTTCCATCTAAATTTGTCGGTCGGACCTTGTAGTTTTGGAAAAAATTTGATTTTGTTGTATAGTGTTATTGGTATTACCAATCTACTTTTAAAATAAAATTTGTTTAGTAATTCTGTACGGTAGACGCAACCATTTATTTGGTGATAATACAAAGAATTGGTACAATCTATCAAATTTATTGAAAAAATTCTTAATAATCAAAAGTGGTAACTGCAAATACGGGTTTCCCAATCAAATAAGGGTTTCAGTTGAACCAACCGAATTGTGGATTGCATTACTAAGAGAAGCAACTAATGATTAGTATTGGTGAACGAATTTTAAGCTATGTTTGTTTTCCTAACAAAATATTGAAATTCGAATTAAGCACTCAACATTTATAAGTGTTTTTGGTGTAATGGATGTACTCCAATTACTCTGAGTTTCCGATTTCACACATCAAACGCAAAAACTTTTTTCGAATTAAAATAAAATAGTAAAATGTTTGAATAGAAAATTATTTCAATAAAATTAAAAAAGTCAGTAAAGTCAGCTGATATTAAAATTTTTTCTGCAAGGTGAGTGAGGTGTGGTGCAAGAGTAGCACAGAGGACTATTCATCTCATGGTTCAATACTTGAAAAAAACAAAAAAGTTTTTAATTTTAGTAAAATTTTGTGGAACGTAGTAATATTTGTGTGGAATATAATATTGAATGAGACAATATTATTTTTCATTTAATCGATTGGCCACAACTGAGACTGTTTTCTGGGTGTGTAGATTTTTATACCACTGCACAATGGTTAAATGTTGCCAAAAAATATTGGTTTGGATTTTTTTTAGCAATTTTGATGTCAACCGAAAATTTATATTCCAAATAAAAAGAGTCAGCAACCCAAAGGTGGGCTGTAATAGATTTTATGATAAGTACATTAAAATTGAAAATTTTCTTATATTGAGTTCCTAATTAAAAACTTTTATTTTCAAGCTATCAAAACAAAATAGGATATGGCAATACTTTTGGTTTTATTTTTTTAACTATCAAATTATTTCTATATTAAAATTAATTTGGTTTTTAATAATTTCATTGCGGCTTTACTATTTTTAATAACGGCTTTACTAATTTGTTTACTAATTTTTTTCTATTAGTGTACAAAACAATAAATGCCAGTCTCAGATAGTTGGTTTTAAAAAATAAAGGGCTTTTATTATCATGTATGCGGTAACGGTATTTTAGGGGTAACGACATGAAAAATTAAATAATTTTTTATTTGCATTTGAAAACCATGACCTTGAAAGCCTGATTAGGATAACTTCTAATAAAAAGATCGGTAACGGTATTTTGGCTGTAACGGAATTTTAGTTATTTCAATAATGTAATTTTATGGATAACGGTTTTACAGTTATTTTGGTAATAGTTTTTTAAGGGTAACGTTATAATTGTTATTCAGGTAATGACAATGAACATCTATTTTTTTTAAGCCCCATTATGCCCGAATTCCAATGACTGCCTAGTTTATGATCAAACTTTTGGAGGATATATTAACATCGATAATTTTTATTTATCTTGTCAAATTATTTCGGTAACTATATTTTACGGATAACGCTATTTCAATTATTTCGGTAACGGAATTTCAGCGATAACGGCATTTAAGTTATGAACGCAACAGTATTTTAAGGATAGTAATATTTCGGTTAAATCGGTAACGGTATTTTACGGATACCGATATTTCAGTTATTTCATAAACGCTATTTTAGGGATAACGATAGTCAGTTGAAAGGGTTTTGAATCGCAGCGGTATTTTAGCGATATTTCTTTTTTGTATTTTAGAATTATCTTTATTTAAAAAATGTAAAATTGCGTCATACATACTCGTACTTATACGAGTACATAAGAGCGTAGTTTATTTTGTATGAAGAAAAAAATTTTTTTGAAAAATTTAAATTTCTTGCTTAGGTTATTGTAGTATTTGGTCTAAAAGTTATTTGCTTCAAATTTGAGAAATCAGTAGCGCCCCTCTACCAAATTTCTCGACTTTTGAAAATTTTTCTTACACTGCTTTGATAAAAACATATCTTGCAATACTTCATTTTTCATTAAGCATGCTGAACACGAATATTTTAAGTTTTTGAAATCGGCATAACAATTTTTGAAATATTGCCATGAAATGGCAATATTTCTCCTCTATTCTAGAAATTTTTTGAAACTTATCTTAGAATTTGTTGTTTCCGCACTCAAATAATACCCAAAACATGCTTTCATTTGTTCATAATTATGTCTGAAATTAGAGATGATGTATCACAAATTATATTTTTTAAAAATAATTAAAATTTTTTTTCGCCAAAGGTTAAGTAATCCGAATTTTATTTAATATTGCACTACAAAACTATTGGACCTAGTACTACAACAATCAAAACATTATTAAATGAAAATCAAAAGTTAAAGTAAATATTCCTTCAGTAATCATGTGTATAAAATTGAAAAGCATAACAATTTTACTAACTTTGTAAATTTTCTGTTTTTCTGAGATATTTGTTGGCAAATTTACAAGATATCCTTCAAACAATAGTGAGATAATTATGCTCAAATGAAAAGTAGCTTTGTCAAATGTGCTAGTGAAAAAAAAAATAAATTAGGATCATTTCAAAAAATTTTTGTAAAATTAAGGAAAAAAACGTAATTTTTAGTAAAAATCAAGTAGTAATATCTCGAAAGTCCTTAGTAGGATTTCAAAATATTAGTAAAACTAACTTCAAACTTCTGTAGTTGTATAATTACTAAGCTTGCTAAAAGCATTTTTCGAAGTAAAAATGCTTTAAGCTAGCATTTTTACTTATTTTTTTCTATCATCGTAACATATCTCATTCAAAATAATGCGGTTATAATGAACATTGTTTATACGAACTTTTATATAACGAAATAATTTGTTGGACCCTTTTACGAATTTCCACACAAATTTTTAAGCTTATAACGAATACATACAAAAATCGAGATTTTAAAATGAAAAACTTTAGATTTTTATTTGAAAATTCACTAAAAAATTACAAAAAGGCTTGAAACGTAGTTTAGTGGAAGAATTATTTAAAGATAATAACAAAAATTTTTGAATTAAGAGAATTTAAGAAAATATGTTTTCCACGCGTAAAGCGAACTTTGCTTATAAAGAACTAAATTGTCCAGTTCCTTCGAGTTCCTTGTAACCGTACTCCGCTGTATTTGATTGCATAATGTTAAGAATAAAATTCAACTTTTAAAGCCTAATTTTAAAATTTATTGGGTAAAACAACCAACCATTATATTTTCAGAATTTTAAATTTTTTTTACTATATTAAGTATTTTTGTTAAAAAGGGAAGGCTGCGGACTGAAGTTCTTTCAGCTTTTTTATTTAAAAAACTGGAATTATTGTACTACGCAAAGAGAATTTTACTGGTCAAAATACATATAGTGAAATTTCCACTGCTATATTGTAAAATTGAAGCCAATTGTATATGGAAGTGTGTATTGTACTACGGCACGTATGAGTGATAATTAATATTGATTAGCACTCATACGTACCGTAGCCCAGTGGCAATAACAAGGCTAATTTGTTGACATAAAATATTTAAAATCGAAAAATAGCTATTTAGTAGCGTTTGTTGTTTTATTTTATAATCATTAATCAAGGTTGAAAAAAAAAATCGAGTTTGAATTTTAACGTCTTTTTCAGACAATTGCAATTAATACTATAATTAATATGCAATTTTATTTAATTTAATTGTGAAAGGCGTGGTAGAGAAGAATGAGTGTATTTTCTAAAAATCAGTTTCTGGTATTGAATCTTCGTCAGTGACCCTGTTTTTTTTTTTGAATTTTTTGAATAATGTAATATTTGTTATTTTTTTTTTTTTGTTTGGACATCCATGTTGACCTGCGGCCCAAAATGACTCCGAACTTATTTATGTCAATTTACAAAAAACGCCAAAGCTTTGCTTAATACTATTGAATTGGAAGAAAAGTGATTTGAAATACTGCTGTGCTAAAATTTTTGGTTAAGTTGACCAAAGTTAACAGGCGCTGTGCCCCATTGAAATAAAAGAAGATACTGCGAATTTTACATACATTTGACCAAAAAACTGTTTTATTTCACATACCTGGCTAAAGGTATTCTTTAAATCCATTTAAGAAAATATTCTGAACTAAATTAACCAACCACTTGGTGTCAAACTGACAAAGTATTAGAATAATACAATATATTTTTAAAGAAAAAACTGAGTGCCATTTTGACACCAATAGCATTAGAAGACTTAATTTAGTTTAGAACATTTTTTAAATTAATTTAAAGAATGGCTTTAGCCAGGCATGTGAAATTAGAAAGAGTTTAAATATTTTTTGTTCAAATATGTATAAAATTCGCAGTATCAATTTGGGTAAAATTTCTAGCACAGCAGCTTCGTACAGAGTGCCATAATATTTTAAATCACGTTTCTTAAAATTCAATAGTTGCACAGTGTGAGGTATTAACATTCTAGCTGATAAAAATTGCATATTTCTTTAACAAATAAAGGTACAGTCACGCAATTTGGTACAAGTAATATATGACTAACAACACAACTTCTGTAGAAAAATGGGCGGAATTGGACAATTGCCACGCCCACTTCCCATAATAGATAAAATATAATTTTTTTAAATTGGTTTATAATTAATAGCAAGATTGCCTTATCTTGAGTAGGACAATTGGCGAAAATTGCAATACCCTTGTTTTAATCAAACAACACATTACCCATGCATATCTCGTTACCTAAAATGCAAATGTTACTAACGTCCTTGTGCATTTAAAGTTACGATATGTGTACCTTAAAAAATAAAAAAGTTTTTTTTTTTAAAAAAGATTTTTTTTTTATTTTCAATTCAATTCAAAAAAATACAGTACAAAGTTTATTAAAAATAAAAAATATAAATAAATTATTATAAGAATAAGAAAAGTACATATATGTTTCATATCATTCTTCTGCAATATAAACATCCGGGTCTTGCAGCAAATCCAAAATTGTGGGTGTTAAAATTCCTTTTTTAGTTTTTGGGGGTTTTCGCAAACTGCAGATGAATGGATCCGACGATATTAAGAGCCTGTTAATCAAATCCGTATTTGTGTCCTCTCTGGATGTTTTGCGTGTAAAGTTTTCACGGTAATTTCTGCAATCCTTATTTCGTGCCTCTTGCGCTTCTTCCGAAAGCTGGCCAATAGGTAAAATACAACTGTCTATTATTATTTTACCATGGAAAAGTATTTTGTGTACCGTCACTGGCATATAGTACCATGGGTATTTTTCCAAATATAGATTTCTTGTTTCAATTGTATAATTTCCAAAAGTAGCAGAGTTTATTTTATAGCCACATCCCAGGCACTCCAGAATAACATTAAAACGTTCTACCAGCTCCAAATCAATACCAGTAATATTTGACGACTTCTCGGCATCTCAAAAAAAAAACCCCTGGCAGTGTTGCCATCGTTTGAATTGCCAGAATGATGTTTTGGCATATCCACCAACAATCCTGTTTCATTTTTGAATCGGTTTCGTATATATTTATTTTTTTCTAATAATTTTGCTTTGTTATCAGCTCCTCGTATTTGCCATTTTTTATTTCTAATCTGTACGCAATATGTAACAAACACTCCATAAAGCGAATCCATGCATGGAGAGGGGATAGGCCCATTGGCAGCATGTTTTTGTCAACTGTTTTATTTAAAATCGCAATTGGATTATTCATAGCTAATGGTGTAGCCCCACATAAATAGCAAGCTTGGGATGATGAATAATTTGAGAGAGCACTGCACACTTTTCCATCAATCATACACAAAACTAGCTTGGCTGTGACTTTAAATTTCTTATGCTCAACAGTAACTATAGTTGGCAAAAGAGACAAAATTTGAGTTTCTTTTTGTTTAACTTCATTCAAAATAAGGTCTTTTGTCTCTTTTGCAAATACGAATTTTATAGGCCGACAATATCTAGTTGACGATGGTGCAGGATTTTTCCAAATTATTGTTTTTTGGTTGTAACCAATATTTTCTAAAGACATTTCAAGTGGGACCATAGATATGCTAAACAAACTCTCGTCAGAAATATTTTCTTGAGAAAATGATTGCTTGTAACGATTATGGTCAGCACCGTCACAACCCCATTTGATCTTAAAAGTCACCTCATTAAAATCATCTTCTATCAAAAAAAATGTATCCTTCAAGTCCAAACAAAGTCTTAAGACTGTATGGTCAATAAGTGATTGGAGGCTGACATTCGCGAATGATTCTGTTACAGTTATTCCATTTGGATAACATGCACGCTTGGAAATTTTTATAGAATCATAACAGGGAAACATTTTAGAGTTAATAGACGATGTATGTTGTCTCAACAATTGGTAGCCATGTGTAGATAAACCGATATCTATTATCATTGCTAATGCTTGATCAGCAGAAAGGCTTATCTGAAACAATTCTACTTTTTTGTAAAAGTGTTCCCCTTTTTGGAGAAGCAGTTATAAGCTCACGAACAATTGAGGCCGATGTTCGTTTGCCATCTAAGTGCATTTTCATTTCGGCTGCCATAAATAACTGATTATGATCAACCGTATTCAAAAGTTCTCTTGCTTTCCTTTTTCTTGTTTTTTCTGAGCACTCATGGAATTTTTTCTCTGGCTTTCCACTAGTAGAAACCGAAGAAGAAATGGTTTTATCACAAATAAATTGTGATAAATCAATTTCTAGAGTCAACCAACCAGTATTTGTTTTCAAAAATCGAAGTTTTGTTCTTTTCGATATCTGCCATTTTGAGTTTATTTGTGCGCAAATTTTTTGAGAAAAAAGTTTTATTTCTTGCAAATTAAGAGTTTGTTTTGAACCAGTACTAATATTTCCAGAAATAAATTCAAATACACGAAGACATTTTTAATTTTTTTCTGCAAGCAGCCAAACATCAGAAATTTGTTGGCGCCAAATACAAGAATTCATGATCAGTTTTTGGATCGGGAATAGTGGGGGGGCAAGTTGGGGCAGATTTTTTTGGTTGATTCAGAAAGAAGACAAAATAGGTAATCTGATGCAAATAATGCGACTACTTGTGCTTGCTTGTGTATATATTTTTATGTCCAATGAAAAAAAAAAATTTTTCAAAATAACTTCTAAAAAGAGATATATTTAAAAACCTTCAAACTTTTATTCTGATTACGTGTTTTACAATTGATTAATTCTGTTAATAAAAAATATACAAAACTACAAAATAAAAAAAATTTCATGAAGATATTGCATTTTGTAAAAAAGTTACAACCATTCAAAGTTGGGCTACGCGCCTTAACTTGCTTATGTCTAGCAATAGTCTGCAATTACAGTGAAGTTTAAGGTGCTGTTACTTCATAACGCTGTTATTTTTTTTAATTCCAAATGCAATTATATGTAGTTGGGATTGTTATCAATCAATTCTAGTAAAAATTCTATAAAAAAAAAGCATACAAAAAATTGGATTTTGATAAGCTAAAATGTTAAAACCTTACACTGTGAGTTGGAAGCAACGCTTTGACATCTGTGTCATTTTCGGCCTCAGGTCACATGGGTAAACGATGTCCAAAAAATAATTATTTCAATATTGAGTAACTAATGCTGATAAAATAAAACAACAAGCGCTACAAATGTAGCTAATTCTAGATTTTAAATATTTTATGTCAACAAATTAAAATTGTTATTACCAAGAAACACAATTTCCTTGAAATTCCGAAAAATCAAATCGTTACCCTACGCAAGTGTACCCTGTGCTATTTAATTTTTTTTTATTTTCGTTCTATAAATGTATTTAACAATTCCATGAAGTTCAAATGTATAAATTTTTCTAAGATTTGAAATTTTAGATTTGAAAAATATACTAAAAATATTGTAATTTTTTGACGTCACCTCAGTTGACGACATCAATCAACATCACAACTAAGGTAAATAAAACAAATTTTGTTGCAGTGATGCATTTCAAAAACGTTTAAGATGTGTGCTTGAATTTCGTGGTCAAGTGGAATTTGGCACATAAGATGCCTGTGGCACTTTTTATTACTGGGCTAGTTCTTCACCAATTTTGGATTTTTATTCCTGTTTGAAAATTTAATTTTATCTTCATACCAAATAATAAAAATCTAGAATAAAAACTGTTACAATATTTAAAGAATTTTACAAAATCTGAAAAAAAGTAATTTTTTTCATATACAAAACACAGTTTTAATTATATATCGATTTCCTGTACGACTTTTCTTTTATCCAGTTGGCTCCAAATTTCATATTTATTATTTTTATATCAAATCGACAACAAGATGAGCATTTACATTTACAAATGTTAAAAAAAGTATTTTTTGGTTTGCATTTTTTTGACCTTAAAACGAGTAGAAATGAAACTCCTAAAGCCGATTTTAGATACATTATCAACACACCTATTGACTCTTCCACACAACTGTGTATATATACAAATGTGAAAATTTTTTTGGTTTTAGTACACAGCAAAAAAAACTCGATTTGGTAAGCAGTTGCTGCCTTTATATGCTTCCAAAATAGCGCTTTACTGCCATGCATACTATAAAGCAATTATTTAAGGCATTCTGTACTGCTTCCCAAAATGCCATCTTTGAAGCAATAAGGTATGCATACAATGAAGCAATAAAGAATGCATACAATGAAGCAATGAAGAATGCATACAATGAAGCAATAAAGTATCAATAAAACAATTTAATTTATTTAGTAAAAACGTCATTAACTGTATGAAAATAAAAAATTTTTCATAAAAATTAATGATTTTTTTTTAATGCTTTTAAAGAACATTCAAAGTTCTCATATGCAACGAAAATTCGTTTAACTCATTAAAGGCATGTCATAGGCACGCTAAACATTTTTTAACCAAAATTTTCAGAATGCAATGCATTACTAAGATATGTTTTTTTGTTTGCCTTAAAACAGCTTTTAAAATGTGCTTTAAAAAAAGGCGCTTTAAGGTAAAAAAAACAAAAATTTCTTGAAAAATCATTGCATTCTGGAAAAATTGGTCGAAAAATAAAGAAATATTATCAACCAAAACTGAATCTTTGAAATATATATACTAATCGGTGGAAGAAATTTTAAAAATTAAAATTTTCTTTACTCTTCCCCACAAGATTTTTTTCACCTTCTCTTACATTTATTAACAATAAGTGATTTCTATTTGAAATATTAGCATTTAATTATGATCTCAAAAGTGACAATTCAAAATGCAATTTTCTTTAATTTTGTGAAGAAATATTTATTCAAATATATATAAAAAATTTATTTTTTTATGTTAATCGATTTTTTAATTTTTTTTTCATAAAAATATTGTTGATTTTGTTCATCTTTTATAATTGCCATATTGCAAACCTGACATTAAAATTTTAATAAAAACCAGCTTTAGTTATGATTTCCAGTTCTTATTCTAAAGTATTAAAGACTTTTTTAAAAATTTTTTCAAAAATCTTAACAAAACTATATTATAATGAAGAGACTTTTTGTTTTATATTAAAAAGTAATTAAAATATTTTAGCCATTTTATTTTTATAAAATATAAATTACTGAAATGTTAGTTAAGTACATTTTTGTTAGAAATTTTATTTTATATTCGGTACAAAAGTGGTTTAGATAAATTTGGTTAATAGTTTGGGTCTTACAATGAAGGTGTCTCCGTGTTCTCCAATCGATTTCTCTTAAATTTGGATGTGCGGTCTTAAATTATTTCTAGCAAGAAAAGGAGTTAAAACTTAAATTTATTTGTATAGGAACACGTCTGCAAAAAAAAAACAAATAAAAAAAAATGAATAGTGAATTTTCATTGTTGATCTATAAATTGTGTGTGAGATGTTGGTTAGTTCGGTTAAAGATCATGAATATTTTTTCCATATTAACAGAAAAATTATAATTTTATTTGTGATAATTTACTTTAATTAACAGAAAAAAAATTATTTGACACCTGCATGCATTTAATTAACTTTCTAGCCCGCAACGGCCTTCATCAACATTCTTCGTGCCTTAAAGTGTTAAATGGTAAACATCATCTATTTAACTCAACTAGTTAAGTTAAAAACGTAACGTGACTTAGTTTGTTGAGTATGACGAAATTTACTGCGAACTTATTTTCTATAAAGCTATGTTTAGTTCTGTTAATTATTACCACAGTTGCCAGATCAACTAATTAAGTTGAAAATTTGACTGGCAGTAATTTTCAAATGTCATCATATTTTATCCTTTACATTGTAAGTGAAAGAATATCAAACATTGAATGATCATGATCTTTAACCGAACTTACCAACATCTCACACACAATTTATAGATCAACAATGAAAATTCACTATTAACCACTCAAAAGGTACAGTGCAAAAATCTTCAATGTTTGATATTCTTTCACTTGCTTAAAAGAGACATACCAAGTGGGACATCGCGAACAAAAATCATGACTTCTGGAATGCCTTCCGGAAGCGATTCTTTGAAGCACTATTTTTAGCTGGGTACTAATTAAAGACTCTCATATTAAAATAATCGTATTGATAATCCCTTCCAAGGTAAAAGTCATGCGACTAGCTCAATGATGCAACTAACTTTTGTTTAGAGTTGCCGTAAAAAATGTAGCAACTCTATAAAATAATGTGGCAACCCTACACACATTTTACGTTCTTTTCTGAACTCAATGCGTGTATTTCATGCTAAAACGCCATATGATTTTTTATGACCTACAATTTATAGTTCCAAATAAAAATAGTTTTACAGAAAATGTATAAAAATCTACAAAAAAGATAATGCTTTTGCACATAACTTCTGAACGCATGCACGGATTTTGATAAGTTTTGATATCAGACATTAGGTCTGATATTTGCCCAAATATCAGACAAAATATAAAAAATTTAAGTGCATCTTCAACACATTTATGTCCATATATCATGTCCATGCTAACTTGGTCACCCTTGTATTTATTGTACCTGGATTAGGGTGACAGAAAAAAAGTACGTCAGTTACTCATGTACCGAATTTCAGCTATTTAAAATAATAAGCAAAGAAGTTAGAAAGTTATTATCGTATTTTATCACTGTGCACTGGCAGTTTCTGACTTGGTTGTTATTTATCTATTACAAACCCTATTATTTTAACAAGGGCATGTCCATCGAGGTAACTACTTACATGTAAGTAGTTACATTCTCAATTACAGGTAAAGCGTTGTCATAAACTTTTTGTTTAAATTAATAATTTTTAAATCAAATATTTTTATAAAATTTGTCAAATTTGTATTAAAAATTTAATTATATTAAATTTTGTATAAAAACGAACTAATTATACCATAAAAACATTTAAACATGTGAATTTGGTATTATCTATTATAGCGGTTCCCGCCACCTTTTGCATAACGGACACCAAAAAAAAAAATAAATATTTTTTTTCATATGTTTAAAGAAATGCAAAGTTAAAAAAGATATATTTTTTAAAATAAAAAAACATTACAAAAACCAAATGCAGAAAACCCCAATTCAGATGAACTCCGAGTGATTCAAAATATTAATTCGTCATAAGCAAGGTTCGTATTTACTGGAGTAAAATTTGTTTTATTTTGTTTTTTATTGTAAACAAATATTAAAAATTTTTATAAACTTTTTTATAAATAAATATGTATTGTGAAATTTTTTCATTTGATTTCATAAATGTACACTAAAAAAAAGTCAGTAAAGTTAACAAAAAATTTGGTTGAGTTAGCAAAATTTTTATTGGGAGGATCCATGCAGAAAAAATGCTAATATCTCTAAAAGTGTTTTGCTGAACATCTGATTTTTAGCAAACAATTTGTAACTTTAGCAACATTTTTTGCTTACACTTAGTTCAATGACAATTAAAATCAGCTCGTTGAAATCAACAAAATTTTTGGCTGGAACTTAGTAGATTAAAAAAAAAAACTGCCAAACTTATGTTAGTATAAAATTTTTACTTTATTTAATTTATTTTGATCAAATTTAAATTTGTTTTTTTTTGTGATTGTTATAAATATATAAAAAAAATGTCAGGACTTCCACATCATTAATATAGTTAATGCAATTAAATAAAAAAGAACAAAACATAATAATTCCCAATTACTTACATGCATGTATCGTATGTACTCATACTTTTTTCTTTTTAAGAGAAGTAACACTCATGAATTTATTCCTATTTGTTAATGTGTTGCTTTCTTTGGAAAGGCGATAGAGGAGAGATGAATATGAATATGACGGAAAATTATGTTTTTTTCATTTTTAGGTTACAATATCACAATGATGACTTGGAAAAGTTCTGAATACCGATTCGGATTTAGAGCGCAGAAGACCTTATAAAAAGTATACTCTAAACTATGGGTCTTGAGTTTAGTGAAATTTAAAATTTGAGTGTATTGAACCAAATTGGAAATTTTACTTTTTTTAAGAAAATAATATAAGAATTTCTTACTAAAATCTAAATATTTGTCAACCCCATGGAGAACCCACTCTCATATGAATTTTGAACAATATCAGCACAAATTGTTTAAGAAAAATCAAAGATGTAGTTTTTGAAATATTCACTAAAAAATTGCGTGTCTGTTTTGCAAACTTTTTCTAACAAGTAAAATATCCAATCTTTCATATGAGAGATGTAGAAATTGGGTAAAAACTTAACATTAGTTTAATTTTTCTTAGTGTTGCTAAAAATTTCGAACTTAGATATGCGATAAAACGCGAACAACACCGAATTTCGTAAAAATTCAATATACCACATTCATATATCATAGTAAAGTTGAATATCGATAGATATATTTTTTTTCAATGATATCTATAGTCATAAATCCGAAGGCCGTATCGATTTTATTCAAAATCATTATCAAAAATTGGACGACCGTGTTGAGTTATGGCTTATGTGTAATATCACAATTATAAAAAGAATTTTTTGCAAAAATTGATTTTAAAGTTTTTTTTCAAAAATTTTTATTTTTTTAAAAAAATGTGTAAATTTTTTTTTTATTTATTTATTTATACCCCAAAACCTAGCCGTTGTCGATATTTTTTACACATCAAAAGTAATGACCTTTTAAGTGAAGTCCCTACCCCACAATTTGAAGCTATAGAGTGGCCAGAGTTTTCCAAAAAAAAAAAAAAATTTTTTAATACTTGCTTTCACTACCGCACACACTCACAAAATTTTATCAAAATCGGAAAACATCAATTAATTTCACGGTGATATTAAATGAAATTGCTCTTAAACCAAAAAATGAGAATTTTCTAATATCTTTCAAAGATATTATTGCATTCAAATAAAATCCGTACTTTCTTAGATTTCAAAACCATAAACAGTTTTTAGCATTTAAAGGCTAAATTATATAGTATTGAATAAAAAAAAGCGCTTTTAAGGAAATTTTTAAAACTGCCCGAGTGAAAATTATCACAGAAAAAGTAATGCTTCAGGTAGAACTTTGTTAATATAGTTTTAACCTTGAATTTGGGCAAAACACTACAATGTTTGACAATTCAGTTGGTTTGGGAACTCTAATCGTCAAGCAACAAAAAAAAAAAACTAACAAAATCATCAGAAATTGAAAATACAGTGACGTGAGCTGTTAAACCAACAACATTTTTTTAAATGCATAAATAAATTAAGCATAAACGTTTTATACTATAGTTAACAAACTGGCTTTGTAAAATCGGATCCCATAAACAAATCAAAATTTTTCATTATCCATTGTTCATAAATATTTTTTAATAACATGTTAATTGAATATTATGAACAATAGCGCTTTAATTTCAGTAACCGCAATGTCGGGCCTTAAACATTGAGTGCCTTACTCAGCTAAAATGTTATAACATCATTTAATATTGTTATGCTTACCGATACAATCAGCGAACATAACCATGGAGACAGGATGTGGTGTTCGTAACATCGCCGTCAACATCATCAGCATCAATAAAAATCTCATTATAGTTAAACAATACATAATGTTTCTTGTATGCGTATGGCCAGTTGTTGTTATAAGTTGACAACTCTTATTTAGCATTTTCAATATGCTCATCAAAATATTTTTACATCATTCAGAAGTTAGTACACTCAGAATATTATGTAGTTTACTGTTTCTAGTTTAATAATTTTTTCATATAAATATTTTTTAACGTTTTCATACATTTGTTCAAAATAATTTACTACCATTTTCAGATTCTTTTAGTTACAATTATTATTAACGGTTATAAGTGATATCAAAAAAGTTCCTTTATAACAGTCATTTTGTGGCTTAAAAAAAAAAAAATATATAAAAAAGTTATTTTTCAACGTAAAAATAAAAGATCGGAGAAACCCTTAAGAATAGAGTTTTATTTCGCCTTCATTAAATAAAACTCTTTTGAGGAGTTTTATTTTTTCCGTATAAAATAAAACTCATTTGAGGAGTTTTATTTTTAAACTCATTTGAGGAGTTTTATTTTTTTCGTCAGAGAATAAAACTCATTTTATGTAAATTAACACTCAAAGCTTGCCGTTTCCCAGATCATTATTAAGTTTAAAATTTTTATTCAAGTGAAGTTTATAAAGAAACTTACAATTTGATTAATAAAACAAAAACAAATATTTCAAAAAACACTTAGCTGAAATAAACTATTATTTAAAACTATTATTTCAACACTTTCCCTGTTTTATGTAATATTTATACAGTTGCGTAAAAATTGTAAACGTGGTTTAGGAAGAGGTTTGTTCATCATATCAGCAGCTTGATTTTCTGTGGAAACTTGAGTAACCAATAATTGACCTCTGTAACTTTTTCGCGTATAAAAAAATGTTTTAACGCAATATGTTTAGTACGTTTGTGGTATTCTGGATTTTGTGCCAAACGTATTGCTGCAGTGTTGTCAATTTGTATTACTGGGATTTCATTAAAATTAACAACACCTTTAAAAAGCCCTTTAAACCAGAGAACTTCCTTTGCAGCCTCATTAGCAGCAACAATTTCCGCTTCTGTTGTAGACGTTGAGACCATCGGTTGCCTCTGGCTTAACCATGATATTGCACCACCTGCATAAGAAACCACGACACCAGAAGTTGAACGACCTGTAGTGAGACATACGTCAAAATCTGCATCGCTAAAACAATTCAAGACCCTTGGTCCTTGCTTCTTGTAGATAACACCCACGTTTAGTGTTCCGGCAATATATCTGAACACTCTTTTGACTCGTTGCACATCTTCTACTCTAGATTTTTCTAAAGATCTTAATAAGTAGCCAACACTATATGCCAAGTCTGGCCTGGTACCTAACATTAGATACATCAAAGCTCCAACAACTTCACGATATGGAAAGTCAGTAACTGCTTTCCCTGATTTAGTTGTACTGGAAACTTTTTCCATTGGAGTAGAAACTGGACGGCATTCAGAAAAATTAAACCTTTCAAGAATTTTCTTTGCGTAAGTTTTCTGACTGATTTTTATATATTCACTATTTTCTTCAATTTCCAAACCAAGGAAATAAGTTGCACATTTATCTATGATTTTGAACTCTGATTTTAGTTCTTTCAAAAACATTTCCAAATCATTGATATCGGTAGCAGCAACTAAGCCATCGTCTGCGTAGAGAGCTAGAATTAACTTATTTTATTTCTCTCTCTTATATACAAACAACTATCCGCAGAACATGTTTTAAAACCAAGATTATGTAAAACTTTACCCATTCGTGTATTCCAGCATCTAGGCGCTTGTTTCAAACCATACAAACTCCTTTTTTAAAAGAATTCGATTAACAAATTCTTGAGACATCATTAACAAATCTTTATGAACGGCATTTGCAATGATTGTGCGATTACGTAACCTTTTAATACATGGATTTATCTTCATCGGATTACGTAACCTTTTAATACATGGTTTTATCTTCATCGGATTTATCTGAATCTTGTCTATTGCGCTTGTTACTATGCGGTTCGGCATCTTGCACCGCTTCTTCCAAACGATCTTTACATCCT
Source organism: Delia radicum (assembly GCA_021234595.1). Classification (NCBI taxonomy): domain Eukaryota; kingdom Metazoa; phylum Arthropoda; class Insecta; order Diptera; family Anthomyiidae; genus Delia; species Delia radicum. The sequence continues at coordinate 191,611,076 of CM037851.1, read as the reverse complement.
CGAAACCTTCAAATCGTCCATGTTGCTTTCACTATCATTTAGTAAATTTTCAGATTCGTTAGGATTGAATCTACTGGTTGATGCATCATCTTCACTATTGGTTTCGATTACTTCTTTATCAGATCCTCTAAATTTGAATCTAATTGTTGTTGTTGTGTCATCTTCACTATTGGTTTTGGTCTTTTCTTTATTAGATTCATTAAGATTAAATTTAATTGTTGTTGCGTCATCTTTACTGCATCTTCTTTATTATTATTTCTATGGCAATCTTTAACTTTTTCAATAAATTTTACGTCTCTTGAAATTTCGACTTTATTTTCTTCTTTCCAGTTCTGTTGAGAATGTAAACAGCTGATATCACAAACTCAGCCCACATTGCTTCTGGAAATTTTACTTCTGAATTCGAGTACTTGAAAGTCCGCGCCATCTCTATAATCGTTCTATTTTCTCTTTCAGCCCCACCGTTCTGTTGAGGTGTATAAGGAGCTGTCAATTTGTGATTTATACCATTATTTGACAGTATCTTCTTTACGTCAGCGTTTACGAATTCTCCACCATTGTCAGAGAGTAGTGTTTTGATTGTATGGCCTTGACTTTTTGCGTTGGCTATCATTTCTAATAATGTATCTTTGACATCTGATTTGTTTTTCACAATATAACCATATCTGAATTTCGTGTAATCATCTTTGTATACGATTAAGTATTTGTTGTCCTTAAATGAAGAAGAAAATGGACCACAAACATCATTACAAATTACTTCACCTGGAGCTGTTGCTGTTTCTCGTCTTCCAAATGGTAATCTGCAAGCTTTACCATACACACAAGGTTCGCACACATCGTTGTTGTACTTTACGTTAATACCCAATTCTTTTTGTAATTTATTTTTGATGTGATGTTTATCTTGATGTCCCCACCTTTCATGATACAATTGTAGAGTCGAGCTGCTATTAACTATATCATTAACTTTATTTGGAGTTATGGGAATAAACTTCAATTTATACAACGACCCATTTAGTTGACGTCGACCAGACAGCACGATATCACCATTAACTTTCATAAAACATTCTGTTGTAGTTGAATTAAACTCACTTGAAGGGTTCTTATTATGAGCAGCCAATACCGAAAATAGATTTCTATTTATTTCCGGAACATACCAGACATCTTTCAATTCAATTCTTAACTCTGTGTTGTTAAACTTTGATATAACTTCTATTGTACATATTCCAAATGCCTTCAACGCTTCTTTTCCAGCTGCTTGAATAGAATGTGATTCACCAAACGTTTCGTAGTCAATAAAATATTCAGATGAATTCGTAACATGTCTGGTGGCACCGTTATCAACCCACCAATCTTCACGAGACATAACTACATTTACTTCACTCGACGCTGAATAAAGAGCCACGTTGGAATGGTTTGTATTTGACGGTTTTGATTTATTAGGCTTACCATCAGCGATCCACTTTCGACATTCTTTAAACCAATGCCCTTGCTTTTTGCAATAATTGCATGTGTCATATTTCTTATTTGATTTATTATATTTACCTTTTACAACTTTCTTTTGGTTCAAAACTAAGGCTTCTTGACTATTAATAGCAGCACCACCTTGTTCAACTTTCTTGAAATTTCATTCGTATAAACACAATTGCATCAACAACTCATCCAAAGATTTATCTACATCTCGTTTCAGCATCATCCAGCTAGATTTAAACATTTCATAAGAACTTGGTAGTACATGCAATATTTTGCATATTAACAATAAATCTGGCAATGTATGTTATCCTTTCATACGTAATCCATTATTTATTTCAGTCCAAAGGCTTTTCAGTTTGGATATATGAGTTGAAACATCGTTATCTTCATTCCACTCAAATGAAAACAAATCAGTGCACATCTTGTACAACTGGTCCTTAGAAGTAGCTTCAAACTGCTGGTGTAACGCCTCCCATACCTCATAAGCAGATTCCTTATCCATTACCTTTTGATAGATTTCATCTGTAATAGTGCTTGTTATCAGACTTTTGGCGTAGCTGTTTGCCTTTCTGTAAAAATCGGTCTTCTTTTTATATTCTCTGGCTTGTACATCTGTAGCAGAATTGTCTATGGGTTCTGACTTTGTAATTTTATTTTCAACTACATCCAGAGCACCCTCGTAGAAATCCAGAAGATCCCTTATCTTCCTTTTCCACAACGGCCAGTCCGACTCACCAGATAGAGGTTTTAACGTCTTTGCAAATTCCATTTTTGGTTCTTGATGTTCTTCAAATTTTCCAAAAATCTTGAATATAAATTAAACGTTTTTCACCTAAAAATAAACTCGCTTATTTACACCGTATTTATTTTTCAATGTCCTTTAGTATTTCAATATTTTTTACTTTTATCTAAAAATTTTCTTTTTTTTTAAATTTTTTCTTATTTGACACAATAATTATTTTATTTTTTGAAAAATATTTTCTTTTGATGCGTAGCCCATAACCTATTAAGTTTATATGTTTTATTCAAGTGAAGTTTATAAAGAAACTTACAATTTGATTAATAAAACAAAAACAAATATTTCAAAAAACACTTAGCTGAAATAACAAGTATTATTTAAAACTATTATTTCAACAATCATTACAATTTGAAATCTAATCACTTGCATTCCAATTGAAAAAATCGGCATTAAAATGAGAACATGTTGGTTTTTAATTTGTATTGTTATTAAATGGTTGTTGTTTTATTTTTTATATATGTAGATATGGAACAATAAAGCGAAGGAAGTGATAATGAGGATGAAAAAAAGCTTTCTATGAAATAGACAATTTTTCTGCAAGGCCCTTATCGATAAACCAGTTTTTGATTTCTGGGAGGCTAAAAGAATACACTATCCGCACTTGAATACATTGGCAAAAACTATACAGTGTGTACCTGCAACCCAGGTAAGCGTGGAAAGAGAAATCTCTGCTCCTTAATTGATATTGAGCGACCTGTGTTCAAACCTTTCCGCAGAAAAAGTTATGGTCGCTAAATTAAATAAATAAATTACTAAACACATTATAGCAAATAAAGTCAATAAAAAAAGAAGAAAATAAACAACATGAATTTTATTTTAGACGGAAAAATAAAACTCCATATATGAGTTTCAAAATAAAACTCCTCAAATGAGCTGAAAAACAAAACACCTCAAAAGAGTTTTATTTCAGACGGAAAAAATAAAACTTATCAAAAGAGTTTTATTTAGTGAAAGCGAAATAAAACTTTCTTCCTAAGAGTTTCATCCGATCTTTTAATTTTTCGTTGAAAAATAACTCTTAACTGTGGAATTGAGATCGTTTCCTTAAGATCACAATAGATTCTGAAAGAGCACTTCAGTACGAATCATTTGGTATATAATAGTATATGTCTCTGTTAAAATAGAGAGTTTTTGAGTTAAAGTTTTCGGGATAACTGTTATTTTCGGTCTCTGATTTTTATTGATTTAAAATTTCATACATTTCATATATTGTTTTGTAGAAATTTGTTAAGGTGGCCCTCGTGAATATTGTTTAAAAATATAGTCTCACTATCTAGTTTTTTTTTTTTTTGCAAATATTAATGTTGAACCGATTATAAAATACTTGTTGTTATTCTGGGTTATTTATTAATCCGAATTCAAAAATAATTCTTTTAAATTTTCAAAATCAAATATTTCATACAAGGATGCTTTATCAGGTTAGAAACATTTTGTTTCCTCCATAAAATTTAAAATCCTTAAAATTTTTTGGTGCGTTTTCGATTTTAGGATCAAGCTCAGTAAAGTCTTCCATTCGATGTACGTTTGCGCGGAATTGATACAGCGCTTTAGTTGTCACAAAGCGAAATGTGTTTGGAAAAAGCTGCCGCTGCACGAGCCATAATTGAAAAAAAATTTTTTTTTTGCACTTTATCAGTTTAGTCCGTCGCGAAAAATCTATTTAGATACCTAAACATGTTCTCATGCCATGTTTTGATATAAAAAAAAGGTTTAAAAAAAAAATTGTTTTTTTTTGCAAAAATTTTCAGAAGTTCATAAAATTTTTGCGTTTAAAAATTTTAAAGTGCGTTTTCGCCTCGGGGGTGCACTTTACGAAGTTACTCATATCACGCAATGCACTAGCCAACTTAAAAAAACAATTCAGATTGTCAGACGCAAAAAAGATACATTTTCAAAAGATTTACGCTAATTTATTTTAAGTTTGTGATGTTCTTGATACGTTATTGGTGCGCTGACACCACCTTGATATACCTCAAAAACTTTATAAAATTACGCCGTTGTTTTTAATTCTACGCTTAAAACTCATTTTTATTAAACGGCGCAAAAACCCTATTTAAAATCTTCAAAAAGTTCAAAATTCGGAAAATTTTGGTTTCACTTGTAAACCACCATGCAACTTTTCACACAGCAGCGATATCAAACATTTTTTTTTGTGGATATATTCTCCAAGTGTAGTGACTATATTTTGTATTGGTTTGGATCTGAAAACTAAAAACTATTACAAGGAAAACGGAATGAATGAAAAAACTCTTGCAAGTTTCAAGTCGTTTTTTTAATTTTTCGAATTTTTCAACGTAAAACTTTGCACATCATATCCTTCAAGTATAGTCATCCAAACCCTGTATAACGTTTTTTTCAATTCATAAAACTTAACGAAATAAGAGCCATAGTATGTCGGTTCCAGAAGGTGCTCAAAAAATTTGAAATAGCCCATAAACGAAACTATTTCATTTCAAATTACAAGAAATTGAAAAATTGTACACCTTTAGTGTATACATTTTGTAGTAAAAACAAAAAAAAAAAAAAAACTGAAACAATTTCAAATAACTGAATATAACATTTATTTTTACTGATCTGTAGTTAAAATGTAAACATTTATTTTTAACTAACTATTCATTTGTTCTTATGGATTTGTTAGTTATTTAAAGAATATTTAAAAATAAATAACAAAAAGCATTTGATTTAAATAGAAAATAAATCGAGCGGATTTTAAATGATTTATCATTTATGTTAAATTACATTTTCAGTTAATTTAAACTGCAAATTATTTTGAGTGTATAAATTCATATCTCAAGCTGTAAATTCACATTTTTATAGTGTCAACTTATGACCATCAATATTCTGAAGTATATATTCCTTAGAGTGGCAAAAAAAAAGATGAAATTGGAGTTTGCGATCTCCACAATGTTGCCCCTATTGATTAATGTCTAAAAACACTATGAGCTAAGTTTCAGCTAAATTCGTTAACAGTAAGACGTCGCAGAAAGAGTTGACTTTTAAGAACTAGTAATTTGTCTGTAGAATAAATATATGGTTGATTTTAAAATTAATTCTTTCTTAACCTGCGCTTTGTACCTTTACAAAGTTATCCAACCTAGTCTTAATTATTGTTCAGGAAAGGAAATCAAAATTAAAAATAATATAATAATTTATAGATTTTTAGAGTTTTTTTACTGGCTTGCGCTATTTTAACAAAATTAAGTACACTGAATCGATATCTGGCAAAAACAAAAAGATTTTTCTCAGATTCAGTTTTTGAAACATTGCGGTTTTTATATTTTCACCCCAGTTTTCCTATAGTTTGCTTACTTTTTTAAAATTTTATCGAAAAATCATAAAATTTTTTTTGAATACAAAGATACAGAAAATTATTTTTAATTTGAATATAATCATGTCGGTGTTTGTATCAGGACATCGCACTGGTATTACAAGGAAATGTTACTTTCAAATTTAATCATTTTGCAATTAACAAATTTTTGTATTACAATTTCAAATCCATTGCAAATATTCTAAAATATTTAGAAAACAATTTATGAAGTATAACTGGAACTCGTTCATTTAAACTTTTCGTTAAATTAATGCAGTTTTTCATAAAACTTTATGAAAAATTTAATTTTATTTATTTAAAATTCCATACGACTAATGAAAAAGCTTAATTGCAAATGGTTTCATTAAACCTATGAAGCCTTTTCATTCATTTTAAGAAATTTTTCATTTACTTTGTGAAGGACACTTCATTAGCTTAGTGAACAAATTCATTAAAATTCGCCCACGAAAATTCTCTCTGTGCAAGAAGTAAAAAGTTTTCATCATATAAAAATGTACTATTAACATAAATACTGAACAATTTTCAACTTATTGAAGAACCTGTCAGTGTAATATATATTTTCTAATAGATTTAGGTACGAGTATAAATGTGAAAAACATTTTTTTTCTCTTATAATTTTTTAAATATCGCTGTTTTTATATTTACCTTACAACACACTCCATACATGCAATATTAATATATTTTTTTAAAAGAGAATTTTAAAAACAAACTGTTTTGAAAAACTTCAAAACTAGTTCCGAATTTTTAGAGTATACAATACAGTGGGTAAATTTGTTCGGGTGAGAAAAAACTTGACAGGCGTATAGCAAAATCGAAATCTACACGAAATTCTAAGAAAATTACCCAAAGAAAGTATGTGTCTAATATGAAAACCTAGCTCCAGGCGAGTGACATGAAGATTTTACTTTAAGGTATTTTTAAAAAAGTGCAAAGATTTAATGGAAAACAACGAGTTATCGCTTAATCCAAACATAATATACTATTAATTTGGGCTTATTTTAAACCAAATTTTATGAGCTTTAAGAATCTGCTTTTATTTTGTTAAAATTTTGATTACTATCACGTGGTTTATTAAAGGTTTGATTATGAAAAATAAAAAACTAGCAACTTCTGGTATATCACTACAAAACACAAATATAGTTTGCTTCGCCATTTGTTCAATGCTTTAGAAGACTCTACTACAAGTGGACCACGCACTGCAAGTGGGGCTTTGACGAAATTAATTCAAACCTGTGAACAACTTCCGATAAGAATGCATTTATTTTATCAACGCTTAATGTAAGTCACTTGAAAGTAAAACAAACATTTCGTTGTAGGCCTTACCTGATTTTGAACCGATTTTATTGGGAAATATGCCTCCACCTTTGGACGCTAAAGATGAAAAAACTCTTTCTACTGACGTTCTATATCTCTTTCGAGTAGCCAAAGCTGTAGAGTATATTAAATCTGATAATGTACCACTGCCAGATCCAGGAATTCCGCGGAACCGAGCGATGTGTGCAGTTGCTAACGCATGTAATTGCAAAAAATCGTGACGATGTTTTGGCAGTGACTTTATAAAGTCGAACCCGAACACCCCGAATAGATTGTAAAAATGACTTAGGTTCTGTTGTTTGAATTACGAAATAAAACATTAATTAAAAAAAATTGTGTTCTTACTGATTGTTCAATAATATTACAAACTTAAGTTTCAAGGTAAATTTTCTAAATAAAGGTTCTTAAAAACTGGCTTGAAAAGTTAAAGCAGACTTAAGCCCAGCATTATTGAAAATGTGGTATTTTTTGCATAAAACAGTATTTCGCAAAAATAAGGCACGCTATTGCTTTAAGCTTTTGAGATAGTTCCACCTAAATGTGCAAAAAAGCACTGTTATACCATTTACGCAGTTTTCAAACATATATCTCAAAAACTAAAAGCGATGGACTGTTACCAAGGTCATATTCAAACTCAGCAGGCAAAATACATTTAGAAGCATGCCAAAAAACATTTAGAAAAGAGTATTTTGGTACCAGTATCTTACAGAAAAAAACAAGTATTTTTTTCCAAGGAAAATACACCGCTTTTTTACCTGCCACTATATTTCTATTAATATCTCATTATCCAATCAACTCTCTGTTATGGAAATTTAAACTTATGTAGTATAGGAATCTGTATTAATATAGGTTTTTTGCAAAACTTTTAAAATAGCGCTTTTTGAGATGTAGCTTTCCAAAACTTGAGGTTAAACCGATGACCTTTGACCTTTATTAAAAAAAAAAATGTGGAATGCCATTTTAAAGGTGATCTATTATTTGAAACCTAACTGAGATCTGTATATTGAGTACTTTTTGAGATAGCAGCGTTTATGTTAGAACACTGTTATCAAATTTAAACGATTTTCTCCAATTTCCGTAATTCCATTATGTCTCTCGGCGGGAGCTAGGTTTTGATTTTGGACCCATAGTTTCTTAGGCAAGCTTTCTTAGAATTTATTGAAGATTACGTTTTTGCTAAACGCCTATTTCCGAAAAAATTTACCCACCCTAGTCTACAAACTCAATTGTTTTACAAATCGGCCAAAATTCTTTGATTTTTATATATATTTATTTATAAAAATAAAATATATGTTTATTTTCGATTCAGAAAGTTTTATAATGTAACTCGTATTAGTGCTCTTCATTCATATTTGAATATTTCTGTGTCAAAATAATAGCTACCCCAGTCAGCAACTGCCAGTGGTACAAAAAATCTAGGAAATTCAATTATATTTAACAAAAAAAACAATTAATTTATTTTTTATTTTTTATTATACTATTTAAAAAGAAACAAACAAATCAATTAGTGTTTCATAACTATAAATACACTATACTTAATACATAAAGAAGTGTCTACCAGATTTTTTCGAAGTTCTTCCGTTATAGATCTCCATGTATCAATAACTGCTTCTTTTAGATTAAAAACGCTTTTATATTGATGGTTTTATGCGTTAACTCGACGGGTTAATACTTTCCAAATATTCCCGATATGGTATTGATCTGGAGAACTTGCGGGCCATTCTAATACTCTTAAATATTTTGATGGTAGCCAGTCCATCGTATGACGACTTATATGTACTGAGGCATTGTCTTGTTGGAAAATTAAGTCTTTTTCGTTGCAATTTTCAATAAATGACACCAATTTCTGTTCTAATACTGCATTGTGCTCAAAAGGATTAATTCTGATGAAAATGTCAAAATCAACCATAAAATAAAAATAAAATAAAAAGCGCTCCGAAATTTCTTTTTGAGAAATATCGTGGTTCCTTACGTAGGTTTCTCCAATAGCTGTTAAAACCATCTGGACCATCAATATTGAACTTTTGAGCAACAAAAAAAAGCTTTGAAAGAAATTTATGTTTAAACAGTCCTACCAATAACAGCGATTATTGACTTACCTTTCACCAGTTGGTGAAATTTAAGCGAATTCAAATTTTAGCGAATTCAAGTCGTGCTGTTTTGTTGTGGGGTAATAACCTTGGCGTAGACATCAGCTTCTGCACCCAGGGAAAAAGCTTCATCATATTTACGAAAACAATCATAAATACGATGACAAACTTCACTAATTTTCGTCCAATGTAACACTGCATACATATGATGAAGCTGTTTCATGGGCAAATTGATGGCGGGCTTCTTCATATTAATGAAATTTTTCATACACTCAGTAAAGTTAGCAACATTTAAAGTGCTGCCAATCGTTTTTTTTTTTGTTTCCATGTTAAGTGTGAGAAACAAAAGAAGGCTATTATTAAAAAGTCTGTGGTCAATATTGAAATGTATTTTTTTTAAATCTGTTATTTGTAGTTAAAAAATAAAAAAATTAAACAAAAAAGAACATAAATTATTGCAATGTATGTGCGCGAAGATAAAAAAAAATGGAAAGAAAGCAGGTTCAAGCCACGGTCAGGATTGCATTTAATAAAATAAACATTTAATATAGATGCAATCAAACAATAAAAACCATAACAAGTAATTACAGTATTGTCAAAAAAGGATTACTGATGAAGGTTGTGTTACCAGAAACTGCGCAGTCTAATTCAATAAAAAATTTACAATGTAGTTATGATTTTTAGAAAAGTATGCTTAATCTTCTCTACTACGCCTATCTCAAACAATTGAAAAATATGTGCACATTAATTATAGTATTAATTGCACACTGTCTAAAAAGACGATGAATAAAATTTAAAAATCCCCAATAAAATATATCAAAAATTTGCTCCCTGGCAACTCTTCCCTAACTACGTGAATAGCCAAACTCCCGTATGTACAAAAAATACATCATAGTTGCGCCAACTCACAAAATGTGGGAAATAGTGGAAATTAGATTACATATGATTTTCTAACAATTGTGAATTGTTGTGGAGTTTGTCTTAGCTATCTTCTGCAGTTACAATTAAATGTAAAATCGACCCCGTGTAATTGAAACTGGTTTTAAGCCACAGCAAAAATCGACCTTACTTAGATCAATTGGTTAGAGCCTCTGTCTAAAGTGTAGAGCGAAGTGCATGTGGCTAAGAAAGCAGGTTCAAGCCACGGTCAGGATTGCATTTAATAAAATAAACATTTCATATAGATGCAATCAAACAATAAAAACCATAACAAATAATTACAGTATTGTCAAAAAAGGATTACTGATGAAGGTTGTGTTACCAGGAACTGCGCAGTCTAATTCAATAAAAAATTTACAATGTAGTTTTGATTTTTAGAAAAGTATGCTTAATCTTCTCTACCACGCCTATCTCAAACAATTGAAAAATATGTGCATATTAATTATAGTATTAATTGCACACTGTCTAAAAAGACGATGAATAAAATTCAAAAATCCCCAATAAAGGAAATCAATTATATTGACCGTCTGTGATCGGATTAAAGAAAAAATAGCTTTGAGGATCCTTGCAGAAAACTTGCTAATATCAGCAAAAAATTAGTAAATTCAGCTTAATTTTGTAAATTGTTAGCTGGTATTAGCAATTTTTATGCAAGGATCTTCCCAGAAAAGATGTTGCTGACATAACAGACTTTTTTTAGTGTAAACATGATGAAGATGTGCCACAGTTTTTTATGAAATTTTGCAAAAATGTTGTTTATGATTTTATAAATTGAATGAAGCAGTTTAAAAAGTGTTATGAAAGATTTATAAATTATATAATTATTACGAAAGGTTTCGTTAATATATTGCCGTAAATAGCTTAAAAATAATTTTGTTTATGTTATATTTAACTATTACTATCTCTATTTATTTTCAGATATTAAATGAATTCATGCCGTCAATGTGGGTGTGTAAACATTTCTATAAAAATTTGTTAAGATTTTCAGCAAAAAAATTAACTAAAGTTTATGTATAATTTTGTTGTTTGGCCAATGTAGTTGTTTAATAAATTTGTTTTTATTTTAGCTAATAAGGCCTAAAGTTCTTTATGTAATTAAAAATGCATTTAATCCATATTTTCCCAACGTTTCGTGAATGTTATGTTCACTTTATCAAGGGATTCGTCTATTTAAATTAAAGAAAAATATATTTAACAATATTACAATAAACATTTACTACAAACAATTATGACTTACTGTAAGAAAAATTATTTTGATTACATTGAACAATAATTTTTATTGTAGACAAACATAAAACAGTAAACATGAAAATTAAATTAAACACAAACTTAAAAATTATATCACAGGTTAATTATAATATTGCAACACAGTAACTGGCGTTAATGTTTTGTGTGTCTTCTTTTAGGTTCATCGTCTTTTTTATTTTCTGTTGTATCCTTAATGTCTCTATTGTGAATCTTTTCTTTTCTATTTTTTCACGATCTAATATTCGTATGTTGTCAAAATCTGCCATATGATTTGTATTTTTTATGTGTTGGGCTAATGCAGTACTTTCTTTTGATTTGTTTATGTCCATTTTATGTTCTGTTATTCTTGTTTCTAATGTTCTCTTTGTGGTGCCAATATAAATCAAATCGCAGCTTTGATCGTTTTTTCCCTTGCATGGTATTTCATAAACAACGTTGCTTTGTTGTTGTTTGTTTATTGGTGTTTTTATGTTTGTAAATATTGTGCTTAATGTTTTATTGGGCTTGTAGGCAAAACATATGTTTTTCTCCTCTATTGCTTCTTTGATGTTATGTTTGTCAGTAAGGCCAGGGATGTATTTTACACTGTAAAATTGTTTTTTCTCTTTATCGATATTAGGGTGGCCAGATGTTTTGTTTTCTATTTTTTTCACTGCATTTGTTATTAAAGTTATTATAAGATTTTTTGGAAAGCTATTGTTTGCTAAAATTTTAGTTATCGTTTCTATGTTTTTTGAGTGATATTGTTTGTCACTAATGTTAAGTACTCTGTCAATAAAATTTCTGGCAGTATTAATTATTTGGCTCCGTGGTTGTGTTGCATTAAAATTCATGATTCTTCCAGATGAAGTTTCTTTTGCATACCAGTCGAAAACTATTTTATTTTCACTAATGCGTAGTTTCGTATCTAGGTAAGCAATTCCTGTGTTAGTTTGTATTTCGATTGTGAACTGGATTTTTCTATGATATTTGTTAAAAGTCTTCAGGATTTCATCTTTATCGTCAAATTTTATTATAGCTAAAATATCATCTACATATTTTGCTATGTATTTTATGTGGATATTTTTATTTTCCAATTCCTTAATTGCTTCGTCAAGTAGAGTATCTAGGACTATATCAGCGATGGTTGGTGAAAGGGGATTACCCATCGGCATACCGAATATTTGATTAAAAATAGTTTTATCGTATATAAAATAATTATTGTCAGTAAGACAGAATTTGAGTATATTTAAAAACTTAGACCTGGGAATTCTGGTGAAATCTTTTAAAACGTTCCATTTTGCCATTATGTTCTTTATCGCGGTATGAACTGGGATATTTGTAAAAAGTGATATTACATCGAAAGATACCAATATTTCTCCACGGCAGATGTTTACGTTTTCTAATTGTGATTTTAAATGTGATGAATTTTTTATATTGTAGCTATCCGAAATTAAGTTTTTTAAAATTTGTCCTAAGTATTTAGAAAGTTGGTAGCATGGTACTTGCATTGAGGAAACAATTGGTCTCAGAGGGATTCCAGTTTTATGGATTTTAGGTAATCCGTAGATTCTAGGAGCTGTTGCCGCTGAACAAAGAAGACGACGTTTTTGCCATGAATCTATATACTCATTTTTGTGCAGGTCCGTTATAATATTGTTGTTGTCCCTTTGTAATTTTGATGTTGGGTCTATTCTTAATGCGCGGTATGTGTTATTGTCATCTAATAATGTTTTCATCTTATTGTCGTAATCAGTTTTATACATCGCAAACCGTTTTATTTCCTTTATCTGTTTGTATTACCATAATGTCACTGTGCCTTTTAAGAAATTTTCTCGTCTTCTCAAAAACTGTAAGAATCAGTTTTTCTTTAGGTGTATTTTTTATCCTTCTGGTAAATTCTGAAATTTTATTCGCTAATTTAGTTCTGACAATGTCTTTTTCTCTGTCTATATTGTCATCTATTGCTTGAATACACTGTTCTACATCTGCAATTATGTGTAAAGCTGAAAAATTAGTTCTGTCTATCGGTAGGGCAAATTTTTTCCCTAATGATAACATCCATTTACATTCCATTGGTATGACCAGGTTAGTTTTGTTTTCAAACCAATGATCATTAAAATTAAGGCCTTGAATTTTAAAATGTTTTTCTTTCAGTGTATTTAATTTCTTTATTTGTCGTTCCTTTGTATTCGTAGTTATTTGTTTTGCTCTGTCTGTTTGTTTCTTAATAAAAATGTTAAAATCGTCAGCTATTACCATATTCTTAACTCCAGTTTCAATATGAAAAAGTTTTCTTTTAATAATTTTAATATTATTATTTGTTTGTGAAATTTCCAAGTTCAAGATTTTTTTGTGAAAATTATATTGAATTTTGTCTAAAGTTTAATTCTCCACAAATTTTTTGAGCTTTTTTCAGTATACTAATATTCAGCAAACATTTTATTAACTTTTAGCAATGATTTTTTTAATTTTTAATAAACAAAGGTATTATCGAAACTTTTGCAGAATCTACTAATTTTGTTGCTAAAAATCAGCTCACTAATTTTAAGCAAAAGATTTTGCTGACAAAAAAAATTTTAAAAATGTTGGCATATTAGTGAATCTACTTATTTTTAAATGAAATATTTACAGAGATAAAGAAACATGGACTTTTTTTTATATACTAGATATATTTATAAAAGTTTTCATATATATATATAATTTTTTATTTATTTTTTTTTTTTATAATTCATTTATTTATAATCTGTTTTTACAACAATAAGCTAATTTTATAATCTTATTTTAACTTAACCTAGTCTGGATCTTTATCCAGTAAAATATCTACAAATTAATTAAGTTGTAGGATATCATTTTCTGTATGGTAAATCTAATATATGAAACCTTTTAAGTCTATTGACTTCTTCGGTTTCATCTAATAAGCATATTGCTAACGGATTACTATGAGTACTGAGTCTGTCTAAGTATCTAGTGGTATGTTTGTTTATCTCATCTTTGACTGTTGGAATCTGTAAGTCTTTGTGAATATTGTTATTTGTTATGAACCAAGGAGCCTTTGCTATTAATCTTAGTGTTTTGGATTGGTATCTTTGAAGAATTTCAATGTTCGAATTACTAGCGGTGCCCCAAAGCTATATTCCGTAAGTCCAAACAGGTTTCAATATCGTTTTGTAAAGTAAGAGTTTATTTTGTTCAGATTTGGAACCTAGTAGATAATACATTTTTCTCGTTTTTATCTTTAATTGTTCTCTTTTGACTGTATACGTTTTTTCCATGTGTTACGTCGGTCGAGATGGAGACCAAGATATTTAACAGTTGTTTGTTTAGGAATTACTGTACCATTTAAAATAAAAGCTGGACAATCTTCTCTTCTTAAAGTAAAAGTAATATGTGCGGATTTGTCGGTATTTACTTTAATATTCCATTTTCTCAACCACCCTTCGATATCATTAAGTTGTTGTTTAATCATTTCTGATGCAATGGCAGGTGAATCATTCGCTGCTACTAATGCAGTGTCATCAGCATATGTTGCGACGGTTACATTTTCATTTGTAGGCATATCATATGTAAATATGGTGTAAAGAACAGGTCCTAGAAAACTGCCTTTTTTATAGAACATATATCTGACATTTCGCTGTTAGCTTTCACGTAAAAGAATCTTTTTTCTAAATAGGATTTAAAAAACAAATAATATGGAGCTGGGTGCAACTTTTTTAGTTTAAATAGAATTCCCTGGTGCCATACTCGATCAACGGCCTGCTGGATGTCGAGAAATACAGCTGAACAGTATTGTTTACGTTCTAAAGAGTCTCTTATCACGTTGAGTATACGATGACATTGTTCGGGAGTACCATGATTTTGCCGAAATCCGAACTGATGTCCTGGAATTATGCTTTTTCTTTCTAGTATTGGAATTAACCTCCGTAAGAATATTCTTTTAAATAATTTTGAGAAAGTGGTTAAAAGACTAATAGGTCGGTAAGATGAAACAATATTTTCTGGCTTGTTTGGTTATGGTACCATAATAACTTCAGCGTATTTCCATTGATTTGGAAAGTTTTGTAATCTTAAAATTGAGTTGAAAATTGAAGTTAGAAAAAGTATAACTTTTTTGACAGACTTTTAGCAACTGTAGCTGTTATTTGGTCGTATCCAGGTGTTTTTTTTGTTATTAAGCATTACAATTTCTTTTTGCACTTCTTGTGAAGGAATATGAGGGATAGGGAAATTCATTTGACAAGGACAACTTAAAAATTCTTCTATTTCTTTAACATTGTCATCACTATTGAAATTGAACGGCTGAAAAATATTTTCCAAAAAATTAGAGTACGCATCTGCCTTATTTTTATCTGATCTACGCCAGCTACCGTTTATGTATTTAATAGGTATGTTTTTTTAATTGGTCGCTTTATATATTTTGTGGCATTCCAAAGGCAGTGCTCATCATTTTTAGATACATTAATATTAAGGCTTTTTAGAAAGTTAGCAATTTCTTCGTTTTTAAATTCTCGGATACGAGTTTTTAGCTGACTTGAGGCTCGGTTAAAAATTTGTTTGTCAATTGGACTCCTGGAAGACTGCCAAATTCTTCGCAATCTCCAGCCAACAACTTGGAAATAATTTTTACTTTTTTGACTTTAGATTAATTCTGTTTTTTTGCAGTGTAATTTTCTGTAGACCTCTAAATAAAATTATATTTTCAAATACTGATTTTATGTACTGATTATTTTTTTAATTCCTTTATTTTAATTTTTTTATTTAAGGTTGCTTTAATGTAATATCTTTATAATTATATAAAAAAAAATATAATTATTTGAAAAAAAAATTTTATTTAAAGTGTCTTTTTTGTTTAAATTTTCTTTTGAGGCATTTAGCTTTGACACCTACATGAGGCCGCAAGAAATTTGTTCTGTGCCGCATATTGCTATGTCTATTACACAAGGCAACAATTTTGAAAAAATTTTAGGGGCTTTGAAAACCACTATACAATTTTGATGTATTGTGGTCCCAGTAGTACAAATATGGTTCAATTTTGAAATTCTATGGAGAGGTTTTTTTTTTAAAAATTTTTAAGTAAAATTATAAATTTTTTTAGACGTTTCTCCACATAATTAATGATAACTAAAAAAAAATTAGTCCGAATTATTCAAATAAATTTAGAAAAACTGAAATTTACATAGCCTTTAATCCGTTAATATATTGCGTTTCAATCGGCTCAGTAGTTTCGGAGTTATAATAAAAAATTTTTTTTTGTTTTAAAAAAATCATAAAAAATCGAAAACGGCAAAAATCGTTCAGATTTATTGCTTTATCGCAAAGCCACATGTAATAGGAACAAAATGAGATATCGATCATAAAAATCGATTGATTTTTTTCGAATTTATTCACAATTAAGTGAATTCGCTCATTTTCACCAAATTTTAGTTTTTTGTCTGATATACATAAAATTGAGTAGTTAATGTTCTTCTTTCGATTGATTGAATTTTGAAAACATTTTCCCCATGCTATGTACAAATTTTCACATCAAAAAGGCATTACATAGTAACATTCGTGTATTTTTTGGCAAATGTTCTGTTTTAGCTCTTCCAATGTTCTGTTTTAGCTCTGCTGTCCCATAAACATATAAAACAAGGATATTTTGTAAAGCCGCTTTGTTGGCCTAAGAGGAAATTTACCATCTTAAGATCAACACAAATTACCCACTTATGTTCATCATACTTTATCTTCTTCATGACCAATGCAATTACTGAGTATTCTTCTTTTACTTTGGTTGAATGTGCGATCGGCAAGGAGTGAAATTTATTTCCATTATGCAAAAGGACACACTTCAAGCTGCGTTTTGATGAGTCGATAAATAAACGCCATTCGTTTGAATCATATCTCTGTAAGCCCATGGCAGTCATCAAACCAGAAATATCTGTGCAGTACACAAAGTCATCCTCTTCAGCAAAATAATGAAGTAAGTCTTTTTCTCGAGTACGGTAATACGAAACTTTAGTTTCTTTAGTTATGAGACCTGTTTCTTTCATCCGGGACGCAAGTAATTCAGAAGATCTTTTCGACAATCCAAGGTCTCTAATTACATCATTAAGCTGATCTTGATTCCATGGTCTCGGCGAGAAATGTTTGTGTGGGATGAACTCGTCATTTTCAGCTGTAGATGGTAGTGCTGGATCTGACATATCTGATTGGTAAGACATACTTGAGGTTGAGTGTCCTGGTGAAGATGAAAGCACATGACTACAGCTTGCACCCCGATCTTGAGCATATTCTATTTCTTGTGAATGTAGAACTGCAAGTGTAAACCCATCAACAGACCTCGTGGGGTAAGACCATCGCATATGTTTTCCAAAACCGCTTTTTGTACTTAAACAAAAATAACACTCGGATGCGTGGTTCGCTGTTTCTCTCCATAGCATAGGCTTCAAAATTTCCAAGTGTCGTCTGTAAAATGAAAAAAAAATTGAAATCAGGAATATGAAGAATTCAAATTTTAATTAAGAAATATTGTAATTATAAAATATTCCAAATCTATTAATTTATACTTACTTTACGTTAGAAGACTTCATAGATAAATTCAATCGACATGGAATGCATATAGTACTCGGTGTCCAATGCTGGTTCAAATTGTGCGGATAGATATTATAGCAATCTTGATATGACTTTTGCAATGAAGTTAAGAAGCACTTCCGTTTTTTCCCGGTGATATATTGGCCGCACACATAACAAAATAAATCTGGATCGTTTTTACATAAAAATGTTCTGGCTTTCTGGCTCATTTTTATTAATATTTGAAAATTGTTTTTAACTTCTAAGCTGTATGACTCTAATTTTTGTGTAGGTATTAAATGATGTTTGCGTTATCGCAAAACACTTCTTGAATGAAATAAAAAGGGTCAAGGAGATCTTATAAATACTGATACTATAATTTGGGATAACCCTTTGTGTGGATACAGTTTGTGTGTGCTGCAAATTTTTATTATTCCCAAGAATCCTAAAAAACATTAAGGACTTTTATGAAAAAAAAAAATCATCCGTTACAGGTAGCTAACGGAAAATAAGAGCACTTCAGCGTACACGCACATTTATGAGCGTTTTATTACTATCCTACCGCAATCGTAAAAATTAAACAATCTTTTGTTTATTACTTATTTTTTTTAATTATTAGAATCATAAAAATGTCATAGAGGTTTTTCCCAAAGGGGTTTTGCCAAAATGCGTGTCGTAAAATGCACCTGAGTTTTTATGTTCTGCATTTTCATTATATAGTAGGTACAATTTTCTACAGTGCTTGTAAATATGCGATACCTTCAATTAATTGTAAATAAAAATGTAAAGCATGCATCGATTTTTATGATCCATATCTAGTTTCATTCGCATGATATGTAGCTTTACTACAAAAAAATAAAAAGTAATATTTTTTGCAGTTTTCGATTTTTTCCAGATTTTTGTTTTTCAAATTTTTTTTTTTTTTTAGCATTTTTTTTTTTTTTTGCTAACAATTTGTTTCATAACTTTGAAACTATTGATCGCATTTAAAAAATTTGTACACGTTCTTTAAAGATATTGTAAACCTTAATTTTTGTAAATTTAATTTGACAAAATCGGACTAGTTGTTTTTGAGTTATGACAACATAAGTGGAGAAATGTCTCAAAATATTGTCAATTTTACTTAAAAAATTTTTAAAAAAAAAATTATCCATAGAATTGAAAAATTTTACCATTTTTGTACTTAGGCAGCCATGATGCATCAAATGTATATAGTGGTTAGTCAAGCCTTTTTTTGCTGTTGACCTGTGTTATATATCCACTTATATGGTAATACTTTTCTACAGTGGGTTGTTAAAAAATATGAAAATTTGTAAATAGTACCAAATGAGTCATATGGGTCTCACAGTACTGTTGCTGTTGAAATAGTATCCGAAAAAGTGGTATAGTATTCACTTTATCATCACTGATCTACACCAACTACATTGTACTATATATTTGCGTATGAGTGTTATTAATTTTGATAAACAAATAATATCGCTCATACGATACATACACAAATACTAACTTTGCTCTTTGAGGCCGTTTAAAAAAAATTTTCATTTAAACTTATAGATTCCGAAAAATAACAAATGTTTTCAAAAATAACACTCAAAAAAATAAGTCCTTAATGTTAGCAAAAATGTTAGTTGAGTCAGCAAAATTTTTGCTGGAAAGATCCTTCCAGAAAAATTGAAACCCGATCAAAAAAAAAAATATATATATCAAACATAAAATAATATCCCATATTATATAGATCGATATTTAATAATATCCAAGTTAATATCAAAATTGGGGTATTCGGGAATACCCACCCAGGCACAACAAATTGATATGGTACCATGAAAGTTTAGACATAATTTTATCCGAAAAATGAGAACATCAAATTGTATCAAAAATAAATCAAACTCTATCAAAGAATATTAAATTGTATCGAATTATTAACTGAGATCAAATTGTGTATCATTAAGATTAATATTACGCCATTTTACACAATTAAATATAGCCACGTATGGTTTAATAAGGGTAACATAAAATAACACTTTAAAATTGCCTTAGGCATTAAGCAACATGTAATTGAACATCTTGTTTATATTGAGCCATACAAATTTATGTATATAATACAATTTTATATATATTTAAATATGTTTTCATATATAGTTTGTTATGCAAACAGATTAACTATATATATATAAATGTTATATTATATGTCATATGTGATTACATTGTACTAATAGTATGCAGGTTATATGAATACTATATAAAACAACGTTGTGCAAGACTGATATAATTTGAAATTAAAACGTATAGTTGTGTTATCTGTTCATAGAAATATATACATACATATATATATACATAAATTTATCAAAACTTTTTTACTCGGGCAATTCAAACATCCCTGCGGGAAATGAAGGGTTGATTGATCCAAAGTGGTAATTCTGAGATATATGATTAGGGGGTACGTTACGAAACTGGTGAAACCAAAATTGTGGTGCACCAAAAAGTGTTTATTTGGGTGAAATTACCAATCACATGACTATGTTATGGTGACAAAACATTCACTTGTTGGTGCCAGATGTATAATGTAACTGGAGAAAGAGTAACACAACATCAAAGTGTACTGAAGTAACTAGGGCCGTTGCAGTTAAAGTTGCTACTGGTCATTGAACTAGTTCAAAACCGTTCGCAGTGGATGAAAACATGGCAATTAGTGCCAAAGGATGTAGTCCTTTGACTGCTACAAAGCGGACATAACACTAAACTAATTTTATCTGTACCGACTATGTGACAGTAGAAATGAAGACGTAACACTCCACTGGTTTAAAAGAACTGAATACGAGACTGTTAGGACAGTGACCACAGTTGCCAGATATGACGATTTCTTGCCAAACATCGCGAAATTAAAAGTAGTTTGGCAAGTTAAACGGACACTAATTGCTTTTCGAAAGCCCTGCGACATGTACCCCTTACTCCAGTGCAGTGATACGTCGCAAAACTATTCCAGTCAAACTACCCCTATCACAGAACACATTACGCTTAATATGTGACTAGTTTTCCTTCAAAAAATTTTCTCTAGTTCTACGATACATACACCTACACCAGTCACGTGATAATTTGTTTCCCACTGGTTCTGTTGCATATCACATAAATCCTAAAATGGTGCTACTTTAACACTACCTACTTCTGACTTGTCCCGTAGCATATTCATTTCAATCGGTACGGTGATAAGTTACGTTGGTCAAGTTATTCGCCACGTCACACAGTGTTCCAAAGGTAGCAATTGTCACCTCCTATGAGAAGCCCATGTTAAAAGTACCGGTCATTTTCATATAATAGAACCGAAACTAGGACAGGTTCATACACACAAAGTTCTAGTCACGTGACCATACCAGTGACTGGTCCATTTCCCACAGGGGTATTACTCGACTAAGTTAGATCAAAATCGATCTCATAATTGGGGGTTCCAATAATATGTTATTTCATATCCTGATAGATCCTAAAATATCCCATTGGATCTACTTAGATCTAGTTTCATCTAATTAGATCCATAAAGATAAGTAAGGTTTGCTAAAATAAAAGCTTTTAATGAGCTTAATACTAAAATCGAACAGTCATCAAACAATTCTAAGACTTTAAATTTTCATAACCTTAAAAAAGCATTCTTATATAAAATTTTCAACTTTGCGAAATTTAAAGTATTTGTTATAATTTCCTGCAAATTAGTAACCCTGAACCCAGTTAAATATCATAAAACCGGCAAAATGCATGTTTTCCGAAATAATCTTTGTTTTCTTTTTAAGTTCTAATATATGAAAACAAATTTTTTTGGAGTGTTTTTTATATTTTTTGTTGGTGTATGTATGTATTTATGTTTTTAAAGAAAAATTACACACAAAACGTTATTCATGTCATACAAAACAGTTTTTGAAAATATTTTACCTCAATTTTTGATCCTCTCGATATATAAAAAACCAGTCCTCCAGTATACCCACAGTTACCTTATGGTAACAGGGCATTCTGTATGTCCTGAAGGCAGGATCGAAAAACGGATTGCTGTTTTTAATACTCAGGCAATTACTAAAGCGTATGTAAAATATCTTTTAAAAATTCACAAAACAAATTTCTAGGGTGTTTCGGGTTAAGAAAAAAAAAATATTAAGACAAATAATAAAATTCTATTAACATAGCAAAACTTTATAGGTTTAGGTAATAGGTTAAGGAATAAGAAATTAAGGTCGGTATCTAGTTACTCTTCTATTACAAATTCTATTATTTTAACAATGGCATGTCAATTCTGGTAACATCTTACAAAACACATATTACCTCCGATATAAATTGAATAAGTTTTTTTTTTGAAAATTTAATTTTTTTATATCTGGTATTAAATTAAAATTTACACATTTTTAACTAAACATTTTATAAATGAAATTTTTTATAAGTTTTGGGTGAAAAAATTAAATAACTTCCCAGTCAGAAAAAGACAAACGGACCAACGCTTTAAGAGACGCTGGCAGCAATTCCAAAATGATAACATCATTAGCCAAGACGTCCATCTGTTCAAAAAGTTTCGGACAAGCACTGGTTAAACAAAATTCTCAACATTGGCAAAATGCTGATAAAACCACACCTATGTCTAAAAGTAGATATTCAAAATATAATTAAAAAATGTTTTATATTTTTGTTTGGTTCCGCATTCATTTGAACCCTGGTCGCAGAATTGGCGGCTCATAGCTCTAGCCACTGAGCTAACGAGACACTTGATAACTTAGAGACACTTGAAACTACTGGATAACAGTTGGCTGTTCAAATATGTCAGCGCTGGCATAAAGTTTGGTGGAATTAGCATGCCATAGTTTTGAAAAACAAGAGCAAAGTTTGTCTTAATAGAGCTTTTCGCGAAACAAAAAATTTATTTTATATAAAAAAAATAATAAAAAGTATAAAAAGATCACAAAAAAATGTTTGCAGGGAAGCGAAATCGAAACCATCTCACTAAAATTTTTTTTTTAAACAAAACACCTTATTTTTTATAAAATGAATGCTCTACTAATGGTTAGACTTCTGACTGGATAGCACTGGGGAAAAAGGATTTTTCAACGTTGGCAAGCTGGTCTCAGCCAATTCTTTGGAAATGTATTTAAACCACTAAAATTATTGAAAAACAAATGCTGGCATTCGTTTTGGTTGGAAACCAGTCAAAACCATTTAAATTTATTTGATTGGACGTTATTTCATTAGGAATTACCCATAATCGAATAATTAAGCAAAAATACTTTACTGGCAATTAAAAAGAGGGAAATGAACTAAAATTTTACATTATGTGCGCCCCGGTAGGCTAGTTGGTAGCGTGCTGGCTTTACGGGTGGGGGGGGGGGGGCAGTGTCTGTTTTCGCTACAAGGCCATAGTAGCTAGTGTTCGGTTAGGGTAAATAGTATATAATTTTTAATTATATGATTATTAATTAAAAAAAAAAAAATTACATTATTTAATACAATTATTAGCATTACCAATCCACTTTTAAAATAATATTCGTTTTGTAATTGTGTACTGTAGAAGCAACCATTTATTTGGTGATAATACAAATAATTGGTACAATCTCTAAAATTTATTAAAAAATTGTCGATAATGAAAATTGGTAACTGGATATACGGGTTTCCCAATCAAATAATGGTTTCAGTTGAACCAACCGAACTGTGGATTGCATTATTTGCAGAAGCAACTAATGATTAGCATTGTTGAACGAATTTTAGACTACGTTTGTTTTCCTAACAAAATATTGTAATTCAAATTAAGCACTCAACATTTATAAGTGTTTGTGGTGTAATGACGTAGAGCGGCAGGCAATTAATCCGAGTTTCCGATTTCAAATCACGGAGATGCTATATAGATCATGTATATGCTATATAGACTTTATACGAAAAACTTTTAAATTAATCAAAAATAAAATAAAAATATATTTCTAAAAAGTAAAATTTTTACATGAAGGTGGTTAATTCAAAAAATCATCTTTCTTAAGCCCAAAATAAAAAAAAAATAAATCTCTACACTTAAAAATATATATTTTTAAAGGCAATTTTCAGTCATATCTAAACCTTCCTTTAAACAATTTCGCTTACAAATCTTAAAATAACAACTCTTAGACATTTTTACAATATTCTCATGATTTTTATCCATAAGTTTAATTTAGATAGTTTTTTGTAATCATCATATTAATTGCAGGGAAAAATACGTATAATCTGAAGATTTTAAGAAGAAATATGCACCTAAAAATTTAATGAATCTGAATTTTTTTAATAAAAATTTTCTGAAATTGAAAGTTCTTTAAATAGACATAAAGGTCGAAGATTTTCCTTGCAAAATTATACACGTTTGAGAATTAGGAAAAGGTGTTTTGAATTTGACTGTTTTTTCAGAACTAGTTTGTAGTGATATTTTTATTAATTAAACGCTAAGTTTACCTCTAAATTAAGCTTTATTTAAAAAAAAAGATTGAGCTCTGAATTGACAAAACATTTACATTGTTGCATTTACTGACTTTATATATATATATATATATATACAAGGTGGCGCAAAAGTAATCCTCATATCAGAAAATGCTATAAATTTTGCGATTGGCCCCTAATGTCAGTTCTGTTTTGACATTTGTGTAGTAAACACATGCGAAATACACGTTAATAAACAATGTCACGCTACACTGCTCCAGAACGCGGAATATTGGTGACTATTTATTTGACCAATAATCGGTCGGTGACTTTGGCACAACGTGAATTCGTCGCAGATTTCCTGGCCGTCCAACGCCTACTGGTGAAACACTGCGACGTTTAGCCGCTTGCCTCGAAGAGACTGGCACAACACGAGATGCTGCCAGGCGTGGCAGACCCCGGAGTAGCCGTTCTGCAGAGAATATTGCTGCTGTAGCCGAGGATGTCATGGAAGCGCCGTCGACATCGACCAGACGACGTGCCACGCAAATGGGTATCAGTCGACGGTCTTTACAGCGAATTTTGGTACAAGATTTGAAGATGTTTCCCTACAAAGTCCAGATGGTGCATCAGCTGTTAGCTGCTGACCGCCAATCGCGTGTAACATACGCTCAAGCCATCCTTAATCACCACCAAGAGGAAGGCCCATTTCCATCTTAGCGGGTACGTAAATAAGTAAAATTTACGCTTCTGGGGTACTGAAAATCCGCGTGTAACCCACGAAGAGCCATTACACCCGCTCAAAGTCACTGTATGGTGTGCTGTTTTCGCTGGAGGAGTCATCGGAATGGTGAGCGCTACAGAGCGATGATCAACGAGTTCTTTTTGCCGCAACTTGATGAATTGGGATTGGAAAACATGTGGTTCCAACAGGACGGTGCAACGGCACACACTGCACGTGCCACAACCGATATGCAGAAGGATGCATTTCCCGGGCGCCTAATCTCCCGTTTTGGCGATTTGCACTGGCCAGCAAGATTGCCTGATTTGACCGCTCCAGATTTCTTTTTGTGGGGCTTTTTTGAAGTCGCGGGTTTATGTCAACAAGTATCAGACTCTTGCAGCTCTTAAAGACAATATCCGTCAAGAATGTGAGGACATATCGCCGAAAGTTTTGGCCAAAGTGATGGAAACTGCCATAAAAAGGGCTCAAACGACAATCAACTGTGGCGGCGCACTGTGGTCAATATTTTGAGATAGCGGCCAAAACTCCTTTTGGTTTTTGTTCTCCGATTTTAAAGTTATTAGACTCATATGAAAGTAGACAGTAGTAAACCTCTGGTGCCAAAAAATTAGGACTCTATTTCAACTATTTCACTGAGAACAGGGTGGTCCAAAATGGGCTTTTTCAGAATTTAGTAAATTTATGATATTTTTAGTTAATTTTTAAAGTTTAAATGATCATAACTTTTTTGTTTTTCAAGATTTTTGAACGAAATAAATTTTGTGTTATAACTTAACTTATTTCCTAATACTGGTAAAAAAATTGAAGCTCTACTGTTTTCAGAACAATTTAAATATTTTTTTTAAAAAAGGTCAAATTTCTCGGAAATTTACTACTTCATAGAGCACAACTCCTGTGAGTCAAGCTGAGTCAAAACACAAATTTACTATTTTGTAGTCCTAACTCTCCCCTACATTCCTATATATACATGTCTATGCATCGGGACTGCACTTTTTGAGCTACAGCAATTTTTCTGACCCAAGGTAAGATATTCGGTACAAATGCACGTCATATTTTTTGAGAAGTTATTTGTATGTGAAAGTGGAGTTATTCTGTATGAAATCACCAAATCGGCAAAGCTGGCATATCTTAGATTTTACTCAAATTAACTGGAAATGATATCTAGGGTCTGAAACCCCAAAATCCAAGAGGATTTAATTTTTGCACACGGCACTACCGGTTCACGCAAAAAAAAAAAACTAAAAAGTCTTGTTTTTGTGCGTAGTGGTTTGAGCTGTTAAAATTTTTCTGCTAGAGATATCTACATGATGAACACATTGTTTTAAAGCTGAAGGATTACAGTTTCTATCAAAAATATAAAATTTGACTTAGTTCATACACCCGAAAATTAACGCGGTATTGAAAATATGCATATTTCATTGGTTTTTTGTGTTTTTCAATGAACTCCAGTGTCGGCGCTAATGAATATAAAAGCAAAATAATTCTCAGATACAAATTAGACATGTCGGAGAAAAATACAAAATTAAAATTGACTCAATCTGGCAACTCGTTATGAAAAAATCGTTACTTGAAATTTGGAAATTTTGAAAATTTGCATATTTCAGGCTACAATTTGGTCATGTTTGTTAGCAGATACACACTTGAAAATTACAGAGTATTTACTCCCTACTTTTAGCTTTATAACACTTCAAGACCCGTTTAGTTATTTTCACTCCTCTCGGATTTACAGGGTTTTAAAGAAAAGCCTTTTTGATTTTTGTATGTATTTCTATACTTCCCTCAATTGTTATATACAGAGAAATTAAAATAATAAAACAAATAAAAACAAGTAGTATTATGAAGAAACAAAGAATAATTATGGACTAAAAAATTTATTTAATAAATTCAGTAGATTTTTTATGTTTACAAAAATTTTACAAAAATAAAAAAATTTTTATCAACATTTGTCATCACAAAGACGTTTTCGGCTTAGAAGCTGAGTGGCACTTTTTTGCCACTTCTCATGGAAAAAGTCTTTGTGACGGAGCAGGAGGTACAGTTAAGCAGACTGTAAGGAAAGCAAGTCTACAGCGAACTGAGGATCATCATATCCTAACACCTTCAGCAATGTTTGTTTTTTGTTCCACCCAAATTCCTGGTATAATTTTTTTTTGTATCCATTCCTGATGTTGATGCTATCGAAAACTTTTTGTCAAAAAGATTTATTGTATTAAAAATACAAGAAACTACCACAGTTTCTCTCCGATTTCTCACAGTCAGTTAAAAGTACGAAAGTTTTCAGCTTCTGATAACTTTGAAACTCCGAATATTATAAGAACAAATACTTTATGAAAATAATATAAAACTTATTCCACGATTCTTAATTACCCACATTTAAACTATAACTTTTCTACTTTAAATGATAAAAATATACCATTTGCCTATTTTTTGCCACCACTGTAAAATTTTTTAACATCAAAAATCTACTGAGTTTATTAAATATATTTTTTAGTCCATAATTATTCTTTGTTACCTCATAATAATACTTGTTTTCATTTTAATTTCTCTTTATATAACAATTGAGGGGAGTATAAAAATACATACAAAAAATCAAAAAGGCTTTTCTTTAAAACCCTGTAAATCCGAGAGGAGTGAAAATAACTAAACGGGTCGTGATGTGTTATAAAGTTAAAAGTAGGGAGTAAATATTCTGCAATTTTCAAGTTTGTATCTGCTAACAAACATGCCCAAATTGTAGCCTGAAATATGCAAATTTTCAAAATTTCCAAATTTTAAGTAACGATTTTTTCATAACGAGTTGCCAGATTGAGCCAATTTTAATTTTGTATTTTTCTCCGACATGTCTAATTTGTATCTGAGAATTATTATGCTTTTATATTCATTACCGCCGACACTGGAGTTCATTGAAAAACACAAAAAACCAATGAAATATACTTATTTTCAATACCACGTTATTTTTCGGGTGTATGAATTAAGTCAAATTTTATATTTTTGATAGAAACTATAATCCTTCAGCTTTAAAACAGTGTATTCACCATGTAGATATCTCTAGCAGAAAAATTTTAACAGCTCAAACCACTACGCACAAAAACAAGACTTTTTAGTTTTTATATTTTGCGAGAACCGGTAGCGCCGTGTGCAAAAATTAAATCCTCTTGGATTTTGGTTCTTGGAACCCTTAGGAACATTTCCACAAAATTATAACAAAATCCAAAATGGTCCAGCAACAATTTTTCATTTTTTTTCGGTGTTTTCATAGAGAATGACTCAGTGGCTATTATGCATATATTTTGATGAAATTTTGTACAAGAGTTCTTATTGACCCAAAAAATAATTCTGTTGAAATTAGGAGAAGTTGGCCCATATTTGGACCTAGTCCACATAGAAGGGTGTATCAAAATTTTGACAAAAATGACAATAGAACTCTGAAATTATGTGGTATCTGGCAATTCATTTGGAAAAGGTAAAAAATGATTTTATTGCCATCTAATATTACATAACTTAAATACCTGAAAATTGCAAATAAATTTAAAACCAATGGAAATAACTGGTAAAACCAAGTACCTGTTATATTATTACCAGTACCTGTTAACTCTCAAATTATGTGGTATCTAGCAATTCATTTGGAAAAGGTAAAAAAGATTTTATTGCCATCTAATATTACACAACTTAAATACCTGAAAATTGCAAATAAATTTAAAACCAATGGAAATAACTAGTAAAACCAAGTACCCTGCTATATTATGTTTCAAAGAGGTAAAAAAGATCATGTTGAAACTTCGAGCAATAGTATATTAATCCATGCATTAATTTTTTTCTTCATTATTGTTTAAACAATGGCTAAATTCAGTTATAGTGTTCTATCTGATATATATTTTGAACGGAAAGATGAAAACGACATTATTTTACATATAATGAATAATCCATTCTTCAAAATATGCGACAAACAAGAAATTAAAATTCATAACTTAAAAATAAAAAACTTTTTAAATACTTTAAGAAAACGGTACAATCAATGTTCCAGAAACAAGAAATTGTTTTACTCACGCAACCAAGAATGGCTAAGAAATAAACTTATTTTTAAAAAGCCATCAGTAACTACCACGGAAACTGGAAAAGGTGGTCGAACAGCAAAGCCAATTGATAATTGTAGTGAAAGATCACGAAGACGCAAGCTTAAACATATCAATGAAGAAGTTTCTTGTAGCATCATAAAGGATTCATTTCTGCATCAAATTCAACAATCGAAAACTAAAAAGAGTAAAATTGCTATCATTGAAAAAATGGTGGAAGCATGCCCCAGACGCACAAAAAGGATTTTAGAAAGTATGCCGACACCAACTGAAGAAAATAAATTTACTCCAGAAGAAGCACTTGCACTATTTTTGGATTTGAAAATGACTAAAAACCAATATACAGAATTGCGGAAGCGAACCAATGAAAAAAATTGTGGAATTTTTCCATCATATCGAGATATAGTTTCTGCCAAAAAAGATTGCTTACCTTCACCAACTGCTATTAGTGTAACTTCAAGTTCAGCAGAAATAAAATTGCAGGATCTTCTTGAACACACTGCAGAACGTTTATTAAAGACATTTGATGCAGACTATTTAAAGAAGTTTAAAAATTGCAGCATGACTTTAATTTCTAAATGGGGATGTGATGGGTCCTCTGGCCAGAAACAATACAAACAATGTAATGCGGAAAATTCATCAGATGCCAATTTATTCATGATTTCTTTCGTTCCATTACGTTTAACAAAAACTTATATTGGTTCAGAGCCGTCAACTAGTAGAGCTGCAGAGATAGATGTATGGTAGAATGAAATTCCCTCGTCAACAAAATTTTGTAGACCAATAAAGTTTGCTTACAAAAAAGAAACTAAAGATGTCATAACTGAAGAAGTTGGCAGAATAAGAGATGAAATTAAAGAAATTCAACCAGTGATATTTGAATTTAATGACCAATGCATCGAAGTTAACTTTAAAATGTCACTTACAATGATCGATGGAAAAGTTGCACAAGCTTTAACCGAAACAAAGTCTTCGTCAAGCTGCACCATATGCCAAAAAACATCTAGTCAATTGAGCCAACCACCAACACAAGACGATAGTTTTAATGAAGCATATGAATTTGGAATGTCACCTCTTCATGCTAGAATTCGTTTTATGGAGCATATTCTTAAATTAGGATACGATTTGGAATTTGGCCCGTTAGGCGAAACAGTGAGAAACAACAAAGAAAATTTGGAAAAAAGAAAGCAAAAAAAAAAAGATATTCAAGAAAAATACCGTGAGATAGGCCTTATAATTGACCAGCCAAAGCAAGGAGAAGGAAATTCTAATGATGGAAACACAGCAAGGAGATTTTTTTCCGATCCAGAAACTGCAGCTTCTATAACTGGAGTAGATTATGATTTAATACGACGATTCCAAATCATATTAGAAGTTATAGCATGTAGCAAAAAGATAGATGCAAAAAAATTTGGTCAGTATGCTAATGAGACAGCAACCCTTTATAACCAAAAATATTCTTGGAGACACAGTTCACAAAATTTTGTTCCATGGGGAACAAATAATTCAGCACAATATGCTTCCAATTGGAGATCTCTCAGAAGAAGCGCAAGAAAAAAGGAACAAAGACTACAGATTCTTTCGCGAGCACAATACAAGAAAAATTTCCAGATATTGTTCTAATGAAGATCTTATTAATATTTTGTTGTGCACATCAGACCCATATATGTCCAGTATTCGACAAAAATGGAAATCAACCTCATTAGAGTTAGATGAAGAAACTAAACAACTACTGCAAAATGAAAATCAAAGCTATTTGGAAGAAATTTTTACTAATATTGTTTAATTAATACTAGTTTAAAGATTATAATTTTTTCTAATTTTAGTATAAATTTTTATTAATACATTTAAATAAAATATATGTGCACTTTAAATCAATAGTAAAAGTTTACTTAAAATTTTATCGATGTTGTGTTCTGTATATAATATATCCAAATGGTATTGATATTGTTGGGAATTTCAGTGTTATTTTTCAGTTTAATCCTCACAAGAATTAGCTTTCTTCCAAAAAAACCAACCTTTGGCCCCTGTGAATATTGAGACTAAATAAATGTCAGGGGCCAAATGTTGGCATTTTCTGACCAAAATTAAGTTTAGGAATAATAAATAAGTATTGGTTGTAAAATACGATTGAAGAAAATAAGAAATTATAAAAAAAATACCTATTTAAAATGTCAAAATATTCAACTTTTACATGGAAACTCAACAAAAAATTAAAATGCATTTTTAACTCCACATTACTTACGTTCCTATCAGTCGATTTTTACGTTTGAACACGCAAATTGAAGCTTAAAGTCCCTCCTATTGAACAAAACAAATTGCGTAAAAAAATACCAATCCGGTCAAAAGTTATAGAGTTTTGACCGCTATCTCGCGAAATTGACCACTGTGCGGCGGCCATTTACATGACATCATATTTCCGACTTGATGTAAAAAAAATTAAAATACCAAATAAAAATAATCCACAAGAAGAATCAAAGTTTTTCATTTTTTTTTTAAATTACAGCCAAAAAACATCGGAAGGTTATTTTTGCGCCATCTTGTATATATATATATCTATAAAAAGTGTCTGGCAAACCTAGTAAATGTGGGCCA
The DNA here is from genome assembly GCA_021234595.1 of Delia radicum. Classification (NCBI taxonomy): domain Eukaryota; kingdom Metazoa; phylum Arthropoda; class Insecta; order Diptera; family Anthomyiidae; genus Delia; species Delia radicum. The sequence goes on along the minus strand of CM037851.1, from coordinate 191,579,545 downwards.
ATTAAATAAAGAATTTTAGCTCACTACTTTGCTTAACCTATTTTCTAATTGTAGATTTTTTGGGGATATTTTTGTATTTGTTTGGGGATAACGAAAAAATTATCTGGCAAGCCCGTATAAAAGAAAATAACGTTTGCAAAATCATTTGACCAAAATGTATGTAAGGGAAAATTTAACTTTGACCATAATGACAACAATATTTATCGATGTGCCAAAAACCACGATTTTCGCAATGCTAATGGTAATTTGACTTCAAATTTGTATCTTTAAGTGGATAATAGCAAATAATCTAAAATACATGAATCGATAAATATTGAGTTTCTCATGTACATATGTTGCTTTCGAAGCCAACTGTCCAGTATAAAAAAGTTTCGTAATTTTTGGCTTATTATTGCAAAAATATATTGAAATTTTGGTCCACCCGACGATTTTTTTTAATTTAGACCAAGTTCAGTTTCTATACTTTATATTTTTATATACACTCTCAATATTTTTTCCGTAAAGACTACTGAATATACACATTAAATTAACTGAAAATCAGTTAAAAACATTACTTACTTTTCGTTTAAAACAATTGTATTTTATTTTCAACTGTTGAAAAATTAATTGTCAAAATCCATAAAAACAATAGATTATTTTCGTTTATTTCAATACTCAATATAATATAACAGCTTTTTGTTTTAAAAAGAAAATTTTAACTGAATATTTTAACTGCTACGGAAAGTCAGTTTTTTTGTTTATTATGTTATTGAATAACAGAAGTTAACAAATATATTTCTTTGTTAATAAAACTGTATATTCCATTAAAACAACTTTACCGATTAAACTTTTAAATAACTTGATTTTTTATGGAAAAGTTATTGTGAGTGTATTTGTTCAAAATCCTCGTGGACCAAAATAACTCTACAGAAAATTTAAAAATATTTTTTCAATAATAACTCAAAAATTACGAAACTTTTGAGCTCTTTTTGCAAAAATATCTGAAACTTCTGTTTGGTCAAAATGCACTACAATCAGTAACTTCGACCGCTGGTAGGGAACTGAAGATTCACTTCAAAGTTTTTTTACTTATTTTTCCCATATTTATTCCTAATTTATTTTTTATTCGGGACACCGTATATATAAATTTTTTTTCAAATTAGTCAATGTTTAACCACGCCTACTTCGCCCACTATTTGAAAAAAATTTAAGAAGTTTTTCATTTTTTATGTGTGTCATATAAGACAATCAATTCTGTGGGTTTGACATTTATACGATATTCCTTTTTTTTGTTAGACGGTTTGATTGGAAAGCCACATATAGAAACACACAAACGTCTGTACCAAAATAAAGTGTATGTATTAGGCCGGGTCGATTTGTATGGAGGCAAAAAAATCGCTCAACGTTCAAGGAAAATCGTATTCTAGGGATCAAAATAAGAAACTTTGCCGAAGGAACCATTCCTCTAAAACGAATTCTGATGTCCTGACTTCTGACCCGTAGGGTCAAATTTGGAAAAAGCCCACTTTGATATTTCAGAAAGTAGGAGGAGTCTCTCCAAGATTATGGGAGATACTTCTTCTCCAGGAGACGCGCTAGCAGATTAATGCATAAATCATCATTCTAGGGGTTAAAATTTAAGTTAAAAGAGGGCCTTTTTAGCCGTGTTTTTTTAGCAAAATGTACAAATCTCGGGATAGAGATATTTTAGAAAGTAGGAGAAGTCTTTCCAAGATTAGGGTCTCTATTTCTTCTCCAAGAGAAATAGAGTATAAATATATTCGATTGGGTTGGATTCGATTGGGGCACTCGAAATGGGTCAAAGTGGGATTTTCAAAATTTCACCCTACGGGTCAAAAGTCGGGACATCAGAATTCGTTTCAGAGGTATGGTTCCTTCGGCAAAGTTTCTTATTTTGATCCCTAGAAAACGATTTTCCTTGAACGTTGAGCGATTTTTAAATCGACCCTCCCTAGTATGTATAAATATGTAATTGTATAGTTTTAACTTGGCAAAGGATAATGCCAAAATAGTGTATCTAAAACTAGTTATAAATATATCTATGGGGAACTTCAAAAATGTACGAAACTTTGAGATAAAATATTTTTCAAATTATTTGTTTGTATAACTTCAATAACATTTTGTGTGTATGTTATCCGATGCTTATGCATGCTAAATCTATTCATGTTAATAATTTATGTTTAACGGCGCAAAAATTATGGCGGTTTTACTTTTCAAGCAAATTAAAAATATTAAAATTTAAATTTTTGCTTAGCTTAATCAAAACCCCCATTATATTATAGATCTCATTGCATTTATCATATTTTAGAATATATATTACACCACTAAAAAATATAAAAATACACTCAAAAAATTTGTTGTCATATATTGGGACTTAAAAAGAAAACTGCGATTATTTTTTGAAAAAAATAATATTTTGCCGGTTTAATGATATTTAGTTGGGTTTAGGGCTAATTATTTGCAGAAAATCATACAAAGTACTTTTAAATATGTAAATTTAAAAATTTTATACTAGAATGCTTATTGATTTTATGCACATTTTGTTTCGGTATAAAGCAAAATGTGTTTGAAAAAACTCCCGCTGTATCCGCGATGAATAAAATAAAATTTACGTTTTTGCACCTTGTCAATTAAGTCCGTCGTAAGGATTCAATCTAGATACCTAACTATGTTCTCAAGCATTGTTTTTTTTTTATAAAAATATGCGGAACAAAATAATTAAATTTCGCTAAATTTTTAAAAACCCTATGGAAAAAGCTACGAAAGTTTAAAGATCGGAAAATTTTGGTTTCACTTGTAAACCATAATACAAATTTTCACCAAGCAGCAATGTGGAAATTTCTTTTTCAGTGAATGTATCTTCAAAACCCTGTGAGTACATTTTGCACTGGTTTGTATTTGGTAGTTAAAAACAATTAAAAACAAACTGTTGTAAGATTTAAATAATTTTTTTACTTTTTTTGTCATTTAAACGTGAAACTTTGCACGTCATAGCTTTCAGGTACAATCAACCTAGCCCTGTCCCTCGTTACTCTCAAATTATAAAACGTTGAGAAATAAGAGACATCTAATTGGTGCAACATGTGCCGTAAATTTTTGAAGTAGGTCATATATATAAATTGTGTTTTTTATAGAGGTATAAAACTTTGAAATGGAATAAAACAAAGATGAATTTTTTAAATTGACATGAAATTTACTTTATTCGAAAGATTCTCTTCTGGCATTACAATTTAAATATGACTTCTGGGATATGACCGCCTCGGACGTAGTCTAATCTGGAGATCCAATTTTCTATGACTTTTACCAACATTTGTCGCCGTATATTGGCAACAACGCGGCGATTTTGTAAGCACGCAAACCAAGATCTTTTCGCAAAATCTTCCATAAAGTGGATGGACACAAGGGGTCTTCCTCTACGCTACGCTCTACAGCAGCAATGAATTATTCTGTAGGTACTGTACGACGTCTCTGTGGATGCATATTATCATTTAGGTAAACGTGGTGCGAAAACATTCCATAGTTAATCGAATTAACTGCTCTGATGGACGATTATGTTGACTATAAAATGGACGTAGTGCGCGATACGTATTTCGAACAGAACTATGATAAAATAAAAATAAAATAAATTTGCACAATATGGAAGCGTTGTTCCGGCGTCAGTCTATTCATGCTGATATGCCAAACCAAACTAAACATAAATCACTTGACAGCTGGCAAAATGGTTGCCTACTTAAAATTCTATACCTGTATAAAAAACACTCTTTATAATGTATAATTTAAATGTATAATTTAATTTAAATTAAAAACCGCCATAATTTTTGATCCCTTAAAAATAAATGATTAATGCGAATGGATTTAGCGTGATGAAACATAGGATAACAAACATACAAAAGCTTATTCATGTCATACAAACTTTTTTTTGAAAATATTTTACCTCAAAATGTCGTAAATTTTTGAAGTTCCCTATATATAAATATAACTGGTCAAATATCTATAGATGTCTATGTATGTTAATAGCCTAACGGTAATGAAAGGAATAATAAACTAAATTTCTTTTAATGTACTACAACACTTGCTCACAGCAGAAAATACAAACACTTACTACGCCCAGTTAGATTTGTAAACGGATGCATGGTCTTTCACTCTCCTTCCTTATGTTGTAGTATGTAAGTAGTTGAACATTTTTAGGTTGAAAATTAGCGATGTAGGAGGGCGCATCAATAAGTCCGTGACTTTTCGAACTTCCCTCGTAGTTATATGAAATGCAGCACTGCTCCCATCAAGTACCACCTGTTAGTATACTACTGACAAATTTTGAGCAAGTTCCGTCATTTACTTGCCTTTAACTGCTGTTCAAAACATACAACTTCGTGGATTTTTTTAAAAATGGAAAAAAGTGAATTTCGAGTGCTCATTAAACATTATTTTGATAAATACTATGGGGACTCTGCACCATGGTAAAAAAGTGGTTTACTGCCTTTTGTTGTGGTTTACTGTCGAAAAAATCAACGATATGGTTTTGGCCAATCGAAGAGTAAAAGTGGTTGAGATTGTTGATGCCATAAGCATTTCATATGGCAGTGTGGTTTCGATTTTAAGTGATCAGTTGGGTTTAAGAAAGCTGTCTGCAAGATGGGTGCCCCGTTTGCTATCAATTGGCCATAAACGTAATCTTGTGACAACTTCAAAGGATTATTTGGAGTTGTTTAACCGCAATTCGAATGAGTTTTATATTATATACACACAGAGAAATAAAGGTCCAACCGAATCGAAAAGTGTATTTTAATGTTAACAACAGTTCTTACAACGATATTTACATTAGATTTCAGAATATGTTTGGTATTGATACTAAAATTCAGTTGAATTGACCGACCTTTGTTGTAAAAACTAATGTTCAGTTGTACCAAACGACTGAAATTCTTAATAACCGAATTTGAGTCCTAGTAAGCAAATTTCAGTTGGCCAATAGCAAAATTTTTCTCTGTGTGTACATTTAAAAATAATTTGTTATTATTTTTTCTCTTAATTGGTCATAAGTAAAGTCAAATGAATTTAACGTATAACTTACCGGTACAAAAAAAATACATTAAAAATAGATGTTGTTTTCAAATTTAATAATATAACTTTTTAACAAAAAATATATACGGTAAATTTTTGACCATCAGAAAAAAAAACCATTTTGACGGAAATGGGAGCAGCTCTAAACTGTTTTAACACTCTATCCGCCGAGCACGATTCCAGACGTTGTATTTTAAATAGGCAATAAATGCTCAAAATGAGTGATTTATAATAAGAAATTAAGCCATTTCGATAGAAAACCAAACCACAACTAACACAAAATATTTTGTGAAATAATTTTTTGAACTCATGGTACGGCTTGGAAGCTAGACTACGTTAAATTTCGAATTTCGTAAAATTTAAAAAAAAAATAATATGTTATTAAACCTGAAAAACATATTTGTGTCAACTAGTAACCGTTGATACTGAACACAAATCAAGATTAAAGCTTAAAATATTCAAAAAAGCTATAATTATAGTCCAAGGACATATAGGATTCCAATAGCATACCTGTCTTCATCGTCTAATCTTGAAAACTTATGGACGGATTTTTATGAAATTCGGCAGACAGATTATATTTAGAAGTATTAGGAAAGCATTTAAGTTTAATCAATATATGTTGAATTAGACCTGGTCTTTCGCTTAATTTCACTTTTTTCGAAAAACGAAAATCGTCATGTCTTCTTAAGTAAAACCACGAAAAGTGTAATTTTTGAACTGTAGTTTCATTTTTGTAAGACCTGCTAATTTATCCAGGTTAACGAAAGTTTATGGCTTAGCCGTAGTTATGAATGTAAAATTTATATGAAAATTTCTGTGTTTAAAGTTAAACTCTGGTTATTTATAGAAAAGTTACTGGCCCTAAGAGGAATAATTTATGCCTAAACTTATTAATTTTTATTGATTAATTTTTTGAGATTCGCTCAAACGCTATTTTGGCCAATATCGCCTAAAATATGCAACGAACAAAGAACAAGAACATATTGTTTGGTTTTCGTACCGAACAAGTGGTGTAAATTTTCTTGCAAAAAATCTTTGGCTGGTTTGAGGGTTAAAATATTTATGCCAACACGACTTTTAATTAATATGGAGTTTTTTATCTTTTTGCTCTTTTAATAATTTTATGATGAGCACACATTATATTTTAAGAATTTTAATTAATGATTATTGTATACTGAGTAAAAATTGTTTGCGTTTTCTTCTTCATCAGCTTACCAAAGTTAGCTTCAAGTGATTTATTTGTCGATTAAATTAACGAAAGAAATTTTAAGAATTTGCTAATATCTATAACTCTAACCCCGTTGTAAATGGGCCAATCGTTAACGAAGATTTTTAGTCTTGCCAATTTCCAAGTTTCAGTCCACTCTAATGTTAATTGTACGTTGATAGTGTGTTTATACACATTTCCGCATTGTCTTGTGCTTAATCGCTGAAAATCGTTGTATGTGTTTTATTTTTAAGCTTTAAAAGGTTTGCTCAAATTAGAGATTATTTGTAAAGGGTGTCCCAAGAAGAGCGCAATTTTTAAATTTTAAATAAAACACAGATATTTAAAAAAAAAATCGTGAAACTTTATTATATCGTAAAGTAGACAGAATGAGGTTATGTATGGAACAATATATCGTGCAGATGGCCGCCGCGGCTTTGCTGGCATGCACGCGATCTTTTAATGAAATTTTCAATGCCCGTTTTGCATGAATGCTGCGGTATTTCATTAATGCAGCGTCCAATTTCCTCTTTTAAGGCTTGAGTCGTCGTCGGCTTATTCGCGTAAACCATCGACTTCAAAAAACCCCAAAGAAAAAAATCTAGTGGTATTAAATCGCACGATCTAGGCGGCCAATTCTGATCTCCAAAACGCGAAATAACACGACCGGGAAATGACTGATGCAGCAATTGAATTGTTTCTCTGGCTGTATGACATGTGGCGCCGTCTTGTTGGAACCACATGCCCTCCACATTCATTTCTTCAATTCTAGGCAAGAAAAAACTGGTTATCATTTCACGATACCGAACACCATTGATTGTTTGCGCTTGACCTGCCTCATTTTCATAAAAAAAGGTCCAATGATTCCTCCAGCCCAAAAACCACACCACACAGTGACACGTTGAGGATGCATTTGCTTCTCGTGAATCACTCGAGGATTTTCCTCACCCCAAATGCGACAATTCTGACTATTGACGAAGCCATCAAGATGAAAATGGGCCTCGTCACTGAAGATGATTTTATCGGCAAAATCAGCATTTTCATGTTGTCTCTCCAATACCCAATTAACGAACTCCCTTCGCTGTCCATGGTCAGCTGGCTCCATTTTTACTAACCTCGTACCTTCTACTAGTAAACAATAACAATTGTTCAAATGTCAAACAATGACACTTCGAATGTTGCCAGATTTAAAAATTGCGTTCTTCTTGGGACACCCTTTACAAACAAATCAATTAATTGGTTAATATCGTACTAAGTATCTGAAAATCACAAGCCTGGGATGCTAAAACTTAATTTGGGGCGTAGAAGCCAGTGGTATACTCCTTTTTAATTTTTTAGGTCAAAATAAAAAGAGATTTAAATTTTAAGTTGGCATTGACTCAAGCAATTTTTTGAGCGTATTTTAGGTAAAAATCATCAAAATTTTTTTTAAATTGCTTTATTTGCTGTTTTTTTCTAAACAAAAGTCCAGCAATTATGGCTGTCCATTTTTAGGAGGATACAATTCATTTATATACAATACGAAACGTCAGGGTAATAAACAGGGACCGGCAGTTCATGCAAATGCATGTTTTTTCCTTAAGGAAAAACAAAATGTCATCGATTTGTTAGTGCATATGTTTGATTTGGTATAAATGCTTATTTAAGCAAATTTTGCTTCAAATGCATATTTTTATTGCATAGCTATTGCATTTTTCTTAGTTTTTCGTAAAAATTTCACTTTTAATTTTTATATCACAATAAATAAATAAAATTTGTGTTAATTATGCAAAACGTATTAACTTTAAAAGAATTTTCTTCGATACATCAAAATCCCAGTTTAGCTTTTTAGAGTACCGTCGATAATGCTTAAAAAATACTCATTTAAAAAACCTTTGAAAAAAGTTTTTTTTTTAACACCAGTTTGTATTACAAATTTAAAGCAACCTTTATCTGGGATTGAGGAGCTTGGACCCTCTTTAGTCTATGATCGTTAAAAAATCTAAATTTTTTTATATTATTTTTTTCTTTTTAATAAAATTTAAAAAAGTTTTAAGATTTAAGATTTGTTTTCAAGATTTTTAATGCTCCTAAAACACACTTTTTAAGTGCATGACGTTCCTGCCTCTGGTAATAGCCTACCATTGACTTATACTGACATATGTTAGTTCAGTGTCAAATCTCATAAGAAAACATCTTCTTGAAAAAGTCAGCAAACCATTGACGAAACGTCGGTTAAACATGTAATTAATTGTTTTTTATTTACATTCAAACGTTAGGCCTTATTACCTTATAAAAATATCATCAAAAGATCTTCTCAAAATGTTTCGACATATAAACAATAAATAAAGTAATTTAATTATTTTGGATTAAGATCATATAGAGTAAATATGATCGTTGAAAAATCTAAATTTTTTATATTATTTTTTTCTTTTGAATAAAATTTAAAAAAGTTTTAAGATTTTTTTTTCAAGATTTTTAATGCTCATAAAACACACTTTTTAAGTGCATGAAGTTCTTGCCTCTGGTAATGGCCTGCCATTGACTTATACTGACATATGTTAGTTCAGTGTCAAATCTTATAAGAAAACATCTTCTTAAAATGTTTCGTCATATAAACAATAAATAAAGTAATTTCAAAAAAGAGATTACCTAAAATACACCAAAAAAAATCAATTGAGTCACTGCAAACTTAAAATTGAAACATCTTTTTAATTTGACCAAAGGTAAACTCATAGAAATAATCTGTAAAAGCTGGAAAAAAAGCTACTAAAAATTAGTTAACAATGACCTTGCAGAAAAAAACTGCTAAAACTAGCAGATTTTTACTAAATATTATAGTAGTAATATAAGAACAGCAAAAATAAATCTGCTAACTTTGCAAAATATTAAGTTATATTTGAGCTTAATTTTAGGTAATTGAAAGTAGCAAAATAATTGCTAAAATCAGCAAATACCTCTTCTCTATATAGTAGACAAAAAAAAAATCTTAAAATACATGAAACTTTTAAAGTTTTTTTTAGTTTTTCTTTAATGCGAATAAAAGTCATGTAAAACATGTATCACTATAAATTGCCACTTTTCTGGGAGATAGGGTAAATTATTATTTTCTGAAATTTGTGTTAAGTTTTAGATAGAGGTATATATATATATATTTTTTTTTTTTGGATAATAGATATTAAGATTGATTAGATATAAGAATATTGTAAGACTGTCATAATTTTTTTTTAATAAATGAAATGAAAAAAAAAATTAATTGAAAAAATTCTGCCATTATGAAATCAGCAATCTACAATTTTTTAACAAAAATTTCTGTTGAGTTTAGCAAAATAAACTGTTGTTTGTATTCTCCTAAAATTGAAGTAAATATAGCAAATATTTTGTTAATATTACAGTTTTTGTTTGCTATTTTGAGTCTACAAATTATAAGTACAAGATTTTGTTTATTTTACAGAGTAAAATGCTATTTAAATTAACTAAAATTCACATCGAATATAACTAAAATTTTGTAAGGTTAGCAGATTTATTTTTGCTGTTCTTGTTTCATTAATATTTAGCAAAATAAATCTGCCAAAATTAGCAGTTTTTTTCTGCTGGGGTCATTTTTAACTAGTTTTTAATAGCTTTTTCTGCTATTTTTATAGGTTTGTTTCTATGAGTGTATTAAAACGGAGTATATCACTGGGTTCTACGAACCAAAGTTAAGTTAACATGTCCTCGGGTTATGGTTTGTCATTTCAAAAGTTGGAATTTTACTCTTACTTCCAGTGTACAAATTTATATTTAATGTAATTCTATGTTTCCACTATATGTGTTCTGGGCAAAACTTGTTGTTTTTTAAAAAAAAAATACATGGGAAAACATATGTACTAAAAATGGCGTTTTGGTAGATAGCATGCGGAAATTAAGCCTGACTAGGAATATTTGCTAACTCATATTTGTTGCTTTCCGAGCCCACTATCCAGAAAAAAAGTATATCACAGCAATGCCAATCTAACAGTAGCAAATACTACTATAAGAGGAAAAAATGGCACAACTGTTAAATTTTTTTCAAAAAATGTGCGAAGTAGGTGTGATTAAATATTGACAAATTTTGGCACATTTTTAGTAGGGGAGAGTGTTGTACCTTGAAACGGTTGTACCTTGAAACGTTTAATATTTCACTAACTTTGCAACCTTTTAAAAAAAAAATTTCCTCTACATCGTGTATTATTTAAGTCAGTAATTGCTAAGTAAAATCATATTTGTAGCTTGAAAAGCAAAACGTAAAAAATTTATAGTGAAATAAAATTCCCGTTTATTAGGGTCACTACAGTTTACAAAGTAATTTTCGTATTTGGTTATTATTAGCGTAGCTTAGTCTGAAAGTTATGTTCTTTACTAAGTCGCCGATAGACTAAGTAACGTTTCTTTTAACACTGTTTTAGTTGAACTTTGAAACAACTTCTAATATTGTTTTTTTTTTGATCAGATTTGTTTTTTTTATTAACCTGAATAAAAGCACTACTTCTTCACTACTTTATGTATCGTTTCAAGGTACAAAGAACTTGTTTCAACGTACAATCAAAGTTGTACCTTGAAACAATTATACAAATTGTACAATTTTTTGGATTATTCATTTCTTAATGCAAGAGATCTATTTGCCCCAAAAAAATCATATTTTAATTTTAAGAAACCTGCTTTTTGCATTTACCAAAGAGATATAGATATTTTATTTTAATCATTTCAAGGTACAACACACTCCCCTATATTATCTGTTATTATAAATTTAACCATATCAATATATTTTTATAAAATTTTAAAATTTGGAAACTAGTTCTTATTTTTTAAATAAATTTAATTTTTAGAATTCTGCATATATATATTGACATAGAGCAGGGCTAGCAAAACCATTTGCCCGCTAGCGAATTTTTAGAGTCACGCGAGGCTTTGTTAAATATTTTCAATAAATCTTAATTTTATTAGGAAAACAATTTTGAAAATACTTTTATCAGAGTTTAAATATTTACTTTCGTCACTTTCTACAATTTTTAAATGAATAAAAAAAGTTTATAAAAACAAACTTTCTCTCTGAATTATGTCAAAAAACTATTACGAACTCAAAAGTATATATAATCATAACTATCCAGTAAAAACACACCTTACCAAAGGTTTAGGTTTAGACATATTACCCTTTATTTTCGCTTTGGGGAATTGGACCGGTTCTGCGTGTGCCACAGGATCGGTCCATTCGTGCCAGAGACCAGTCCTCTGCTAAACCCTACCCTATATAAACAACTGGCAACTTTAACATTGACTTGTCATATGAGGGGATCATTTGTCCTGCTTTAAACCACATAGTGGCATGCCACAGGACTAACCAAAGATGTACATACCACAAGACTGTAGCAAAAGGGTAATGTCGTATAAAATAAACGAAAACTAAATGGGTAAAATTCTTGTCAACTGGCTTTTTCTTGTTAATAAGCATTCTGGTTAAGTGGTATGTCCTCCGTTTACCAGTCACAGTATTGGTTAGTTTAGGACAATTGACACTGCTTCACCCACTTCAGTATTAAATTATACCAGTCCTGTGATAAGTCCTTCTTTAACCAGTCACTTTTAGGACAATTGACTCCTCATTCCCCATAGGGTTATAATTCCAACTTTTTCATATGAAATGTCCCAAAAGTAGTAAGTTATGCAATACTGAAAAATTGCCTTTCGTAAAAATCTAAACTAATGGTTACCCGATTAAAACAGTTCATATACCCAGACAGAAAATTACAATCGTCGCAGTGTTGGCAAAGTGTCGGCTACACACAAACAAATAAAAACTCATTCAATCACCAAAACAGCCGATTCAATTATTTTTATTGCAGAAATTTTGCCAACAAAAAAGGTACTCACTCAATAAAATATTGATAGCTCTTTTATTGAATTATTTTCAATTAAATTTGAATACACATTTGGTTATGATTTGTATTATATTTGAATACACATTTCATTAAAAAAGAATGGATTAAATTAAAAATTGCTCAATACTGTATACCTTTAAATTTCCTATCTATATAAATTTGATTGAAAATCAATTGATTGGATTTAAAAGTGAATGGGTATTGTCATACCAAATCTATTTTTTATAGCTTGAATTTTATAAAATTGATTTATAGTTTATAATTCTTATTTAGTTAATAAATTTATTTAGATTTACGTGAACAAATTGATCACAGAAATTAGTGACTATGCAAAATTTTTATTTTTTTTTTTTTATTTTTAAAATTTGTTTTCCATAAATTAGCCCTTTTGGTGAAATCAGTTTTTTTTTTTAATAATTTCTAATTTATTTTTAACACTTTTGTGTTTAAAAAATAGCTAAATATTATTAAACAAAATTAAGCTTAAAAATTACATTATGAATTTAATAATAATGTTTTTGAATAAAAAAATATTCAGATTTAAACTATTGAAATTAAATTATTTAACTAATAAAGCAAATGAGAGTTTATAAAAATATTTTTAAAATTAATTTAAAATATGTATTTATTACGTAAACATTTATAAAAAACAACTATGAAAAAACAAAAATGCTATGAATTAAAAACGTCACAGATGTGAGCAATTATTTAATTGATTCAATAAATTTTGAAATGGCAGCATTTAAAATTTTCAACAAATCAATTTAATTGAAAAAAATTGGGAATTAAAAATTAAAAAAAAAAAAAATTAAACAGCTCTTTTTAATTTTTGTGAGTCGATAAATTTGTTTGCTACACATCGGATAATAGGATATTATCCGCAGTTTTATCAGAGGTATTGTTTTTTTCAAAATATACGGTCCATTCCATGACGAAATGACAAAAGCCATGCAATGAGATATTTGTTTTTCGTTTATGTTCTGTTATGTACTCTAGAATGCTATATACATTTTTTAAACAGTTATTAAACATTTATAATAGTCGCGATTTCTTCGAGTGTCATAAGATGACACTCCTAAAAATTTTTTTTGCTACTTTAAATAAGAATTGTATATAACTATACCATTAATTGTAAAAAAATATTTCACTAACAAAGTGTCCACTTATGACCATCGATATTAAAAAAATTTGTTTAAAGTGTTTGTTATTCTAAACGAACTTTTGCTGAAAACTGTAATTGTGACTAGAGAAATCAACCGTTAACAAAAAATATCCCAGCAAAAACAGGGCTTCAACTCATTACCAGGCTATTTACTCGTAATATTAACTTTGTTTGCTATGTCCTACACTCAGGGAACTTCTACTTTAAAAATATGTAGTTGTTTGGGTTGTAATACAGTTTCATTATTTTTAATGTAAATGTAAGTCATTTGTAGAACAAATAAAATTTTTAACTAACCTTATAGTTCATTTAAAAAAAAACTCACATCAAATGACTGTTTTATGATTTTACATTAATTTTTTACAGTTGTTTTTTGTTATTTAAAAAAATAAAAAAAAATTTTTTGGTTTATTTTTTACTACCATGTGGTTCATTTTTACTACAATTGTTAGTCATTTTTTGAACATTAAAAAACAAATGACAATGTTAGTTGATTTTAATGAAATGTAAGTCGTACTTTTTTTAAATGAAATTTTATTTGTTTTTGACTACAATTGCTGTCGTCTTTACCAACATAATTTCCTAAGTGTAAAGGTAATGCGTAACTATTATTTTGCGTATTTTTACCAGTGAGAGGGTAATGGGTACCCAATATTTTGCCCCTTTTGTAAGCGAATAAATAATCTGGTAATTCGTTGAAACCATGTTTTTGCTGGGTTATTTTTAATTAAAGTATATTTTTTCTCATTACAAATACAGTTTTTAGCAAACATTTTAAATATTTTAAATATCGATGTTCATAAGTGGACACTTTGTAGAGACAACTTTTTTTATTTATGGTATATTTTAAGTAGCAAACAAAATTATTTTGGAGGCGTCATCTTATGACCATGGATTTTATTAATATATGTAAATTAATATAAAATTTTGATCTACGATAGCTATTTTTTGAGATAGGGTGCAAAGTTTAATTATTGACTGTTTGGTTAGAAACAAATAAAATTGGGAATAAAATCGCGATTAAGGAACATTTTTAAAAACTGTAAAAAAAAAAAATATGGATTTAGCATTCACGACGGAACACAAAAACAAAAAAAAAATATCTCATTGTATGGTTTTTGTCATTTCATCATGGAATATAGGATATATTTTATAAAAACCAAACCATTGTTTAAGCTGCAGTTAATACTTTATTATCTGATGTGTAGCAAACAAATTTATCGCCTCACAAATATTTATAAGAGGCTCTCAAATTTTTTTTTTCAAAATTTTGATTTTTATCGCGAAAAACATCACGATTATTCATATGTAAGTTAATATGAGAAAAATAATTGTTGTTTTATTTTGCATAATAATACTAAAACACTTTTAAGCGAAAACCCATTATATAAAAACAACAAAGTTATGAACCATTTTTAGTCCATAAAGGTAAAAGACAAAAGAATGATTTTATATAATTTTTTTTTAAATTGTTTGCTTGCTGGGCTTTTGAATTAAATAAAAAACTTTTAGGTGATAATAAATTTATCTAACCAATTTAGAACAAAAAAATCTTTAACCACTCAATTAATGTTTTTTAATAAAAATATTGTGAGTTTTTTAAAATTTGTTTTAACCAAAGCTTTTTACATACTTATTGCACTGAAACCCACCGGGTGGTTTCTTCATATTTTACACATATTTTAAATAAAAAAAATTATTACTCCAACATTTCATAATGGGGTAATGAAATATAAATGAAAAAAAACGAATAATAACCAACAACTATGGGAAGTACCGTGAACCCATTCCATTTTGCTTTAAATGTATATTATAACTTACTTGGCTTGGTTTTATTGCATATTTTTACTTATATCAATTAAATGCATTATTTTTATTGCATTTTTCTTAGTTTTTCGAAACGAAAATACTTTTAATTTTATTTCATATTTCTCCAAGCACTATCCACGGATTCAGCGTCTTTGAAGCTGAACTGGGAGATGCACTTAAAGTTAATTATTTTCATGTTTTTAAGTAATTATAATTTAATTTTAAAAACACAAAATTTTAATTATTTATATTAAAAAAAACGCAACATTATATCTTATATCTTTTTAAAGTTGTGCACGGATTTTTTTTTTGTTTATCCAAATTTGGATGACATCGAGTAGTCAAAAGTGAAATGAGAAAGTCTAAAAAATCTTAGCTGAGTTCTAAAAACTCAACTTAAGTCTAGTTAAAATAGAAAAAATACCACAGAGTTTTTATACGAGAACAAGATACATTTTTCGACAAATTCTTCATAGTAATTACTACACTCAGGGAACTTCTGCTTTAAATATTTGTAGTTGCTTGAGTTGTAATACAGTATCTTTACATTTAAGTGGAAAAGTAGTCATTTGTGGAAGAAATTTCTCTTTTGAATACGTTTGTAGTTCAATAAAAAAAAAAACAAACCACGTCAAATAACTGAACTATGAATTTGCATGTGTCATCAATTTTTAATCAATTTACGACAATTTTTAATCATAAATACGACGAAGAGTTTATAAAAAAGCAATTGTTTCATAGATTGTCATTATTTCATTATAATCTCTATTAAAATAATGTTAATCAAGCTAAGTTAGTTTTATTTGAGAGTTTACTAAAATTTTACTAAATTTTGGTAACTTTTACTAATTTTTTTAATACTTTTACTATACTAAAAAATTACAGTCACTTTTGTTAAAATTATCAAAAATAATCTGCTGACCTAATATTTAAAAAACAATTTGTAACAATTACAGATTATTCTGTAACTTTTGCAGATTTTTTATTTGCGTATAGCAATAAACCGGGTACAGATTCTCTAAGAAAAACTATATCGTTTTGAACAAAATGATACCTAAATTGCTAACGATTTGACGATGTTACTTATGAAAATATTAAACAAAACGATGGAAAATTTATTTTTTTTTTTACTAAAATTGGTAACATTATTAAAAATTTGTATGTAATAGGGTCGAAATTTAACGAAAATTGGACGTCAATCGTCGATCATCCTACAGAATGCGTAGCGTGTAAAAACAGTAGAAAAAGATATTCGATTTGAATTTTATTTAAGAGAAAAAAGCAATTTATTCTGCTAAAATGAGCAACAACTTTTTCTTCATATTTGCAAACAAAAATCCTCGTAACATCAATAAAATAAATTCTGTATTATTAGTAAATTTAGTTTTGCTAAAATCAACAGAAATTGTTGCAAAAAAATATAAAACTTTTTAGAACGTCGGATTTTTGTTCGTAAAAAAGAAATCTTAAAAAAACTTTGAAAATTTAAAATTTCTTGTGACTTGGTTTGTCTTCTAATATTTAGGAAATTTTTTGCTGAGTTTAGCAGATTTATTTTTTTAATTTCAATTATCTAAAATTTAGCTCAAATATAACTTAATTTTCATAGATACAAAAGTTTTATTTTTGCTTGTTATATCTTACTAACAACGTCAATTTGTTTGTAGTTTTAACAAAAATATTTACTAATTTCTATTAGTGCAGCAGAAAAATTTAGAGTAAAGTATTTTTTCAGACAAAAATAAACTTTGTTAACTAAATGCTCAATGTCTTTACTGGGTTGGTAATCAAGTGACCCACATTGCTACGTTAAAGAACCAATTTATATATTCTACTATTTATGACTACACTCTAATTAATTTCTGTTGAAATTTACCCAACTTATAGTAGGAAACTATACTCCTACTATAAGTTGGGTAAATTTACTCTATGTGTGTAAATGAAAAAAAAATACACATTACGTGTAAGTTGTTCAACAAAAAATATTTTATATATTTAAATATTTTTCCACAATTAGGCTGCACACACTTGGAAATTTTTGATACAATAGGAAGTTTTTTAATTTACTATTACAAATACTACATTAATACATTTTTTTTTTCATTAAAATTTTCAATAAATTAAATTTTTTACATTTTTTAAGCTTTTTTAATTTGTTTTAATTTGTTTTATTTTTTTTCGATATATAAATGCCAAAATATTTATTACTATTATAAGTTAGTATATTCACAAACTTTGAGCGTAAAAATTTTATTTAACAAAATAATACTACTTTTAGGCATAATGTGTTTAATTGTAAACACATAATTGGTAAAAATACTGTAAGTGTGTGTTCTTGTATATAAAAGTGTGCGCTAAATAGTTTTACGCATTTTGATGTATAAATTTACCGAATTTGCGTAATAATATATGAAATTTTACTCGTTTTGTAGTAGTAAATTTACAATCATTTTTTAGAGTGCATGCCACAACTTTTTGCTTTATTTTAAAAACAAAAATTGTATTGATTGACAATTTTCAATCTTTTACCTATTATAAGTCTACTATAATTGCGTTTTAAGATGTTGGAAATGAACAATTTAATTGTCATTTGTTGTCATTAATAGTGTAGTGTATTTATTTAGCTCTTAAACGTTAAATTCCTAAGTGAATTGAAATTTATACATTCATACACAAATGTTGCATACTTGAGAAATAAAAACCCAAAGGACCCCAAATAACAAACTCACACGATTTAGTAATCGGAGTAGTTAAAAAGAAGGTGAACAACAAACACATGTCGTATAATGACTAAAAAGGGATTTTGATTGTACATTTTTATTGTTTATTTTTTGCTTTTATTATTGTTGTTACTTAATAGCATTAGTGGCAGTTTAAATAGAAGTAGTATAGTGGCTAGTACGAGTAGTCCTGACAATAATGCCAGTAGTAGTCTGTGTTATTTTCTTTAACGATTTTAGTAGATATAGAGTAGTTTTTATATTAAGAAAACGTGTCCAAATACAATTTAAATATACACAAAAATTTGAATGTCTTAACAAGTGCGTATAATGTGATATTCAAGTTAATATTATTTCTTGGGTTGTATTTAGGCCTTAATAGACTTGAAGAGTTATAAAAACATTTATTCGTTATGGTATGTGCATATTTGTTAATAAATTGGATGAGATTTTAATGGCTCGTTATGAAAATAGTTATTGTTATATAGTTGCTTTAATATGGAGGTACGTAATCTTTTCACAACAACCCTGGAAAACCTTGATAATGGGTGCCTAAATACATTGTATTTAGGGTTTGGGAGCTCCCTGACTTTTACATTTCCCTTGATTTGTACTCAGAACATATTTATTTAAAACTTTTACAAAACGTATTAAAACTTCTGTTATTTTTATTATTATCAAAAAACAGTTTGTTAAGAGCTACTACCCCCCGTTATAAAATATATATTTAGGGTCTATATAGATCGATTACGCTATAAAAAACCAAAAAAGACATCCACTTTTTTATATAGATTTGACACGTTGAACATGAATCTGGCTACAAAAAAGGACTAAAAGACAAGGTGTTTAATAAAAACAAAAAAGTTAAAAGATCTCGAAAACTAACCGTGCGATTTTAAATTTTGCAATATTTATGATCAGCGTCCTAAACCCATGCGAAAATTATTTATTGCGATTTAAAATTTTGTAACATTTGTGATCAGCGTCCTAAACCCAAGCGAAAATAGTTTGTTCAGAGAGGGGTCCTTCCAAAAATTAAATTTGAGGAATAGTGTTATTCATGTCCAAAATTAAGATTGAAATCTAGTTAAATATTTTGACTTTTGAGGAAATAAAAATAAAATATAATTTAAATTTTCTAGCCTCTAAGACAGCGGTTCTCACCAACTTATGTTTCACGGACCCCTTGAGAGAATTCTATCGAACAAACAAAACTTGGGGTTTTATTTTAAAAATAAATAAATTACAAAAGCCAAAACAAGAAAAACTAATTTGTTATAATCGAGATTCGTTTTTACTGGAGTAAAAGTTATTAACAATTTTTGTATTGTACACAAAATATTAAATTTTTTTATAAACTTTTTTAAATATTGTGAAAGTTTTTTATTCGATTTCATAAATAAAACTAAAGTTTTTAACAATTCAAAGAAGTTTAACGAAAAATTACAAAATTTTGGGAAATTCGTATTAAAAATGGAAAATTAATTGAAAATGTTTTTATGGGACTGTTAAAAAAAGTTCATCTGAACCGCGGATCCATCTTAACCGAAAGTTAATCTTAAGCAAGTTCTTACTAAGAGATGTTACATTTAAATTGATACCAAAACTCGAGGACGTTCAAATTAGTTCGTCATCTCAACTGAGTTCATCTTAAACGAGTTTTACTGTACAAATACTTCTAGAAAGAATCATAAAACGTGTGAGAAAAATTTATATATTTTTTGAGACAATTAAAAAAAATTCAAGAAAGATTGAATATTTGATCCATAGATTTGTTTTACTGTTTTTTTTTAGCAGGGTTTGAATAAAAAATTGATTTTAGGTGAAAATGAATTTATCTAACAATGGGGTCAAAAATAAAATTTTTCAATTGAAGGGCTTATTGTAAAAACTTGATAAGCCACATTTATTGTTTTATGGATTTTCACTGTTTTCTAGACATCCGTTGATTAATATTTAATAGAAGTTTTGCTTAACACTTATTGTAAGTACCTAGAGTATAAACGTCCTACAAAAGTCTTATTTTTTGCATCTTTTTAAACTTTAAAAGGCAAAAACAAACTATAAATAAAATGTGGCATATCAAGTTTTTACAATAATCCCTTCAATTCAATAAATTTTTTTTAAATTAAAAATTATTTATAAATAAAAAAAAAAAATTATTTTGTCGGAAGGATTCGTGGACCCCCTGGAATACTCTTACGGACCTCTTGGGGTCCGCGGACCCCCACTTGGAAACCGTTAACCTAAGTTGATCACTCCATTTTTGAAAATATTAAAAAAAAATTTAAAAACTTATTGGTCTAATAAAAGAAAGTTCAAAATAAAAAATCAACTTTAAAATATATAAAATAAATAAGGCAGTGGAAAAAAATAATATTACAAATTTCATATGCAAAGACTTAAAAGTTTTGTAACCCTTTTTTATAATTCGGACTGCATAATTTCTCCAAAGTATGTATTTTGCTACAATAACACAAAATAGGTCATGATTCCTATGGCAGAAAGTTGTATTTCGTTCAAATCATAAAAACAAGTGGTTTGTTTTCGTTAAAAAATATTAATACCCCAATGGGGCTATTCTAGTAAACTTGTAATCTATAACAATATTTTCAGAGGTCTTAGAAGCACTGTATAAAGCTCATGTTTTATAAAGATTTTATTGTCCCCAAAATGTTGTTTTTTTTTTTGGTAGAGCTATTGTGTCCACAATTGCTGTATCCTTACAGACATAGGTTTGAAACCTACTAAGGTTGTGGGAATTTTTTTATTTTTTTTTTAATTTTTACAACAATATTCTTTTTTATTATTATTAATATTTAATAGTAATTATTAAAAAAAAAGTACACGAATTAAAAAAATTTTTAAAATTTTTTTTACTAAAGGGTCCGTCATCTAACGTTTTTTTCAATTAGTGCTTATTTCGTGAATGGTAACACTTAGCTCATGTCTGATTTGACAGATAATTAGTTTTATCCTTCCGCTGAAAGAATATGTTTGTGTATACGCTTGAACAATGCTGGGAAATACTGCGACATTACTTTGAAAATCATGGTAATGTTGCGAAAATTGCGTACGGATTTTATAAGAAGAGAAGCACCGTCAGCTCCGTATGTTCGTTATCTTGTGAAAAAAGTGAAAGAAACTGGCATCCTCATCGATAAACCAAAGCGTGAAAAGCCAAAAACAGTGCGTGCACCCGAGAATATAGCTGCTGTGGCAGAAAGTGTGCGTGAAGCGCCATCAACATCAATTCACCGTCGTTCTCAACAATTGAACATTTCGGAGACATCATTGAGACGAATTTTGCATAACGCCTTGGTATGACGCCATTTGACGCCGTTGGACTATTATTTGTGGGGTGCCGTCAAAGATAAGTGTTACGCCAACAAGCCAGAGACAATTGACGCTTTAAAGGACAATATTCGTGAAGCCATTGGTGAAATACAGCTACACACAATCGATAATGTGCTTAAAAATTGCACCGATCGTGTAGGCTACTGCATGGCCAGCCGATGCAGCCATTTGAATGAAATTATTTTCCATTATTAACCGGAAGGATTGTACTTTCAAATAAAAAAAGAAATTTGAGAAAATATTCGGTAGTTTTTTTTATAGCATTTTCAAAAAAAAAAGTTATTTGGCGGGTCCTTTATTTCATTAATTGAATTCTTAACTGCAAAAAAATTTAAATCTAAAACATATTAAAATTATAATTATTTTGGCATTCCAATATTAATTGCAAAATATTTACAAATTTATTCATATTTCAAATTGCTAAATTTGAATGTGATAATTACTTTTTTTTTTTTACAAAACATAATTGAGGAGCATCTTTTCAAAACATGATTATTCCACCAAGAAAAAAAAAAATTTAAATGCATGATTTCATCAAAATGACATTACCCATTTCAAATATACATTTTCGGAACAAAATATGATTAATCCAGAAGTTTATTAGTAGTAGTAGTAGTAGTATTATTCTTTATTTCGTAAATTTAAGCAATATACATAAATAGTTGAATAAAAATAGAAAATAGAATAAGTATGACTTTGACCTGAGGTCGTCAGTCCATTTAAAATATTAATAAATAAAATATACATATTTGATTTTTCCTCGTTAAAAGTTAAATTGATCCAATAAGAATTTTCTATAATAAATACATGTTTTAATATACTTTGCTAAGGATTTCCATTTAACAGTTAGTCCATTTAGGATATTAATGATTTCAAATTCTTGAAGTAAAACCTTATTGAAATAAATCAGTCTAAACTCTTTCAATGCTCCACATCGACCAAGAAAGTGCTGAATTGTTTCTTTTTCATTTAAATTGCAAAGTGAGCATAAATTTGGTGCATTTGCTTGAAACCTGTTGCCGTTTAGTGCTATTAAATCACTTCTAGCCTTAAAAATCCACATGATGTCCTCGTGGTTGTTGCATTCCACCAAATACTTCTGGCCCACAAAGGTGTCTAATTTATTATAAATACGGGATGTTTGTGCTACTTTAGTTTTTAGGTGGTCTAAATATTTTGATTTTAACGCCTGTAATACGACAATTTTATTTAAATCCCATTGCCTTTTATTGCAATTTTGGTCAGACCATGTTAAACCAAATTCATAACCTAATTTATTTAACTCATTAACCCAATATATCTGTCGCTGAAGTAGTTTCTTTGTTAATTGGTGTGGCAATCTTTCCTCTGTGTACTCAAAAAGTGTTTTGGTTACATATCTTAAATGCAAATCCAATGTAAAAAGGTGGCCATTTTCAAATCCCGTTTCCAGCATTAGAGTGTAGGTTGGAGTAAAGCTTGGTAGTCTCAAAATCTTTTTTACAAAATAAATTGACAGTTTATCTACTTCTTCAAAATATGAAAAACCCCATACTTGAGCTCCATATGTCTGAACTGCTCTACACACCGCTAGAAACAGTTTCCATTTGGTTTGAAGTGATACATTGCGTTTTCGAAGAAAGTTGTTCCAGGTTACATTTATACTACTCTTTGCTGACATATTTCTCGCTTCAACGTGTTTTCTAAATACCATTTTCGGTGTCAATATCACTCCCAAGTAGCAATATTCTGATGTTATTGTTATATAGTTTCCATTTAAAATCCACTTTTCATTGCTAGCAATTTTACCTCCTTTTCTAAAAACCATTATCTGAGATTTGGTTAGATTTACTTCAACATTCCATGTTTTACAATAGTCTTCTAGCTTATGTATCATTTGTTGTAACACGTTAGTTTCATCAGCTAAAATCACTATGTCGTCAGCATACATCAAAAGGCGTACATTGAGTCCTCCAACATTCGTGCCACCACCCAGAAAATCATGTAAATCGTTGAGATAGAACGCAAATAATAAAGGAGACAATAAACACCCTTGCTTAACTCCAGTCGATGTTGAAAAATCGTCAGATATATCACTGCCTGTCCAAACTGCAAACTTTGTGTTTTCGTAAATTTTCTGTATAAATCTGACTACCTTAGATGATACACCCATTCCATGAAGTTTATAAATTAAAGCTTTACGTGACACTTTGTCAAAGGCAGCCTTAAAATCTACAAAGAATGCATACGTTTTCTTTTTCTCACTGAAATTCAGGTGAACTATGCTTGACAAACTGTAGATATTGTCCGAGGTAGAGTAATTCTTACGGAAGCCAGCTTGGTACTCATTTAATTTTCTGTATTTGTCAGACCATTTTGACAATCTCTCCGTTATAGCACCCATCATAATCTTCGCTAAACAATTCATGAATGATATGCCGCGGTAGTTATTTGGGATTGAATTATCGCCTTTCTTAAGGATTGGAAATATTATACCTTTAACAAAAATATTATCAATGTCACCACCATCAAACAGTACATTACATGCTTTGACCACTTCGTTTAACAATTCATCTGGCGCATTTTTAAAGAACTCATACGGTATGCGGTCTTCTCCAGGAGCTTTATTCAGTTTCGTCTTTTCTAAAACAAGCTTGATTTCCATTAAAGTTATGGTTTGATCCAAATCTTCATCAACAAAAAATGGGGGGGCATAGTGTATGTCTGATGAGGTTTGTTGTGGGTTCAGAAGCTGTTCGAAATAGTATTTTAATTCAGTAGCTAATATTGGAATTGTTGTTGACATATCTTCATTTCTTATTTCTCTTGCCACTTTCCACCAATCTTTACTATCTTTTATCATTTCTATTTTAACTTCTAGTTGTTGATAATATTGGTACTTAGCTTCATTACATATTTCTTTATAACGTCGATTTGCTTTTAAATATTTATCTTTATTTTCAGCATTATTATCTTCTCTATACTTTTGTAACTTTGCAAATGACTTTTTTCTAGCATTATAACATTTAATATTAAACCACTTTTGGTCTTTAGGGAACTTAAAACTTTCAAACTTTATAGATTGGTAAACTTGTTTAATAATGCTTATAATATCGCTAAATTCCAAAGTTTCCTTTTGTTGTTTTTCAGTTAACAATATTTCTCTAATTTTATTCTGATATTCAAATAATTTATCATCTCTCCATTTGAGTTTTGGAAGAAGTGTTGTGTCACTGTCGCTGCATGTTCCAAGTTTTGTTTGTAACGATAAAACTATTGGGAAGTGGTCGGACCACATCTGATTTCCAACTTCAAATTTTTCGACATAAGCAAGAAGATCTTCAGAAACAGCACACAAATCAATAACTGATGCACCATTTCCACCGACAAATGTAAGTTCGCCGTCCTCCTCACCCCTTGTCATTCCATTTGTAACTACCAGACCATATTCATAGCAAAACTGTATAAACTGTTTTCCATTTGGTGTTTGAACACTATCTTTTGATTTTCTTTCTGCCATTCCTGACAGGAATGTTGACTTAAATATATCTTCGAGCAATTTTTGCATATAACCTATTCTAACGTTTAAGTCACCAATTACTATTGGATGTATTAAGTCGTATTCTTTAAGGAGTGAGTCTATTAAATTAAAATCTTCTTTCCAATTGGAGCCTCTCATATATAAGGGAATAATGTTAAACTGTACGCCATTGGCATTAATCGTAACGAAATCTATTCCCAGCTTGTTTTCAAAATAATACTGCAAACCTTTATTGCGTAATTGTTTTTTTACACCAATTAGACTACCACCAATGCTTCTTCCATATCGACTATTTCTTGTTGCAGGTTTCCATAACAAATCAAATCCACCAAAGAATTTATTGAATTTTATAGTATTTTCTAAACAAACATGAGTTTCAAGCAATGCAAAGATATCAAAGTTAGAAATATATTTAAAGAAATCAGCAAATAATATCTTATTTTCTAGACCATGTATATTGTATGACAAAATTTTTAGACTGTAATTTATATTTTCTAAGGTTTCACTTTTACATATATTGCCCTTTTTTAGTTTTTTTGATTTAATTTTTCTAACAATACATTATAACTAAGGCTTACTGTATTGATTTTTTCCCCATACAAGTTTCTAAGGACTGTTTCAGCTCCCTCCTTTCCACTTATCAACTCTCGGTTATTATTCCACGAGATCCACTTGGTACCAACTTTGATTGAATCGTTCTTTACAAAGACTTTATGAGTTTTATCCACAGTTTATTAAAAATAAATAGAAAATACTGTGTAATTTTTTTTAGTTTTATTTATTTAAAGATGCACCTAAGGTTATTTTAATTCAACGTAAGATGTCTGATACCTAATTAGTTTCAACAAAAACAAGAACAAAAACACCATGTATTGAATAAAACTAGTTTTAATCACAACAATACTCGACCTGACGATAGCTCAGAGGGCTAAAGCGCTCTGTCTAACGTGTAGTGCGAGTGCATATGGCATTAGAAATCAGTTTATCTGTACCACGGTCAGTGATTGCACAGAAAATTTCATATAGACGCAATCCAACAAATAAAAAACATAACAAATATTACATTATTCACAAAAAAAAAAAAAAAAAAAAAATCAAAAAAAACAGGGTCACTGACGAAGGTTCAATACCAGAAACTGCGCAGTCTGATTCAGAAAAAATTTTAAATTTGCAATGTAGTTATGATTTTTAGAAAATACACTCATCTTCTCTACCACGCCTTTCACAATTAAATTAAATAAAATTGCATATTAATTATAGTATTAATTGCAATTGTCTGAAAAAGACATTAAAATTCAAACTAAAACAAGATTAATCCGCAGTGGTTTGAATCAAAACATGATTATTCCAATCAGCCGCGTCAAAACAAGATTATTCCATTTCAAATCTTGCATTTATACCAAACATATTACTGCTAAATTTTTGAATCCTGTACAAAGCAATGACTAATCTTGTAGTCTATAATAATGCAAGAAAATTTCGGGTTAAATACATAGGGGCATACCTAAAAAACTATTTTCTCAATTTGTGCGAAAACACAAAAAGTGGAATAGTCATGTTTTGAAAAGATGCTCCTCAATTATAAAGTTCCAGTTATTACATTAAATTAAAGCAACTTAACAAACATAATTTTTGGCGTCGCAAAATACGTTTTAGTAAAAAAAATTTATAATATATTGTGTTAAAAATTTTATTTAAATGTAGTTTATTGCACAATTAATTAATTAAAATTTTATTGCAATCTTTGTTGGAATACAAAAATAACAATCATTTCAATTTGTTTCAGATGTAAATGATATTGCAATTTAAAATTTAATTGCGGAAATATAAAAAAATTAACATTTTGTATAATTTGGCAATGCAATACATTATCCATATAATTTTTGAAATTAATTTGCTTAGTTTTAATGTCAAATATTCAATTAAATTAAAATTTTTTGTCGTGTGCTATGTTGAATATAACAAATATTGTTACAAAAATAAAAAATAAAAAAATGGTCACAACCTTTGTGGGTCTTGAACATCGGTCTGCAGAATTACAAAATATTTGTACCCAACAGCTCTACCAATTGAGCTACTGAAGCACTGAAGATTTTTTGTTTAAATTTGTTAACATTTGTATAAAAATTTGTAATGGACAATGTAAAATCAAAATTCTTTATAAAAATTTCTGAATTTTTAAAACTTTGATTGATCGTTTTCCAAACAATACTGATTAAAACTAACACTACTGAATACAACAAATAGTTATGATCGGCGGACTCAACTGTTCTAAAAACTTGTAATTAGTACTTGAAACTACCGATATATAGTAAGAAAAGATTTTCAATATTCGCTAATTAATAAAATGCCAACAAAAAACTTTATTTTATTTTTTTTTAAATAAATGGAAACATCTAAATCACAACCGCAAACTCTTATGGAATTTAAAAACATACCATAAGGTATTCAAATTAACCTATGAATACTTCGTTTATGCTCTCATGATCAATCTATTCTGGATCCCAGCACGGGGATTATCTGCGAGAATCAAGGATTTGCTCCATTAAAATATGTCCTTGGAGCTTTCAGATTTTAAAGATCGATTGTTTCCATTAAAAATTTGTAATTTTTTTATTTGTTATTTTTTAACATACATATTTCTGTTTATTTTTTTTTTTATCATGTACCTTTATTTATATATATGAAAATTAAAAACCATATATAAATTGGAAACAGTGTTTTATTTAAGACAAAATAATCATATAAAAAATTTGGTTACATGTGGTAAAGGTAACTGAAAATATCGGTAGATTTAACCGAATAATACATGTAACTACATAAATTTAGTTGGCGATAAATTCGGTTATCACAACGAACATGTTCTCTGTGTGCGGCATTTCAGTTAAATCGGTAAGAATATTTTGAATGTATTTTGTATTGTATTTTATATATTTCGGTAACGGTATATTATTTGTATTGCTGTCATCCCTCTTATTAACATATTCTTACGTTTATATTTCGTTGGAAAGCCTTTTTGAAATTCAAGTTATAAAATGAGATTTATGGTATATACACACAGAATATAAATTAGTCGGAAATCGGTTGAAAATATTAAAAATCTTTTGCCTTACAACAAATTTCGTACCGATTACTTAATATTTGTAATTAAAACAGTAACGCCCGTATTCATAAAAAATCTTAATTCAGATTTCAAATACATTTAATTAAAACACATTTTAAGCTTTACATTTTTTGAAATGCTGTTTAATAAATTTATGAATATGGGGGTTAATATGTACCTATAATAAATAGTTTTGCCATACAACCAAATTAATACTGTAAAACTTCAGTAATTAGTTAAACCAAACAATACTTAATTAATTGTGCAAATTATCGGTAGACTGAACCATTAAAAACATTAAAATTGGTATTTGAAACTACCAATGTGTATTAACAAAGATTTTCAATATTCAATGATTCATTAAATGTCAATAATTTTTTTTTTTTTAACAAAACAAAAAAAAAAAAAATATAGAAAAATCTTAATCAACAAGGCAAAATGCTGAAAAAATCGAGAACAAGGATGGATTGTAAGGGTTTAGGTAAGTGCAAATATAAAAATAATTAAAATACCAACTTTCTAACAAAAGTGATTCGTATATTTTATTTAGTTTAACGAATATCTAAAGGAAACTCATACGGAATTAAATATCGTACAATAAGGCATTTGAATAAATCCATAAATAATTCATTAATATTTCCATTCCTACTCTGGAAGTAAGACTCTCACCCTTAAAATGTGTCCTTGGATCTTGCAGAATTTCAAGATTAAAAAATTTGATGTTTTTGATGGCTTACTTGGTAATTTTTAATATGTTTGTTAATTTTTTTTTATCATGTACATTAGGGTGGTCCTTATTTTTCAACTTGCGATTTTTGGGGCTGCCCCCCTCTTAAAATATTTGTTTGGGTACAAAAATTCACCATGCAAAAAAATTAGAGTTCTAGCATAACGGGAAGATGTCCCGCATCGCACTTGAAAATCGGGCGCCTTGGAAAAATGGGCATAACTTAACTGGGCATTTTTCTTCAAAATTAAAAAAATATAAAATAATTTTTGTGTTGGGTTTAATCATAACTACTCAGATAAAAAATATTATTTTCCCAGAAAATCGCTGACTTACCCTAACTTTGTGTCAAAAAAATTAATAAATATTTTGGGGGTACCTCAAAGTGACTTTTTAGCATTTTTGAAAATTTTATTCAACAAAAATCAAAAACCTGGTGTTTGCTGTCAAGTATTTTATTAAACACATCTTAAGTATTAAATAAGCCAAGTATTACGGATATCCGTTTTCAAAAATTTTTGTTAGATCATTTTGATTCTGGCGGATTTCAACGTTTTTTTTTTAATTTGTATAGACTTTTTTTTTAACAAGATTTTTGTAATATTTCATCAATGTTATTGTGTATGTTATTTTATATAATTGTAATAACTTTATTATAAAGTATTTAATTTTTGTGTTCATAGTTAACCTGTGTTTTCATGAAGTCACAATTGACCCTCGTATTTTAAATAGTCAAAAATCACAAAGATGACAAAATAAATTTTTGTTTATGTTTCTAATTGTAATTTGTTTACATTTTAAAATTAATTAAAATTAATTATTTAGTATAAATTCAGATACTTGTATTCATATAAAAATTGATTGTTTTGTACATATTCAGGAGTATTTTCGGAAAACGTATTTTTAATTTAATAGTGTAAATTTTTTTCCCTCAAAATGTTTATTATGGAAAAGTTTTAAGTTCTAATTTTTACTAAATTGACCTACTCGAAGACTAGAAACGGTTAACGAAATTTTTTTAGAATAAATATAAATTGAATTATTCCTTTCTTTATTTTATTTATAAATTTTGCCACAAAGCTGCATTTTTCTTACGTGGGTCATATTTGACCCCAGGTTAACATGGGTTAACTATCAAAAGAAAATATAGTATTTTAAAATAAAGTTATTACAATCATATAAAAAGGCATATACAACAATATTGATAAAATATTATTAAAACCTTGTTTTAAAGTAAAAATGTATAAAAATAAAAAAAAAACCTTGAAATCCCCGAGAATCAAAATGCCCTAAAAAAAAAAATTGCCAACGGATATCAGTAATACCTGGCTTATTTAATACTTGAGATGTGCTTAATGAAATACTTGACAGCAAACTCTAGGTTTTTGATTTTTGTTGAATAAAATTTTCAAAAATGCAAAAAAGTCACTTTGAGGTACCCCCAAAATATTTATTAATTTTTTTGACACAAAGTTAGGGTAAGTTAGCGATTTTCTGGGAAAGTAATATTTTTTATCTGAGTAGTTATGATTAAACCCAACACAAAAATTATTTTATATTTTTTTAATTTTGAAGAAAAAAAATTTGTAATTTTTTTTTTAAATTATGCCCATTTTTCCAAGAGGCCCGATTTTCAAGGGCGATGCGGGACATCTTCCCGTTATGCTAAAACTCTAATTTTTTGCGTGGTGAATTTTTGTACCCAAACAAATATTTTAAGAGGGGGTACAGTCAAAATTTCGTTTTTATTTTTCGCCCATACAACGAAAGACCACCCTAATGTACATACTTACTTTTGTTTTTATATATAAAAATTGAAAAACCATAAAAAATTGGAAACAGTGTTTTATTTAATACGAAAGTAATCGTATAAAAAATTCGGTCGAATGTACTGAATCAAAGAGTAAATATACAAATAGAGAAGCTACCGTACACAGCGTTTTTTATGCTTACCAGCTGAACACGGGCGAGTAAATAAAAACATGTTTTTTACACTAAAAACTAATTGCAATATGTTGATTAAAACTTGTTGCTAAAACCATTCACTTTCATTATGCTTATATTTATGTATTTTCTATTAAAATTTAATATAATTAAATTTTATCTTACTTATTTTCGTAAAAATTTAAAAAAAAAAATTTGTTCAATTATTATTCAAAAACATGATAAAAATTAATTAAAACAAAAGTTTGTTAAAATTATTATTTAAAAATAAATAAAAATTATGTTTTTTCGACCTATAATTCTGTTATGAACTTGAATAAATTTTCGTTTTCATAATTAATTTAAACTTTTAAAATTCTGCAACATGTTTTCATTTGCTCTGTGCGAGTTCACGAAAATAAATAAAAATAGGGCATATTGAGAGAGACTGAGGTGGACAGAGCCCCACTGACTGAAAATGCTGTTCTAATATGGTAGATGTAACTGTATACGTCAGTAGCTGTAATCGAATAATGTGATACTTAGTACGTGTAACTACCAAAATTCGGTTGGCGACAAATTCGGTGGCCGCAACGATTCTGTTCTTTGTGTGTAGCTACATATAAAGAAACAAAAAAAAAAAATTTTGGAAAAAACACGCTATTTTCACAAAAGTTTATTTGTTTTATTGTAGCATGTCTCAAAACTAAGATATTTTTATACAAAATATTTTTGCATGTTTGATATAATTTTTATTAAAAATAAAAATTATGTTTTTTTCGACCTTTAATTGTGCAATGAAAATGAAAATTATTCAAGATCGAGGCCATACTCTATATTTCTTTATTAGGATATTGTCCTAACAATACTCTGTAGATTATTTGTATTTGTACTCTGTAGATTATTTGTTAGGACAATATCCTAATAAAGAAATATAGAGTATGGGCTCGAACTTGAATAATTTTCATTTTCATTGCAAAATATTTTTGTTTAATTCCTTCTGCTCCTTTTTAGTTAAAGTGTATATTATTAAAAACTATCAAAAATTTAATTGATGTATAACATTGCTCTATTATTGGCCAACAACATAACACAGTGTACCGCCAAATTAACGTGTTATGGTCGGACTCTACTTACAAAGCCTTAAATTTTGTCTGCAGATATTGTCTTGGAAAGCTCTGCAAGCTTTTGAATTCATTAAGAGTTTTTTTTATTAAATATCATGTTAGTTTTATGGTCAATGTCAGCACATTTTACATTTTTTTTTTTTAAATTTAGTTTTAATAAATAACATTGCTTTTATTGATTTTGTTAAACTGAGCTGTTGTTGTTAAATGCATATGCAGTGAAACCTCCTAATACGGGAGAGCGTCACATTTTTATATTATAGGAAGGTGTCCACTATTGTAATGTAATTAAATACGCACTTGTTGCTTAAACCGTTTTTCTCAAATATCCCAACATTAATGAAAGACGAATATATTTTTAAAATAAATATTGTCACATGGTACATATTGCCCTTACCAAGGGATGGGTAGGGTTTGTTTGCTTTCTATATAAAAATAATATGTATGCAATTTGGTTCCAATCGGATAAAGAAAAGTCGTGTCGAAATAGTTTTTATTCTAGATGATAAATTAATTAAAAAATTATGTTTCCAAAATGTTTCCAAAAATGTATAAAAATCCAAAATCTGTTAAGAACTTGCCCAGTAATACAAAATGCCCCAGACCAAGTGCAACAAATGCCACTTGACCATGCAACTCTAGCACATAACTTAAACGTTTTTGAAATTGAGTTCTAAAAAAATATTTTTTTATGTACTAGACTCATCAATTTTTAGATATGGAATATGTTTTTTTTTTTGTTTACAATGCCTGAAAAAATCCGAATACTTTTCCTAAGATAATTACCAGGCTGACAACTGGAACAACCAAAATGGACTGTATTAAAATAAAGGAGAGAAGGACACATACAATGTTTCTTCGGCGAAAAAAACGAAAACACAATATGACATTGGTTTTTACAATAAGAAAAGTGTACAAATAATACTTTCCATTATTTTTCGAAATTTTTCTTTTCAATGACCGAGAATTTTATTAATATAACAAAGAGGTGAGAATTTATACTTTAGTAAGACTTTACTCCACAGAAACTTTAGAACGATTAAAAAGTTTTTATAATGTCCTCCGAGCTTACTCTATCCTATTAGCCCCAAATTTCATGTATGAACAACCACTTATTTTGCATAAGTCCATTTTCCAAAAAATTAAAAAATATTCACTGCAAAAATGAAAAAATCGCTGAAAATTTAACAGAATTCTTAAATTGTAAATTATTTATAAAACACGAATTTCCTCCCCATAAAAGTATTACCTGCAGACTTGGGCGACGTCAATTACATTTCAAAATCATTCACTTGTGAAATTTTTCTACATCATTTAAAATTTTAGACCTACGCTCACACTTGTGGGCTTTAAGGCTTCCTTGGAAAATTTACAATTTTTTCAATACCAGACATGGGACATAATACCAATATCTGTGTATTTAATTACAGGCCAATTACTTTTTTATGTTCAATTACATGTAATTGGATGTAATTGAGTAATTGTCCTGTAATTAAATATTTAGATGTTTTTAATCATCTCCATGTTGGATATTAAACATTTTACAAATTTTTCAAGGAAGCGATTAAGCTCAC
Source organism: Delia radicum (assembly GCA_021234595.1). Taxonomy (NCBI): domain Eukaryota; kingdom Metazoa; phylum Arthropoda; class Insecta; order Diptera; family Anthomyiidae; genus Delia; species Delia radicum. The sequence continues at coordinate 191,546,382 of CM037851.1, read as the reverse complement.
AAGTGTGAGCGTAGGTCTGATATGGAATGATATGGAATGATATGGAAAAATTTCTCAAGTGAACGATTGTGAAATGTAATTGGCGTCGCCCAAGTCTGATTACCTGGGCTTTATAAATATTGATCTAAAGATTCCAAATCTACTCTTCGAATTTTCCTACCACGTAACATTTTCGCAAAATTCGCAATTTCGTTATTTTTTTCAAAAGGCGATTTTTGAAACAAATTGGATAATTACAAGATTATGTGCTATGTGTGTAAACTAATCATGTGAAAAACCCCCTTTAAAATTTTGCAATAAAACTTAGAAATCTAGTTAGATTTTGTACAACAGTTTTCGAAAGGTTTTTATTTTAAAAGTTGTCTGATGAGTCTCTTCAATAGCGAAAAAGATATATTTTCGGAATAAATATGAATTTTTTACTTCTACTGTTTACCGTTTACTGTCTCAAAAATGTTCAAATGCGAATACCTTTATTTCTCATTAAAAAAAAAAAAGTAATCATACCACTTTTCCTCAAATCGCATTTTGGGTTTGCAGAACGCCCCCTAATATCCGTACATTTTTCTAAATAATTGTATGTGTAGGGTAGACTTGGGAGCATTTTTCACTTTTTTGTTTGAAGCACTGTCGTTAAACAAATTAATTTTTAAGAAAAACTCTTTTTATTCTTAAGATTTACTCGGTTAAGATTTTATTTGATTGTTTTAATTCTTATAATTATATCTATGGTATATATTAAATTTTTTATTGTTTTTTAGAGCTTATCTCAAATGGCGGGGTTAGGGAATAATTACAACCAGAAACTCGTAGCAAGAAAAATCTTCTCTGCTGTAATTTTTATTAAATAAATAAAATATAAAGGTTACTTTTGTAATAGAAAATAAATAAATTTTCTTTAATATTATTAAATATTGTATTTCTTTTCTTTCAGGTCATTAATAATTGCATAATTCAATCTGATGAAAATAAATAAATAAAAAAAAGCAATATTACATCAAACAGACAGATATGTGGCAGAAATGAATTAGAAAAATATAATAAACGTAGATAACAATGTAAGCCAAATTTAGGGTTACCGGTTGTATCCCAAATGAGACCAATGCGGAATGAAAGCAGAGTATCAGTAGATAAAAAAAAAAACCCAAAAAGTTTTAAAAATTTAGTTTGGACTTCATTTTAATGGCATTTTCAGATAAATTTTTAGTTTTTTTTACATACAGTTTGTCAAAGATTTGTTTTCAAAATATAAATATTTCAAAAAAGAATTAATAACACAGCAAGTTTATTTTGTTGAAATTCCTTTTTCATCTTATAAAGGGTGTTTTTATACACGTATAGAACTTTAAGTTGGCATGTTCAGTTTGGTTTGGCATTTCAACATGAACAACTCTTCCTAATTGTGGCAAATTTAATTTGAAAAATCATGTTTCTGTTCGAAATACGTATCGCGCACTAGGTCCATTTTACGGTTTTAGCGATGAAGCTTACTTTTGGTTAAATGTATACATCAATAAACAAAACTGCCGTATTTGGAGTGATGATAATCCTCAAGTGTATGTTGAGACACCGTTACATCCTGAAAAACTGTCTGTTCGGTGTGCTTTATGGGCTTGTGCAATCATTGGTCCGTACTTTTTTTTAAAACGATGCTGGTCAGAACGCTACAGTCAATGGTGACCGCTATAGAGCCATGTTTACTGACTTTTTCGTTAATCAATTGAACAACCATGATGTGCAGGAGCTGTGGTTTGAACAATACGGCGCAACATGTCACACAGCTCGTGCCACCATTGATTTATTGAAGGAAACGTTTGGTAACCGCATAGTTTCACGTTTCGAACCCGTGCATTGGCCTCCAAGATCGTGCGATTTAACACCGCTGGACTATTTTCTGTGGGGATATGTGAAGTCGCTAGTCTACGCAGATAAGCCCGAAACGATTGACCACTTGGAGGACAACATTCGCCGCGTTATTGCCAATATACAGCCTCAAATGTTGGAAAAAGTCATCAAAAATTGGACCTCTAGATTAGACTACGTCCGTGGTGGTTATATGCCAGAAGTCATATTTAAATTGTAATGCCAGAAGATTATCTTTGGAATAAAGTGAATTTCATGTTAATTTAAAATATTCATCTTTGTTTTATTCCATTTCAAAGTTATATACCTCTATAAAAACACACTTTAGTTAGCTAGAATATTTAAAGAAAAAACATGATTTTTGCAATATACTAGGAGAAACTGCGATAAAAGGCAATCATAATAACGTTATAATTGTCAATTAATTCTTTGCACAAGTGCGCCCCGTTAGGCTAGTTGGTAGCGTGCTGGCTTATCAGTGGGGGGGTCGTGGGTTCGATGCCCACCAGAGACACTGGTCTGTTTTCGCTACAAGTGCTCGGTTAGGGTAATATTATATAATTTGTAATTATATGATTATTAATTAATAAAATAAAATAAAAAATTCTTTGCACAATTTAAAAAACAACTTTTTAAATCAATAAAAACAGTTAAATGTGTTCAAAATATGCGGTGTTTTTTATGTTGCATACACCCATAAAACTGACTCGGTCTTAGCAACTGTATTTGTAGCCAATCGAATGGTTCGGTTCTAGCTATCGAATTTGGCAGTTATCACCCACTTTTTTTGATATAATCGAAATTCTATTGTCATGTCAGAATTTTTTTACTTCAATCGAATTATTGTTAACACAACAGAAAAATCGATAGCCCAACAAATATTTTATATAAAAAATTGCAGACTGTTTAAATTATCTAAAAGTAACATTTTCTTCAAAGTTGTTCGAAACTTTTTTGCTTTAAAAGTTTTAAATATTTTTAGTATGGTAAAGGTATTACAGGTTGAAAGTTGCATCTAAATGTGCTAAAATCAGCATATATTAAAGTTTTTTTTTATTCGATAAAAAGAATAGAATAGCATTAGTGAACATTTTTCTAAAACTACTAAAAATTGGTTTAAAAAATTGGTATATTTTTTTGCTAAGCATTGTGTAAGTAAGAATAGCAAAATAAAATTTGTTAAATTTACAAAAATTTTGTTGTATTTGAGCTAAATTTTAGTTAGTAAAAAGTAATTAGCAATAAACAATTTAGACAATAAAAAAAAAATTCTTTTGCGAATAAAAAGCAGAACTTCTGAAATCAGCAATTTCGGAAATATTTCTGGTGATTTTAGCAAAATATATTGTTATTTGCATCCAACAAAGTTGATGGTAAATATTGCAAAATTTTTTGGATATTACGGTTTTTGGTTGCTGGTTGTTGTGTACAAATATTTATCTAAAGCTTCTAAAATTCAACTCCGGTATAATTAATTTTTTTTTAATTTTTACTCTTTTGTTTTTCCTATCTCATTAATAATCATTAAAAAATGTGCCAATTTTATAAGGTTTTTCTGCAACGTTATTTTTAATAACTTTTTCTGTTATTTTTAAAAGTTTATAAAGCAGGAAAACAAATATAAATCATTCATAGAAAGCATCTTAGGGAACACATAGGCATTGCAGTTTTTTAAATATCTCTTGGAGGATTTTGGAGATTGATCTGAAAATTGAGGATTAAAAAAAATCAATATTTCATTGGGGAAAATTGCAAATTTGAATCTTCTTTTGATAATTATGTAAGCGTTTCACATGTATTTTTTATTTATTTATTTTTTATTAATTAATAATCATATAATTACAAATTATATACTATTACCCTAACCGAGCACTGGCTACTATGGCCTTCGGCGCGTTGTAGCGAAAACAGACCAGTGCCTCTGGAGGCAATCGAACCCACGACCCCCACACTGATAAGCCAGCACGCTACCAACTAGCCTACCGGGCGCCTGATTTTTTACATTTCTGTTTTTAAAACTAGTACCTCTTTTATGATTTTTTGATAATTTTAGTTCAAAAATTCTTTAACTTACAAAGTTTTTATTGCATATTTGAAAAATAAAAATGTCACAAAAATATGAAATTTTGACTTTGACCTCTTGCCAAATAAAAACAGTTTGTCACAATGTTACAATATTTTACTCACAACATACTCAATATTTCTAAATTTTGAATACATTACCATAAATTGCCCGCACTTGAAATTAACTTTTGGTCAAAATACGAAGATTCTTCCCCACTGTGCTCTCCCACAAATAAAGCTTTATACTTTTCTACTACTTTTTGTATAAACCCTATTGTTATTTTTTTATTGACGTCAATGGAACATTATCCCTTTACTGTATGAAACTCGGGATTTCAAAAAAAAAAAATTATATATATTGGTTGAAAATGTAAAAAAAATAATTATGCCTGTTGTATCGTTTTCATATGTTTTGATTTTAAAGCATTATTGAAAAAGTCGAATAGCTTTAAACCCGTGAAACTCTGAGACCAAAGTCTTCGAATTTAGAAAATTTTTTATTAATTGCTGCTCTAGTGTAAATCAAATAAAATTGTTGATCACATATGAATACTATAGCTTAATTTTTTTCTATAAAGAAAAAATGTTTTTAGGGAAATTTTAATATATTGTTTTGTAAATTTCAAATTTGAGAAAAATTGAAAAGCTTTAACCCGCGGCGTGCTGCGATCGAAATGTTTGTTATATTGCTTTAATATTGCCTGTTAAGACATATCATATAAGTGTTTGGTATTGTTGGAAAGAAAATTAACTGTTTACTCCCAGTAAAAAATGCTGCTTACATGCAAGCAGGTTTGTATGGGAGTAAGACGAAAAGAATATCTAACAAACCTGCTTACATATGAAATGATTTTTATATGGCAAATTCCCACTTGGAAGCATTACTTTTTGGCAAAATGATTGCGGATTTTAGCGCTTACAAAAAGCTGTGATTTCATGGTTTTTAGTAAAATCATATTTCATGTCTACATTATTACGATTAAAAGTAATAATACGAGTATGAATATATATAATTAATTCTACATAAAATTCTACAGGTATTAGTTTTTTGTTGTTAAAATTTTTAACATATAATATAATTATTTTATTTCTTTTTACCGCTCTACGTGCTAGCTCTTCAGAAACAGTTTAATGACTAATTATTTTTATTCCATACTCGAAAACACCAAACACAATCGGAAATCACTCGGTAAAAGTTTTACAATTCGTTTATAATCCACGATATGTAGCTTTCTACATTACAACCTGCATTCTTTGTAAGGGACAAGGGTGAGCTGATTACAACCTGCATCCTTGTAAGGGAAAACAGTAAGCTCAAAATTTTTGTTTGTTTATTTTTAAACGAAAATTATTCTTTTCTTTTGCTGCTTCTCAAGATTATGCAATGGTAAGCACTTACATCAGCGCATTTGTTTTATCCTGCTTCTAAAAACACGAAAAATGTTTACTGGGTTACCTTATTTTTAAAAGGAATTGCATTTACCAATCTTGGTAGAACAAAAACTTAGGCAATCCTATTAGGAAGGTAAAAATTTCGGTTTCTGTTTAAATATAAATTTTCACTATTCAGTAAAATATTTATTAATAGATATAATATAATGATTTTTTGGAGTTAAATAGACCTTTAAGTCAGCAATATGAAATTTGTGTCAGAATTTATGATTTGCTGTAAGCAATCCCACAATCCCGAAAAAAATGTTAATTTTCCCCATTCAATAAAATATTTATTATTAGACATAATCCAATGACTTTTTGGACTTAATTAGACCTTTCAGTCAACAATGTGAAATTTGTGTCCGTATTTAATATTTTCTGTAAGCAATCACACAATCCCAAAAATTAAAATAAAATCCAAAAAATTAGATTTTTTACATTTTTGCTTCTTTAAAGTATGTTTTATTTTTGTTACTAAAACGTATTTTATTTTTGGTTTATGGTTCTAAAAGTGTGCAACATTTCTTTAGCATTTTGTTAATACAAGGCACAATTGCGAAAATTGGAGTTTTTTTTACAATTTTGCCTACAATATACATAGCAATATGCCAAAATCGACTTTTTGCGAAAAAGAACTTTTTATTGTTGAAAATGGTTCTTTAGGATATCAGAAGCAACTTTTGTTCCGCGACTTTTTTATAATTTCGGATATTTAGGGTGGCCCTTAAAACTTGGATTTTTTGACTTGTTATGAATTTAACGCATTATTTATGTTAATAGCTACAAAATCAATGTTTTTATGTGTTGAATAGTTAGTTTGGGTAGTAATCTTCCATTTTTGGTTTTTGTTGGAATAATACACTGAAAAAAACAAAGTGGCAACAACAAAACTTGGAAGTAAGAAAATACTACTTCTAACATTTAGCGCGGCACAAATTGGGTTGAATATTATGGCTTGCCATGCAACACAGTTGTTAATGACATTAAAGTCTAAAATTCTGCCGTGGTGCTTGAAGATAACATTCCTACTTCAAAAGTTATAAGTGAATGAAGGTCAAAAAACCCCATTTTTTTCATTTTTTTCGCCTTTTTTTTTACATTTTCCTAATTTTCTTGTAAACGAAAAATACGATCGCCAAGCACCACGGCAGAATTTCAGATTTTAATGTCATTAACAACTGTGTTGCATGGCAAGCCATAATATTCAACCCAATTTGTGCCGCGCTAAATGTTAGAAGTAGTATTTTCTTACTTCCAAGTTTTGTTGTTACCACTTTGTTTTTTTCAGTGTATTATTCCAACAAAAACCAAAAATGGAAGATTACTACCCAAACTAACTATTCAACACATAAAAACATTGATTTTGTAGCTATTAATATAAATAATGCGTTAAATTCATAAAAAGTCAAAAAATCCAAGTTTTAAGGGCCACCCTAAATATCCGTTTTAGGACAAGTGAGGGGCATTCTAATAAGCAAGTAGGGTATCTGACTCTACCCACGAAACATATAAAATCATTCGGGATTAATAGCTTGAAAATGAAAAAGTTGTTTTTTTTGGCATATTGCTAAATATACAGTTTAAGCGAATTGCATAAAATCAAATTAAAAAAAAAAGAATTCCAGATCAATCCTTTATGATCGATTTAAAAAAAAGGCACTTATATTATAAATAAAATGTCAAAATCAGCAAAATTTAATATTGGATATTTAATTTGACTACTTTTTTAAAGCCAAAACATTTTGACCGCAGATTTTATAAAACATGTCAACAGAGTATATTATTACCTTTAAGATATATTTCGTTAATATGTCATAATTATTTAATTTTTTTAAAACAAAATTATTAAAAAAAATAAATTTCTATGATTTTGACGATCTACTAGGTAACTAAAATGAATTACTTTTTAAAATCGGCTATAAGTACTGGATCTGTAATTTAGTGGATAATTTTTAAAATTTTTAATTGTTTGAAATTCGTTTAAAAATTGTAAATTTGTTCCAAAAACTCAATTTTTTTTCCAATAATCAAGGTATCTTATATGTAATATTGATTAATTATTTCTTAATAAGTATACGCCGTGTGTTACTAAATATATTCTTAAAGTATACAACATTTTAAAAAACAAACGACATCGCATATCGTATGAGTGATTTTTATTACATATTAATAATAAGTATACGCAATGTATTACTTAACTCATTCATTATATGCTAACAATTAAATTTTCAACACAGTGCCTTTAACCGGCTATATTTATTTAATAAATAAAGATAATTAATTAATTTAAAAAACTTTAAATAACCCAACATTTTGGTTACAATTGTACATAAAAATAGTAGCCAATGTTACCAAGAATAGCCAAAAAATTATTAGAAAATTTCATGTTAGACCTTTTTCAATGGGACATTTTACCAAAATTATATGAAAATATTACAAAAAAAAAAATACTAATCTTTTATATTAATGATGTTTATAATGATGAGAAAATACAAATTTAATATGTCTAACATAATGCAGATTTTATCTACTCACAGGTCCGTCATATTACATTTCGCGTCACCGAAAATCATCACAGTATCAATGTAGCGTCGATTTTTTTTCCATCAAAAATTAAAAATTGAGCATATTTAACGTGGGGATGGGAGTAGACTTACCCAATAAATTAGGGGTATCTACAACAGCTTCCACTACCTAATTGGAGGGTGCGGTAAAGCTGATATTTGCCTTAAAAATGTGGTAAATTTAAAAGCGGCTGGGTAGAAAAGTATATATTCGGTGGCATGAGAGGGGGCGACCTAAGGGGTCACATGAGGATCGCGCGCATCTTAATAGATGACCCGATTTCTAAGGTTGCGAACAAAGTGTCACCGAAGTGGATCTTTGATAGATATTTTGATGTGTTGTTGTTTGACAGAGATATGTGGACCAATCAATCCTGGGAACCGGAAGATGGTTCTCAGTTGTGGTTCACTGATGGCTCTAAGCAGTCGAATGGGACAACGGGTGCGGGCGTCTTTGGACCAGGCTTCCAGCGTGCTTTACCTATGGAAAAATATCCGTCCATTTTTCAGGCGGAGATTTGGGCCATCTGTGTATGTGCAGTTGAATGCCTGCGAAGGGGAACGCTCAGATCTCGCATCTACATTCTTTCTGACAGTCAGGCTGCACTGAGGGCCTTAATGGCTTATAAGGTGTCGTATGGGTTGGTCATGGAATGCATTCAGACTCTCAATAGGTCTGGTAGGGGCAACCATATAACCTTGGGGTGGATTCCTGGTCATGAGGGGCATGAGGGCAACGAGAGGGCAGATTGTCTTGCCAACCGCGGGGCCCGAAGGCCCTTTATTGGTCCTGAACCATTCTGTGGAATACCTGCGGAGTATGTTAGGGAAAGGCTCAGGCCATGGAGAGAGTCTGAATTCTCTGGTTACTGGGAAAACTCTCCTGGTCAGCGCCAGGCTAAGAGATTGATCTCGTCTTCCAGTAGGGGGTCGAGGCGACTCTTGTCGCTTGAAAGGGGGGTTTGAGGACCCTGGCGTCGTATTTAACTGGACACTGTAATCTCAGATCGGCACAGGAAGGGTCAATCGGACACGGATATGTGCAGGTTTTGTGAGATGGTGTCTGCGAATGTCCCAGGCTTTGTAATAGGAGACTTAGGTTTCTAGGTGATCGCTTCATTTCGCCTTCCGACATCGCGAACATTTTGCCTAATAGGATAATTGGCTTTATAGGTAGCTTGAATCTGTAGGTAACTTTAGGCAGCACAAAAGACCTACCTACATTGGTCGCGGTGCATAGTGCCTTCTGATCTAATCTAATATAAAAATAAAAATTTTTTTTAACACAACTTGCTTTTGTAAAAATAAATTTTCGGAATAATATATACACTTTGTACGTTCAGAAAGAAAATCATTATCTGGGGGAAAAAAACTGTTGTCGCTTTTTGTGGAAAAGTCGCAAAAATAAAATTTTTTGTTTAATTTCTTCTTTAAACGAATGTAGTTTTTGTTAAATAACCAATTTTTTAAAAATGAAATTGTCCCGCTATTCGCAAAAACTTGGAACTGAATCGGATAAAATTTGGAATTCAAAATTTTCAAATGGGAATATCTCGGGAACTATTAGAGATAGCCCACATATCTAAGAATTGCTGTCGCCGGGGAGCTTGGAAGGTTAGAGATAAAAACTTAAGCTCGGCAGACGACCCTGTTGCCAATCGAATGTTTCGGTGCTGCAACCGAATTTCACTGTTTCTATAAGAGTCGTTTCGATTGCATATTGGCTAGAAATACGGTTGCTGCGACCGAGTCTGTTTATATTTGTACATTTAATTTTTGTTTCGCTTTGGGTTAAGTATATGATTTTTCTTAAATTTCTCACCATATGTCTACTTCTATAACAATCTAATTAATAATTAATCATGTGTATAAAATTTTCAAGCACAACAATTTTATTATCAAAATTTTCTATATTTCAGAAATACATATTTGTAGTTAATTTTTCTAGTGATCAATATCGACATAATAACTCTCAAATAAAAAGAATGAATTGCATATTTTTCTACTGAATAAATAAAGAAATTTACGATGATTTTTAAAAAATAAAAGAATAAAAGTAACTTTTTGTAAAAATTAAATATCTCAAATACTGTTGGTCTGTTTTAAATTTTTTTTAAAATATTCATGTTAATAAAAGTTAAAAAAAATTATGAATACATATTTCTATTAAAAAATTAAAGAAAAACTTTTGAATCTCGAAAACGGGTTAAAGTTTTCCGATTTATCTCAAGTTTTCACCACATGACTTTTAGACCTAGTGCTACAAAAAACTGCAACAATAAATTTTTACTTTACAAATGACACACCAAAAGCCCCAAATAAAAAACTTAATTTTAAGTCGTAAACTTCAGTGCTGTACTCGGTTTAAACAGGTTAGGTAAAAAAAAAAATATATTTAAATTTTATGTTGGCATTGACTAGAGCGATTTTTTTAGTGTATTTTAAATAAAAGACATTGAAATCTTTTTTAACATTTCTTTATTTAGTGTTTATATGTTGAAACTCAAAGCCAACAAAAATAGCTGGCCATGTGAGATGATGTTTTCTAATAAAATTTGATGATTCGAAATATATGACACTTAACTAAATAATGAAAACTTGTAATTGAAATATTTTTTGACTTTACCATTGGACTCTTCTCCTCAAAATTAAGTTTACGTGTCCCGGGATTGATGTGTTACTGTGTGATGTTCTTACTGAGCAATTTTAATATCTAAATGAACATCTGTGAGCACATTTATGTGAATCCTGATGGTATTTGAACAAGTATAATTTCATATATGAGCAATAAATAGTTCATAATTGTCCATAAATGCCGGAAAGGCCTTAATTTTTGAACAATAAGGTCAATTAATCATAGAATTTTCTTCCCAATAAAAAAAATATTGTCAAAAGTTAAAAATAACTTGAAATTGTCATTAGAAGTCAAAAGCTCAAAAATTTCAATTTATGTCATCGTCACAACGAAACTGTCCCTCCCCTGTTCGTTGTGCCCGTTATTTAAAATTTTCACTGTTATCATATTTTCGTATTAAAGTAGTTTAGTTTTTGTGTTGTTTACACTAAGGATCATTGAAGAAAATTATTATTTTCAAAGTTTATTCAATCGTATAAATTTAAAGGTGAAAAGTACATTCCACATGAACTACTTTTCTTACATTTATATGTATTCAACATTTATAATATACGTAATGTTCGCAAAATCTTTACGATTAGGTAATATCATCTCATAGTAATTTACAGTCATTGAATGTTTATGAAAGTTATTGTTGCAATAATACATACCCAGTAAAAAATTTTCGTGTTGTTAGAAGCAGGATACAGCAAATGCGCTGATGTAAGCGCTTACTATTAAATAATACTGAGAAGCAGCAAAAGACACAAAGAATTTTCGTATACAAATAAACAAAAAAAAATTGAGCTTACTGTTTTCCCTAACAAGGAAGCAGGTTGTAAGCAGCTTGCCCTAATCCCTTATAAGAATGCAGGTTGTAATGCAGAAAGTTTTATATCGTGGATTATAAACTATCATCGGAGAGCTAGTACGAGGAACGGTATTATATGTCAAAAATTTTAACAATAAAAAACTAATAGCTGTAGAATTTTATGTAAAATAAATTATGCATATTCATATTATTACTTTAAATCTTAATAATGTAGACATGAAATATGATTTTACTGAAAGCAATGAAATCACAGCATTTTATAAGCTCTAAAAACCGCCCATATTTTGTCCAAAAGTAATGCATCCAAGTGGAAATTCGCCATATAAATGGCTTACTCACTTACAAACCGACTTGCAGGTAAGTAGCGTTTTTTACTAGGTAGCTAAAACTTTAAATGTTATATATAAAACAAAAATATTGTAATCGAAATTAAAAAAAAAAGGAAAAGAAACTAAATAAATAGTAAGGGAATGCTCCGAATTGTGTCTTGTATTGTTATATGAATGTGTGAAAACTGTCAACTGTAATCGAGTTTAATTTCCGCTATCACTATTTCAAAAAAGTTTCGCCTTGAATGCACAGAATTTACTTGGTTTTATTGTGTCGTTTCAAAAAAGCGCAATATAAAGTGCAATTTTTCTTAAATATAAAAAAAGTGAATAACAGACAAGTTTTAAAGTCAAAGTCGGATTTTTGTAAACCATAAGAACAATTTTATAAAAACTAATTGATTCCAAAAACAAATATAATAAATAAAACAAAAATGTGAAAAATTAAATTTTCATAAAGCAAACCTTTGATATATTTTCATATTTTTTTGAATTTTTTTTTTAAGTTTTCGTCTTTTTTAAATGAGTTGCACATCATTTTAGCTGTGCTTGTCTATATTGTACATTTTTTCCACAAAAAATATCGTTTGTTTACCGCAATTTAAAAAGTTTGCAAAGTTTGGTAACGGATTGAGCAGTTTTAATCGATACCTTAAACTATTTAATAAACAAAATTAAAATAATTTTTAAATTAAATAAAACTTGTTGTCGATTTTACTTATTTTCAATAAATTTTATATGTTTTTAGAGAGTTTTTTAATTTAGGTCCACTTAAGGGTACATGTACCCAAATATCAACCTCCTGAGTTGTTTCGAAAAATTGTTATAAGGTTTTTTCAATTAGTTACCACAAGAAAATTATCTATAGCTGAAAAATGCCCAAGGAAATGTCCAAGCCTATAAGCTGATGTATCTAGATTTCAAATATTTCACTTACAAATACCAGGTGTAGGGCCACTTAGGGTACATTCCATTAATATTATTAAATTGCACTACATATAAGTCAAATTTAAACTTTTGAAATGAAATGCCAAAAGCGCGGGACACGTAAACTCAATTTTTGGTCGAAGAATACAGAATACAGGCATACTCCGTTTAAACTTTATTTGTTTAGTCTTCTAACTTTATTTGTAAAGTTCGATTATAAGGTGTAATACAAGCGATTTCTTTTTGCAATTTGTGCCCGACTGGTTAAAATTTTTGACTATCGCTGATTATGTTTAATGTAAATTATGTACACTCAGGAAACTTCTGCTTTTAAAATATGTAGTTGTTTGTTTGGGTTGTAATACAGTTTCTTTATTTTTAATGTAAATATCAGACATTTGTAGAACACATTTAATTTATGACTAACCTTGTAGTTCATTTAAAAAAACAAACCACATCAAATGACTGTTTTATGATTTTACATTAATACGAAGTTTTGGAAATATTGTGTCGATACCTCGCTTAGTTTTCGAGATGCTACCATTTTATAAAATGGCGATTTTTTAAAATATCCAAAACGGAAGAAATTTTTGCTTAATAGGAGTGTTAATACACCCTTATAAAATAAATAGGCTAGGTCCGGGGGAGATCGCGAGTGACCAATTTTTATAAAACAGCCACAGTGATAATACAAATAAACATGTCGTTTTGCGTGTTCAGTGATACAATTCCTATTGATCTCCGTTACATTCATATGTAAAGAAATGTACACTCCACATTTCTTTTTAAACAAATGCCTTCTTTGATTAATTGTAATTTGTTTTTAGGTATTAGTGCTAATGAAATCATAGCATTAGTAGGACAAATGCTACTGCCAAAAAGTGTCATTACAATTAAATGGTAATGAAATTTTTTTGGCATTAGCATTATTGAACTAATGCTAATGAAATTTAAATTTTAATGAAAATAACCCAAGTATGGGTTTTTTCAATAATCATGACGTCGTATTTAGGAAACCGAAAGGATTTGGAAATGAAATTTATGTTTCGTTAAGTACACTTAGAATACTATATAGGTAAAGACCACTGCAATTGTAGTTAAAAACAAATGAAATTTCACTTAAAGAAAGGACGGCTTACATTACAGTAAATTCAACTAACATTGTCATTTGTTTTTTAATGTTCAAAAAATGGCTAACAATTGTAGTAAAAATGAACCACATGCTAGTAAAAAATAAACAAACATTTTTTTTTTTTATTTTTTTAAATAACAAAAAACAACTGTAAAAAATGAATGTAAAATCATAAAACAGTCATTTGATGTGAGTTGTTTTTTAAATGAACTTCAATGTTAGTAAATATTTTAATTTGTTCTACAAATGACTGACATTTACATTAAAAATAAAGAAACTGTATTACAACCCAAACAACTACATATTTTTAAAGCAGAAGTTCAATGAGTGTATGTTATTTATGGTGAATTTTATTGAAGTCGGAGATGGTCTATCCGAAAATGCATTTTTTTTTATTGAATTGATATGTTTTCACTCTATAGTCGAAACTTTATCGCTATTTAGCTACCTTAAGATGAAAACTTTTGTCCTGCGATTTTTGGTTATTTACAGTGGTAGGGCCTTGAAGAGGTGGACAATTTCTACCTCTAGAATTTTTAAGAACCCTATTAAGTATACTAAACACCATTTACAAAATTATTTTTATTTGACTGATACTAAAAACCAATATTTATAAAATAAAATATATGATTTGCTAAAAATATATGGATACAAACATACTTATACACTTTATAAAATAAAAAATGCATAGCTTAAAAATATCTAATGCATTTAAATGAAAACTCAATGTTGCACAAAAGAATATTAAGACTTAAGAAGAACCAAAGTACTCAACATCTGTTAAATTTTACATGCCAACTGGTTTTAAGAGAAACAGTGTTTTAGAGGTTTTTTTTGGTATGTATATAAAAACAAAATTTTGTGTCAGTTATACAAAACTTCTGAAGAGAATACATTAAACAACACGAATTGACTTTAAAATTTCATTAAAATGACTTAAAAGCATGAAAATTAATTAATTTAAAGTACCACTGTTAAAACATTTTGTTCGCAACTCTAGTTCAGGTTTTGGAAAGAGAGCGTTGGACACGGCTAGGTTGCACAATGTCTTTTTTTGTACTTCGATTATAAGATGTCGTCATTAAAGAGTTTGAAATTCGCATAGCAAATAGTTTCGAACACATACATACAAACGCCGATTAAGCTAATTCATAAGTCGTTAGTCTTTGTCGTATACGCTGACATTTGATATTTAGAATACATGAAAAATGAAAGGAAGAAAACATAGAAACATATTGAATTCTAAAAAAACTTCAATGTTTAATATGAATGTATTTTAGAAAATTTAATATATATATGGCGCTTTCCAGGCCGACTGCTCCGCTAGAGGAAAAAGTATATCGTATTTTTATCCTATAAGGGAACAACTTAATAAATTTTCCTAAGAAATTGCCCCTAAATATTGAAAAATTTTTGCGCTCGATATATTTTTTATGGAGAATTTGGAAAAAATAAAATTAGAAAAGTTCAGAATTTTTAGGGTAATGTAAAACTTAATTTATCTAAATATCGGATTTTTTTTTTTATTTATTAAAATCAGATATTTGTTTTTTATCCATCCAGAAAGTTCATAGCGTAACTCGTATTAGTTTTCTATAAAATATTCGCTGAATATTGGCCTTCATTTTTATTTCAATACTTCCGTGCAAAAGATACTTGATGTATAAGTTACCCTCAAAATCTCTGCTCCCATTACAAGCATCTAAATAATATTCCAATTTAGTAAGTGGACAAATGTTAAGTTTTGTTTCATCTTTTTTATTTAATTAATTAACTATAATTTATTTTAAATTTATTTATATTTATTTATTTAAAAATTTTTTTGTTACAACAATAAGAATAAAATTCTTTTATAGTTCAAATAAATTACATGTAAATAAGTCATAATTAGTTTATAAATATTTTATCTATAGTTAAGGGTTAATAGTAAATTGTAATATAATATATATAATTTGTTTTTTTTTTATATGAAATTGAGATTTAAATAACTAAAAAATAAAATTATAACAAGTGTTAGAAAAACGTGAAGTATAGAAAATGATAGATAAGAAGACTATTTATTAATATTAATGTAATTGAGAATTGCTTTTTTAAAACTGTCAGTTCTGGATATGCGTTTTAAGTTAATTGGTAGAGCACTCCAAAGTTTAATGGCGTGTATCAAGGTCATTCATCTAGTTGATGAACCAAATCGTATATTTTCATACAAATATAAAGGACTTTTATGAAATATCAGTCTGTGTAAAAATAACAGGTTACGCATTCGAAGATAGTCGACGAGGTCACATCCAAGAACCTTTGTTCTCTGCGATGATATATGGTTAAACCGGTGCAGTCCATAAACATACCGAGTAGCATTATTAAAAGATACCTGAAATTTGTGTAAAGACTAGGAATCACACAAATTGGAGGTATCTTTAAATAATGCTAATTGTTTATTGCCAATATTTCGTCTCCACATTTAGTGACGTCTTCAAGGAACAATAATTATGGTACTTTCATAATTTGTAACATTTCTAACGTATATCTGCATTTGTAATTATTCTCTGTGTTCAAAATTGATGTATTATTAAAATCTGGATAATAATTACAATTGATGCAATAATTATAATCTGGATAATGATTACAGTTATTGCATTATCATTACACTGCAATAATTCTAATCATTATCCAGATTTTGATAATACATCAATTTTGAACACAGAGAATAATTACAAACGCAGATATATGTTAGAAATGTTACAAATTATGAACTATAAGGCAGACATAGCAAATATTGCACAAAATTACAGACATTTAGTTAATAGAAACTAAGATAATTATAATGATGTTTAATAATATATGTATTTCAATATTCTACACTCTAAAAAATGATTGTAAATTTACTACTATAAAACGAGTAAAGTTTCATGTATTATTACGCTAATTCGGTAAATTTATACATCAAAATGCGTAAAACTATTTTGCGCACACTTTTATATACAATAATACACACTTACAGTATTTTTACAAATAATGTGTTTACAATTAAACACATTATGCCTAAAAGTAGTATTATTTTGTTAAATAAAATTTTTACGCACAAAGTTTGTAAATATACTAACTTATAATAGTAATAAATATTTTGACATTTTTAAATTGAAAAAAAATTAAACAAATTGAAAAAAGCCAAAAAAAAATCTAAAAAATTTAATTTATTGAGAATTTTAATGAAAAAAAAAATGTATAACTGTAGTATTTGTGATAGTGCTTAGTTTATAGTTTATTTCCAAGTGTTTGCAGCCTAATTGTGGAAAAATATTTTCAAAATATAGTATATTTACAGAGCTTTAAAGAAACAAATTCTTCATTCGATTTATTCAGTCGGTTTTAACTCAATCGATTTAAAAATATCGCCAATATTGAAAAAATCTAAAATTGAGAAAATCTTTAAGATAAAAAAAATTACCAAAAATGAAAAAAAAAAATCGCTAAAATTAAAAAAAAAAATCTCCAAATTTGAAAAAACCCTAAAATTTAAAGATAATAGCCAAAAATGAAAAAAATTCGCTTTAATTTAAAAAAAATCGCAAAAAATTAGAAAAATCCCTAAAACTAAAAGAAAATCGGCAAAAATTAAAGAATCGCCAAAAATTAGAAAAATAGCTAAAAATGAAAAAAATTCGAAATTAAAAATAAAAAATTTGCAAAATAAAAAACCGCCAAAAATGAAACAAATTTTCAAATTGGAAAGAAAGCTTAAATTGAAAAACGAAAAATATTGACGAGAAACTTAAAATAGCTGTAAATGTATCTTTATTAGTTTTCGAAACACAGGCGATGTTCAAAATAAATTCTCTTTTTGCTTTGCGAAGTTTTGTTTTTAAGAAAAACGCGATCTAGGAACCTAGCCAATCAGGCCGGTATTGGGGTTGAGTTTTGAACACCTGTGCAAACATTTTTCTAGTTGCTTTTTTATTTTTTGAGTTATGAACGTTTTTTATTTAGTCAATTTTTAAAAGGTACATATTACGAAAACTAATGGAGCTGGGGGAAAAATTGCTGCACCATTGTTCAAAACTCAACCCCATTACCCCTACAACGATCCTAAATTTCGATTTGATTGGCTGGATTCTTAAATCACGTTTTTCTCGAAAAGTAAACATCGCAGATAAAAAGAGTATTTATTTGAAACATCGGCTGTTTCAAAAACATGTTTCAAAAACACGGACAACTTTTTCCAATTTGATCATTTTTTGTCAATTATGGTGATTTTTTTTTTAATTTTCGCGATTTTTTACTTATGCCGTTTTTGAATTATGAAGTTTTTTCATTTCGGCAATGTTTTTACTTTTAGAAATTTTTGGCGATATTTTTGGCTATTTTTTTTAAATTTTGTCGATTTTTTCAACTTAAGTAATTTTTTACATTTTTGGCGTTTTTTTTCAATTTTGGAGATTGTTTTAAATTTTTGGGATTTTTTTTCATTTTAACGATATTTTTTTCGATTTTAGCGATTTTTTTCAATTCTGGCGGTATTTTTCAGTTTCGCTGATTTCGGCAAAATTGTAAATCGATTAAGTTAAAAATAGATTGAACTCCCAATTATTGAATTCGCAATGATTGAAGAAAAAAAATTATTCGATTTAAAAAAATCTGATTAATTTTTTTTTTAAATAGATTTCAATCTTTGAAGATCTGTATATGTACAACAACTTATATACAAATATTTATTATTTAATTTATTATTATACAACACATTAATAAAACTCTTTCTAAAAATAAATTTTTTGTTTTATTTGAAATTTTTTTTGGGCTGTTACTCTTTTTTACCGGAAGGTAAAGATACGCATTTTTAGGGGGTTTTTACGCTTATAAATATGTATTTTTACGCATTTTATACGTATAATTGCACGTAAATCATGTTTTATTACACGAAATTTTGGTAAAATTACTTATTTATTTTTAAATTTTACAAAATTTTACGCACTTCCATTGTAAATTTACCAACTTTGTGTTCACAAACTTACTCTCAATGTGCGTATTTTTTTCATTTACACACATAGAGTAAATTTACCCAACTTATAGTAGGAGTACAGTTTCCTACTATAAGTTGGGTAAATTTCAACAGAAATTAATTAGAGTGTAGTTAAGATTTTAAATATTATTATAGTTAGTTTAGTTTTCTGTGATATTTTTTTTCAATTTTGATTTCAGGGATATTTTTATTTTTCATATTTACAGAAACTATTTTTGATTTCCCGCATTTTTTAAATTTTTTTAAATATATATATTTGTTTTTTAGTTATTAAAACAAGTTTTTCAATCAAATTGTAATAATTGTTCCCTGAAGAAGTCACCCAATGTGGAGACGAAATATTGGAAATAAGCAATTATAATTACCCAGCAAAATAAACTGGAAGTAGTGCTTTAAGAACCTCTTTAACTTGACTTCCAAAGCATTAGCATACGCACATTTTTCACTTTAATAGAAGTTATTGTTAACAACTGCCAAAAATGGTAAATTAAAGTTATTTTAAACAGCATTTGCATCATCATATAAATTAATTGGTATCTAAATTAATAACATCATAAGAAGTACTTTTTTATAAGTTCATATATATTTTTCTTTATATGGAGGTTGAGGTGGTAAGTGGTTGGATTTGCAATCAGAAGGTTGCGAGTTCAATTCCGGGCCGGGGAGATAATTTTTTTTTTTATTTTTTTTTTAATTCTAATTAATTTTTTTAGTATTTTTTATTTAATTTGGTTTTTCTGAGTATTTTAAGAGAATTAAGTAGTTTAAAAACTACCAAATAATTAACATCTTGACTTTAATCATAAAGAATTAAATTAAATTAAATTAAATTAGAAAATTGTTATCCAGAGTGGACAAATAATTATTTGATACAAATCTATTTTTTGTCTTTGCGATGGAACCTTTTGTAAAACTTATTTAAAAATATAAAAAAACCTAAAGTTTAATATTTTTTATTGTTATGTTGATAAGAAAATGCAAAGATGTATTTCACTGCTAAAAATTAGTTTATCGAATTTTTCATATTTGTTTCAAGATATAGTAGTTAGGTGTGCCTCAATTGAAACGTGTGCAATATTCAAAAAAAAATTAGGTAAAAAAATTTGATTTTGTCTTCAAAAATCTATTTGATTTTTTTAATTCTAATAAAAATATTTTAAAAATCATTATTTTATCTTTTTTATTATATATTTGTGTAGCATATTTTTCTTGTTTTCATAAAAATATATCAATATTTTCAACTTAAGTTCGTTTTAAGTTTGTTGTACTGCATAAGTAACTTTGGTGCAAATGGTAGCGCGGTCTACTTTAATACAGCAGATCGTAACTCAGATTCGTGTGTTCAATACTCGCTGGCACCAAAAGATTTTTTTTTAATATTTAAAGATACATCCCTAAAGGATGCTGCACATTTTTATTAAATAAAAATGTTAATATATATTTGAAAAAGACGTTCCATGAAATATTGAAAAATAGCATCCATGCACTGTTTAAAATGCTATTAAAGAAGTTATATATTCACTCCATCCGCCCAATGACACGACAATGTTAAAATCATTAATGATTCACCTAAATTTGCACCACATCCGACTCAGTAGATGTGGTGTTTTTACTACTTCTTCCTCAGCTCTTATTTTGCTGGGTATTAAATAAATGATCTTAAGCTCGCTTAAAATAAGAAGCCAATGGACAATTTTAAAACGCTTGTAATTGTTTTTTTTTTATTTTTTAAAGTATTTTTATTTATAATACAGTATATACAACACAGAGAGAAAAATTTTGATATTCGGTTAATATGACTCAAATTCGGTTATTACGAATTTCAGTCGTTTGGTACAACTGTGGGTTACTTCAACTGAGTTTTAGTTTCAACATCCAAAATATTCAGAAATCTAATGTAAATATCGTTGCACTATCTGAATTTATAAGTTGTTACCATTAAAATTCACTTTTCAATTCGATTTGCACTTTTTTTCTTTTTGTGTATAAATTATTAATTCACTTTTTGTAGAGAGCCAACGGACCGCAATATTCTTTTGGGAGTATTTTATGCTTTGGGCAACATTCATGTAAATTATTTTACACTGCTTTTAATTTTTTCTTCGATTTTTCAGTGCATTTCGCTTCATAAACATTTGTTTACACTTTTTGGCATAAAAGACCCGAAAAGTCCTCAATTGGACGTGCTTTTGAGACATTTGGAAGGTTTGCGTATTTTAGTACAAAAAGTATGTTTTGTGCATTAAGCCATTCTACCGTCTCTTTGGCATAAGGACTGCTTGCTAAAACTGGCCAAAATAATATGTCGTCTTTAGAGTGTCTATCTCTGATAATTTTTTCCAGTTTTTCTGAACATTTATTAATGTAAACATTTGCGTTTACAGCCATTGCTTTTGAATCCTGGATGTAAACATCATAATAAAATCCAGAATTATTACTTCCGTTGCTCCAAGCAGAAGAAAAGTATATTCCATCACCCAAAATTATATCGAAACTGCCTTTCATGAAGTTTTTTTTCTCAGTTGTCTGTATTTTGTTGGTATTTCTGCAAATTATTTTTTACTATATTTGCACACAGAGAACAATTTAGCTATTTGCCAACTGAAATTTGAGTACTAGCACTGAAATTTGGTTATTACGAATTTAAGTCGTTTGGTACAATTGAACATTAGTTTTCACCATAAAGTTCGGTTAACTAAACTGAATTTCAGTTCTAACACCCAAAATATTCAGAAATCTAATGTAAATATCGTTGTACTAACTGATTTTATAAGTTGTTACCATTAAAATACACTTTTCAATTCGGTTGGCACTTTATTTCTCTGTGTGTGAGTACTGTCTTCCTCTGGTAGAATTTTACGTTCATTTGGAGTATGTTTTTGCGAATTGTTTCTTTGGAAACGCGAAATTTTCTTGCGAAATTACGATTTGATGCCTCAATTTGATTAACCGTCGATTTTTTCAGTTTAACATACTCAGCTGCGGTCAATTTTTTGGACGCCCTTTTTTTTGATCCCATTTCCAAACCGTTTGAATTTGGAATATATTGTGCTACGTGGTACTCGTTCCTTAAGGAAATTATGTAATACTTCATTTTTAGGATACCCGTCCAAGCATATCATAGACTTGCATATATTTTTCATATATTTTTGTAATCCCACTGTGTTAGAAATTACCAGTGCGCCCCGGTAGGCTAGTTGGTAGCGTGCTGGATTATCAGTGCGGGGGTCGTGCGTTCGATTCCCACCAGAGGCACTGGTCTGTTTTCGCTACAACGCGCCGAAGGCAATAGTAGCTAGTGCTCGGTTAAGGAAATAGTATATAGTTTGTAATTATATGATTATTAATTAATAAAAAAAAAAAAAAATTACCAACGGCATAACTAATATTGTACTAGGAAAACACTTTTTTATTTGTAAATCATGTATTTTGAAAGTACTACCCGTACAATTTTCCAATATTATTTTTTACCAATATAATAACCAATTAGAAGCATTTTTTAAATGTTTTATTATATTTCACACATTTAAATATGTTGTATTCGATTAAGACCAAACTGTATTATTGTTTTTTGAATGCATTTTATTATACATATTTATCAAAATTATTTAATTTAAGCATATTAAAAGCACAACTTTTTTTAACTACCATCGTTATGCCAACGGTGGAAATTTCGCTCAAACCAACTGTGCCAACACTGAAACGCGATGAACCTTTCTGGATCGATATAATAGCCGTTTGTAATAAATAACTTTGTAGATAAATTGAGTTTTGTATTATTCTAAAAATTTGGAACTAGTTCTAATTTTTTTTTTTAATTTTCTTTAAAAAAATATATTGATATAGTTTAATTATTAGTACAGGGTGGGCCAACTTCGACTGACTGGAATGCTTATAACTTTTTTATTTTTATAGTTTGTTACTTTATTTTTAAGTGAAAGTATAACTTATAAATTTGTTTTTAGCTAAGTATGAAAAATTACATACATTAAATGGCGTCCATTTTCCTGTTAGCATTTAATGGCTCTTTCTTTCGTTTCTGGCTCCAATTCTGCAATTTCTGTGAAAATATTCTTCTTAAAATGCTAAATGTTATGTGGTTTGTAGACGTAAAACCGTCCCTTCAAGATAGCCAACACAACAAAATCAGGGGCCGTCACGTCTATGGAACAAGGTGGCCACGCAAATTCACAATTTTTTTAAATTATTCGGTAATCAAAAAGTTCTTGCAGAATCGCCATTGTGTCTCTTGCGGTTTCTTGCTATACCTCTACCTTGCCGGAATCATATGTCAGGATTATTGAGAACTAGAGGACGTAAAAAATGTTTCAACACGGTCCGATATACTGCCCCGAAGATGGTTTCTATTTCCCCAGCTTCATTTACGAAAAATATAGACCGATAACTTTACCATCCATAATTCCACACTAAACCGTGCATCTAAGATGGTGTAATTATAGCTGATGCACGGCTCTAGGATTTTGGGTATCGCAAATTGGTTCTCAAATCATGTAATAACCTTCTTTTATATTATATTTACACTGGGAGCGGTTGCAGTATTCAAATACTGACGGTATTTACTTTGCATTGTAACAATTGATCGTCCGGAAACGTAATAAAATTCAACAATCTTTACACATTCTTGCATTTAGTATAATGACATTAGAAAATTATATTACAATTTTAATTAAAAAAAATTAGTTAAATTGAACTAAAATTAAAAACTGTAAAAAAAAAAGTTATAAGCACTTCAAATCAGTCAGTCGAAGTTGACGCACCTTGCATTTGCCAAATTCAGTTAAATTAATATAAATAATTGTAGCAGTCACTTTTATAATAATTGTAATTTTCATGTTTTAGTTCGGTCGGGCTTGGAATATCAAAATAGGCTACGCTCGCCGGATTGGGGAGGGTTCTTGACCTACCTAAAACTACAACCACTAACAAGAGAATAAGAAACATACAATTCCAAGACTTGACTCATCAATTACAAAACAAATCTTAGTTTAAAAACCACTGAGCGATAGATGTTGAATCGCTGGGATACATTTAAATAGACCCCACCCTTCAGCACTTAAATGATTCTGTATCCCTTTACTTTTTCATTAAATCACTTCCCTAAACTTCATTTCTTTGTACTTACTAAATCATATCCGTTTTATTATTTTAGCCAACATTCCCATTTATAACGCACTTATTCCATTTTTAACATTCTAAAATTCATTTATTAGAAAAACTTATTCGCGAAACAAAATTATCTAAAAGATAAACTAATTTAATCCTATCATATAGTATAGTGAACAATTTCGATCGTATAACGTGTATACATTAATTTAAATTTATGATTTTAAATATTAAATTTTAAAATATTTCAATTAAATTTTAAAATAATTTGTTAGTATATAAATAAACCTGAATGGTTTGTATTAATCGAATGCATGTTAGATTGACTTGACTTACATATTTTGATCCTATTGAAAGGATAACGAAGGTCTGTAAAAAAGTTCAAAATCAGTTGACGATGTCGGTTTAATATGAGAATTATCCCCTTATATGTTCTCCTCCGATGAATTGAGCTCAATGCATACGGTTGGTAGATTTAATTCTGTAATTTATAAAAATTCATTAAAACATTTGTAATAAAAAATCGTCAATTGATGTTAGTTTGTTAATCGAGACCTGAGTGTAAATTCTATACATAAGGTTTTCAGAAATTCAAATGTATCATAAGATACTAAACCTTTGCAATGTAGAAAATTTACTGTATAAATTCAAAACATGCTACTTAGTAGTTAGTTAACAAAATTGTTAATAATTTTGGCTAAATATATCGATAAATTATTAAATATAAATATATTTAATAAACGTTAAATTTTAAATTCATAATTATTAAGTTTTATATTATTTTAAAGCAAATATTTCAAAATAATATTTTGTTTTAAAATATCATTTTAAAATTTTAATTTTAGTTCAATTTGAAAAATCTTTCTTTTTATAATTACAACAAAATGCTTAAGTCCTTTATATATGGAATGAATGTACTAATCATGTTCTAAAATTTTGTAAAATTATGTGAAGACTTCGTTTATGAAGTACTATAAATTGTCAGTACACTCATTCATATATAAATCGTATGCATAATGCAAAAATTAACATTAGTTTAAAATTAATAAAAATATTAATTTGATTTTTGTTAGTATCTATAGCAAAAAAATGTTATGGGTGTAATATTACAAATTAGCAATCAATATAATACAAAATGAGACTGATGAATAGATATTTATGAGGTTGTTTGTTGATTTCAATATCCATGACAGTCACGGGAAGAAGAGAATTTACAATTTGTCTATTTTTTTGTTTGTTTGTTTGTTTGTTCATCAGTTAAAGTTGATCAGCAAGTTATTCCCTTTTAATTTTACAAGCAAAGTACTTATTAACAATGACGTCACGGGAATAAAATACGCACAGTGGGCACGATGAGTGAAATTGTTGAAATTTATATTTGTGTTTTTTTAATATAAAATTAGTTTTAAAACATTTTTATATTATGCAGCAACATTTCAAAATTGATTTTAAATGATTTTGTAGACGATTCGGGATTTTGATGCATGATTGTTTTCAGCCATTTTTATATTTTTAATGATGATAGCAGGCCAATATTTTTAGCATTTCACCTTAGGTATTTTGTTGAACGTAAAATTTGTTTTTGTAGATTAGGTGGTTTCAATTTAATGAGACATTTTAGCTTTATTAATGGATTTTAAAAGCACAGCATCGAATTTGATTTTAAAATTTTACGTAACGATCACGTTGATAATTTTTTAATCAGTTGTATGAAAATTTTCCATAGTTGTTATTGATGACGTATAAAAAAATTTCCACTTGGCCTAAGAGTTGGAGGAAAGAATATTGAATAGTAAAACTATCAATATTCAATACCTCAATAAAATTTCTTCGTACAAAAACGTTTCAGGAATTTTTTCAGGGTATTGGAAAATCCTATTGAAAAATTTTAACACTATCAGGAAATGATTTTCATGTTACGCAATAAAAAAAAACTCACCAGAATAAAATTTGTAATTTGGGTTTTTCAGGCAAATAAATTTTGTAGATTTTTAATAAATCTTTACGATGATAATTTAAACACTTTACTTGATTTAAATTGAAAATTTGCACTATATCACTATCATATTTAAATTAAAAAATAAAAAAAATTTATTTAAATTATTATTTTAGGTTATATAACCTTAAAATTTATTTTAATGCGATTTAAAATTCACGGAGTTCTTTATATGATGGTTGACAAAATGGAAAGAATTTGCATAAAGTAATTTACTAACGACTTCAGCTTTGTTCTTTCTAACAATGACGTGTAGCTTTGAGAGAATATAGTATAGATACCGTTTTAGCGGTTATAATAAAGTAATTGAGACTATTTGATTATAATCTCCTTAGCCTTAACTATTCTCAACTAATCAAAACTCTTATAATTGAATTAAGATTCCTATAATTTTGCCATCATGTGGTCAGCTTTTTTTAAAAATTAATAAATTTTCAATGATTTAAAAGAATTTTGATAAATTTTCAATATTATTTAAACTGTAGATTAATATTTTAACTATAGTTACCAATAACTAACATAAAAATCAATATAAACTTGTAAAATTTAACAAATTACACAAAATTATCGCATGCTATAAAAATTGTTTAATATCTTGGCATAAACTCTTTAAAAAATATTGTTTTAACCCTTGAACGTGCAACGGTTACAAAAGCGAGTGAATTTTAAATGAATGAATTTTAAATAAATTTAAAATCAAATTTTCTATTTTTTTTTTTTAATAAATTAATAAAATCTGCTACAAAACCTTCTTTGTAGACCGAAGTTATGTAGGTCGCAGATAAGGAAAACCAGATTTTATGACTGCGTGGGGCACGACCACACCCTGAGAAAATGTTAGCCGGGCATAAAAAAATTTAGTAAAAAAAAATATATATTTTCAATTAAAATGCTTTTATATCTTTCGCATGATATAATCCGATAAATTTTCCATTAGGTGTTTCGAGTTCATAACAAGATGATCCAACTTTTTTTCTGACTCTACATTTGACATACGGTGGCAGCAATTTCGCGTTTATACCCTTTTTAAAATCGGACTGCTGAAAGCTTTTCCGAAACACTTCTTGTCCAACTTTAAATTCAACATTTCTACATCTGGTGTTGTAACTTTTTGTGGCTTTTTCATGAGCAACGGCTAAATTTTGCTTAACTTTGTCATGTAATAAGGACATTTTAGAATCGTTTGGGACATATGTCAATTGGCTTTCGCGCAAACAACCTATTTTATCAATAATTGGATATGCCGATGCATGCTGAATCATGTTTTTACCAAAAGCACAGAAATAAGGGGAACATTTAATCGCATTATGATAATCGCCGCGAAGAATATTTGCAATTTTTGATACGTGCAAATCCCACTTATCCTGTTTTTCGTTTATTAAAATTCGCAATTTAACTAAAAATTCTCGATTTGTTCTTTCAGACGTGTTAGCTTGTGGGGAATACAGTGCAGTCTTGATATGCGTAACCCCGTAAACTTTAAGAAAATCCGACATTTGTGAAGAAACAAATTGTTTCCCATTGTCTGAGTGAATGTACTGGGGAACCCCAAATTGATGAAAAACTGTTTCCTCAAGATAACTTGTAATAGCAGCACTTGTAGCTTTTTTCAATGGCTTCAAAAAAATATATTTGGTGAAATGATCAACCGCAACAAAAACCATGGAGTTACCCATTTTGGTTCTAGGATATGGTCCTAGCAAATCCATATAAATTCGCTGAAATGGTCTATCAGTTTTTGTTTGTTGACCCATAAGTGGTCTTAAAATTTGGTTTGTGGGCTTAACCGTTTTACAAATCTCACAATTCGATACAAAATCTTTAATTTCTTTTGCCATATTGGGCCAGAAGTATTTTTCGCGAATGCGACTTAAAGTTTTTGCAAAACCGCCGTGGCATGAATCTATATTATGATTTTTGTAGATAACTTGTTCACAAAGCTCCCTAGGAAGCCACAAACGCCACAGTGAATCTTCATCTATAAATTCACCTTTCCTAAATTTCACTCTTTGATAAAGAAAATCTTCTGATACAACTGTATCTGGGAAATTTTCAGGATTTTTACTTATTTCGGCTTTTAAATTATTATAATCATCGGACTTGAAAAATTCGGAGTCTAAATTTATTTCGGAAGATACCGGGGGACATGGGTGTACAAATTTCGTCAACATCTAGCCTGGATAACGCATCCGGTACGATATTTGCTGATCCTTTCCTATACTCAACTTCGAAATCAAAGCCCTGCAATTTCAAACTCCAGCGACCTAAACGTCCTGACAAGTCCTTCTGAGACATCAGCCAGCGGAGACTTGAGTGATCAGTAATAATTTTAAACTTGAGACCTTCTACGTATGGGCGAAACTTTTCTAAACAAACAATAGCTGCTAGGCACTCTAATTCCGTAACGGTGTAATTTTTTTGATTTTTATTTAATT
Source organism: Delia radicum (assembly GCA_021234595.1). Classification (NCBI taxonomy): domain Eukaryota; kingdom Metazoa; phylum Arthropoda; class Insecta; order Diptera; family Anthomyiidae; genus Delia; species Delia radicum. Next base: position 191,518,051 of record CM037851.1, on the reverse strand, counting down.
TTTGAGATACGTAAGCTATCGGATGTTCTTTACCCTCATCATCAGTTTGTGTTAAAACGCCTCCTACACCAACCCTCGAAGCATCACATTGAATTGTGAATGGCCTACTAAAATTTGGCTGAACCAAAACTGGTGCTGTGGTCAAAGCATTTTTCAATTCAGAAAAAGCCTTAATTGCCTCAGGTGTTAACTCGAAATCTTTTGACTTTTTCAAACAATCTGTTAAAGGTGCTGCCAGATCTGCAAAATTGGGGATAAATTGCCTATACCACCCCGTCATACCAATATAGCGTCTTATTTGTCTAGGAGTTTTAGGAAGAGGAAAATCCGAAATTGCCTCGATTTTTGTTGCATCTGTTCGCAAACAGCCCTGTCCAACAATATATCCTAAATATTTAATTTCTTTTTGACAAAAACGACTCTTTTCAACATTAATTGTTAAATTTGCTGATCTTAGGCAACTAGCTACTTCGCGTAATATATCAATATGTGTTTTGAAATCGGGTGTACATACCAACAAATCGTCCAAATAAATGAATACGTTTTCACGGAGTCGGCTGGGTATCGCCTTGTCCATTAAACGACTCATTCTTTGTGCGGCGTTGCAAAGCCCGAAAGGCATAACTGTAAATTGATACAGTGGCCGGCCAGGTACTGCAAATGCCGTTTTTTCTTTAGAATGCTCATCAAGAGGTATTTGCCAAAAGGCATCTTTTAGGTCAATACCTGTGATATAATGAGTATCCTGTAACCGACTCAAAAGACCATTGATATGTGGTAAAGGATATGCGTCCTTTTTGTTAAAGTATTCAGCTTACGCGAATCGAGGCAAAGTCGAATTTTCCCCGGTTTCCTGACCAAAACAACTGGACTACAATAGGGGCTATTGCTCTCCTCGATTACGCCTAAGGATAACATCCGATCAAGTTCACTATACGCTTCCTGTTGACGTGGAGGTGAAAGTGGGTAGTGTTTAATTTTAAAAGGTACTGAATCACCTGTATCAATTGTGTGTGTTTCTATCGCTGTACGGCCTAGACCGAGTTTACTAAATGAAGGAAACTCCTCGATAACCCGCTTCAAATCATAAAGCTCTAAATCTGTCAAATTGTGTGAGTTATTATCAACGTTTGGTAAAAATGCCTCACTATCTAATGTGACCTCAGATATAAAAATTTGTGGAGCAATATTGAAAGATTTCCAAAAATTGACACCTAAATATACAGGTTGTCTTAAAGTTGGGCTCAAATAAAATATTATATCTTTAGTTACATTTTTGTAAGTGACTGGTATTTTTACAAAACCGATTACTTTTTGTTTGCCTCCGCCAGCAGTATTAAGTGAACTATAAATTGGTCTATATTTTAAATTTATTTTATTAACAAAATCTTCGCAATCTTTGCCTAAAACGCTAATTGAAGCTCCTGAGTCAAGTAAACCAAAAACCTCAAATTTATCTAAAAGCACTTTCGCATATGGCCTATTATCTATACATTCATTAATAATAGTAGATTCTATAATTTTTAAAAACTCTTTCCTTTTCTGATACCTTTCTCGACATTTTTGTATTTTATTTGGCACAGCTCCATCGCCGAAAATACGCCTTTTTGCTTCCTCATATTTTAGCTTTCTTTCGTGTAGGGTTAACAAAGGGTTAGGTGTACTAATAAAATTACGATTTGTAACATCTTTCTCATTATTTGTTAAAATTTTAATATTTTCATTGGCTTTATTCGTTCCACGTTCGTCATCTTTATGATTTATAGAGGGATTTTTCGAAGCGAACGAGTCACCCTCGCCTACTCGCTCGAATTGCTGTTTTTCGAGTGTTTCTTACATTGAGGTGTTGCCACGTTCTTTTCCCCGCACCGAAAAGCAAAATAGGTTGCGCTTTCTGAGGGGACAATCATAAAAAGAGTGACCAATTTGGTCGCAGTTCCAACATTTAAAATGTCTAGTGTCTATTTCTCTTCTTTCTCTATTTTGAAAAACCTGATATTTAATAGCTGCAACTTCTAAATCATTTTCTACGGTTTCCTCTGTCTCCTCAGTGTGCTCAATTTCAGAAACAACTCTCCTTTGCATTCTAACTAAACTTTGCCTAAACAAATATTTTTCAGCTTTTCTTGCCGCGTCTCTTAAATGGTCTAAACTAAACAAATCATATGAGAACAAAAGGGCTCCTATTGATTCTCTAACATTATTCTTTATAAGATCAATCATTTTAGCGTCGTTTAAAGGTTGCGATAACTGAGAGTTCATCGTTACTATTTCCGTAAAATAATCATCGAAATTTTCTTTTGGTAATTGCCTACGTTCAATCATTCTTACCATTTTGTCACAATCATTTTCTATTCTACCGAATTGCTTTTTTATGGCTGTCTTTAAGTCTTCATATCTCGCATTGGAATTTTGCTTCAAATATGACCAGAACCATTTCTCAGCTTTTCCTTTTAAAAAGGTGTGAAAACTAGCCACTACCTGTTCATCAGAGCAGTTACAACGCTCTTTCAGGGTATCTACTTTAAACAAAAAATCGTTTATTTCCTGCGAACCATCATACGAGATGTTCCATTTGTCAATTCTTATAGAATTACCGGATGTAGAAGTCCTGCCTGATTCTAAACTCTGGTTATTAATAGTATTATTATTTTGTCTATGATTTGTAGAAGAATTAAGCAAATTGTCTATCGCTGGTTGATTATTACCCTGACCTCTGGAAAAATTTTCGGATAAGGTACCTCTTAAAGCCGCTAATTCACCCATAAACACATTATGGTTTAAAGCCAAAACTCTTTCTAAACGAGTGGTCAATTCCGCCAAACCACTATTATCTACCGGAACATGGGGACCTCGAGCACCCTGTTCATTTTCATTATCCACCATATTTAATCTTTGTCGCGCAGAATTAAAATTCGGTATCCAAGCTCTTGAGCCTGAAAAAACGGGGGGCTATAACTATATCTGGGACTACTGGCTGAATTTTCAAATTGCTCGTCAAATGTTAAATTAGGATCGCTACTAGAATTGTTTAGATTATTTTCAGAATTACTATATTTTCCTTTACGTTTTCCGTTTGGCATTACACAATGCAACAAAATTTAAAAATTAATCTTTTCTCTTTTTAATTTAATAAAGGTCTATTCATATATATTAGGGAATGTTAGCTTAAATTTCAAAAACGGCTAATCAAAATATGTACAAAAAAAATGTGGTTTAAAAACTCCCTCCAAATTTATTTTTGATTAAAAATTTGTGTTGCAAATAGAAAATTCTATTAAACAAAGACTAATCCTATGACTCACACAATTTATAATCAAAACTATTGAAGCTAATATGGATAAAAAAAATTAATATCAGATAAATGTCGCTAAAAAATACGCGATTTCTACCACGAATTTAATGTCTTACTTTTATACTGAAATTCAAAGTTGCATATAATTAAGACCAGATCACAACTATACAAAAACACTACACTGCTATTCATATGTCTTGTTATCAGGTAAAAAAAAAAAAAAAAAATGAAAAAAATTCGGTTAATTACAAAATTTGATAAATTTTCACTCAAATTAGGACTAATTAACCTTTAGAAGATAATTCGATCATGACATTACTGCCAATCTCGTTGGGCGCCATCTCTTTTGTAGCAGTCACTTTTATAATAATTGTAATTTTCATGTTTTAGTTCGGTCGGGCTTGGAATATCAAAATAGGCTACGCTCGCCGGATTGGGGAGGGTTCTTGACCTACCTAAAACTACAACCACTAACAAGAGAATAAGAAACATACAATTCCAAGACTTGACTCATCAATTACAAAACAAATCTTAGTTTAAAAACCACTGAGCGATAGATGTTGAATCGCTGGGATACATTTAAATAGACCCACCCTTCAGCACTTAAATGATTCTGTATCCCTTACTTTTTCATTAAATCACTTCCCTAAACTTCATTTCTTTGTACTTACTAAATCATATCCGTTTTATTATTTTAGCCAACATTCCCATTTATAACGCACTTATTCCATTTTTAACATTCTAAAATTCATTTATTAGAAAAACTTATTCGCGAAACAAAATTATCTAAAAGATAAACTAATTTAATCCTATCATATAGTATAGTGAACAATTCGATCGTATAACGTGTATACATTAATTTAAATTTATGATTTTAAATATTAAATTTTAAAATATTTCAATTAAATTTTAAAATAATTTGTTAGTATATAAATAAACCTGAATGGTTTGTATTAATCGAATGCATGTTAGATTGACTTGACTTACATATTTTGATCCTATTGAAAGGATAACGAAGGTCTGTAAAAAAGTTCAAAATCAGTTGACGATGTCGGTTTAATATGAGAATTATCCCCTTATATGTTCTCCTCCGATGAATTGAGCTCAATGCATACGGTTGGTAGATTTAATTCTGTAATTTATAAAAATTCATTAAAACATTTGTAATAAAAAATCGTCAATTGATGTTAGTTATGGTTAATCGAGACCTGAGTGTAAATTCTATACATAAGGTTTTCAGAAATTCAAATGTATCATAAGATACTAAACCTTTGCAATGTAGAAAATTTACTGTATAAATTCAAAACATGCTACTTAGTAGTTAGTTAACAAAATTGTTAATAATTTTGGCTAAATATATCGATAAATTATTAAATATAAATATATTTAATAAACGTTAAATTTTAAATTCATAATTATTAAGTTTTATATTATTTTAAAGCAAATATTTCAAAATAATATTTTGTTTTAAAATATCATTTTAAAATTTTAATTTTAGTTCAATTTGAAAAATCTTTCTTTTATAATTACAACAAAATGCTTAAGTCTTTATATATGGAATGAATGTACTAATCATGTTCTAAAATTTTGTAAAATTATGTGAAGACTTCGTTTATGAAGTACTATAAATTGTCAGTACACTCATTCATATATAAATCGTATGCATAATGCAAAAATTAACATTAGTTTAAAATTAATAAAAATATTAATTTGATTTTTGTTAGTATCTATAGCAAAAAATGTTATGGGTGTAATATTACAAATTAGCAATCAATATAATACAAAATGAGACTGATGAATAGATATTTATGAGGTTGTTTGTTGATTTCAATATCCATGACGTCACGGGAAGAAGAGAATTTACAATTTGTCTATTTTTGTTTGTTTGTTGTTTGTTTGTTCATCAGTTAAAGTTGATCAGCAAGTTATTCCCTTTTAATTTTACAAGCAAAGTACTTATTAACAATGACGTCACGGGAATAAAATACGCACAGTGGGCAC